>OY987199.1:11201136-11801136 GCA_963920755.1 Cartodere bifasciata
AACATCATTTAAAAACGGATTCGTGGTAGAATTTAAGACAGGCCCCCCTATAATAAAGGGATTACTATCCCCAATAAATGGATTATACTCAGTCGAGTTATTTGTTTTTTCGCTGTCAAAATTGTCGCTACCATCATTCGATAATAAACTTAAGGGTTGTTTTTCGTTAAGGAACACTTTTTCGAGTTTGCCCCCTTCTGGGGGCCCTGTGAAAAACGTCACTGTCACCGGAGTGGGGCATCTTTTTTGTGCACTTTCGTTGTTATTTTGTGAAGTTTCCATATTAGTTTTGGTTGGTGTGTTTGGAGCTTGCGTTGTGAAGGTTGAATTATTGTTTGGAGTGTTTGATGGACCGCTTACCGAAAGGGTTAATTTGTCGCCACCCTGTATGTTTTGTGTTTTTGTTGTATGAGGTATGATGTTTTGGGAAGCAAAAATAAAAAAAAACAACACACTTTAGCTAATAGCGAAGCAAGAAGCATCTTAAATTACTAAGACTAGGTTTATTTTTATGTTTTAGCTGAAAATGGTTTTTCCAGTAGCCCCTTTTCTAAAATATGGAGCTGCTATTAAATTCTTGTATGTAGTTGTAGGTACCCAAAATAATAATAAAAAACTGCGTTCTACAAAGTTTGCATTTTTGTTATATGGCAATTAGAGGGTAAAAAACTAAAGACATTTGGTGGAAGAAATATTTTAAAAGGGTATACTGTTTCAGAAATCTGAAATACAGCCCTTTAAGTGAGGTGGACTAAAAATGCTGAATCGAAAATATTCAAAAACCGGTTTGTCGAACCATAATGATTATTTAAACCCCATTTTGTAATTTGGGATCCCTTTTTAAATAGAGAACCATGTGTTCATACAAATTGCCTATAACTTTGTTATCTTCAAATATTTTAAAATTTAATTTATTTTTTGACAGATTTCAGTAAAAACATTCTTACCACTTTAAATCTTGATCAAATATACCGTTTTTTTTTTTAAATAGTATCTGTTATTTTTTTTAAATTCCTAGTGAAGACATATTTATTAATTTTAAAGCCCCATATTTTAGAAAGTTACGACAAGTTCTTGATATGAAAAATTTCTAAGCTCTAATTTAACAATATCTAAAAAAAAACTTACCACAGAAATGAATGTTGCAGCATTTAGAGAGTTTAGATTATTTTCATTGTCAGTTGAAGCTGCTACAAACATTTGGTTTGTTAGTTTCGACCCCATAGGGGATGATAATTGGGGTACTTCTTCGTCGTTTTTCGAATAGGCTAAAAAAGATCATAATTTAAGTCAAGTTAATAAAAAATTATGGCAGTATAATTAGAAGAAAATTTCAAAAAATTACAAATATTCTTGGCATTTTGCTACCAAGTTATATTCATCAAGTTGGCAAAAGATGGTCATAAGGGTTTGATATTTGGCAAAGTTTATAATCGCGCAAAAAGTCGGGTTTTAAGTTTCTCAGTTTATTTTATCTACATGTTTTGTAAAAAATAATACAAATCTATTGAAGTTTAGTGCTAATTTACAAAAAATATTAGGAATAATCGTGTTATTTGTGAAAAATATTTGTAGTATTATAAAAGGAATCATTCAAAAAATGTAAATCTTTGCGGTATTTGAAAGCAATAATGTGGGTAAACAATCCAGAACTTCATAAAATGATCTAAACTAATTTAAACTTCAAAATTAAAAGGCTAATATATTGCCAAAAAGTAAGACCTTCTCAAAATTAAATTGATTTTGTATAATATCGTATTTTGTTAGTTTTCATTTAGAAAAACATGAATTTTTTAAATTAAAGTTACCTTTTAAAATATTACAAGTAAGTTGTCCAGGGGGTAATGGTTTTGCTCCACTTGAGTATTTATTATAATTATTTGGAATATCAGATTTTGAGGGCTTAAAAAGATTTTCACTTTCATCTAAAATAAACATTAAACCAAAATGATTAAAATACAAAAAAAAACATAATAAATGCTAGGAAAAAATGCTATATACAAAGTGTTCCGTTGATAAAGGACACTGAGGTAACCACATATTCCTTGGACCAAAATAAGAAAATAAATTTATGTAAACATGTCCGATTTTGACTTTTTTTAAACTTACAGCCCCCCAAAAATCCCCTCTATAAACACTTTTTTCAAAATTTTACAAATGAGAAAATATTCTTAGTAAATCAGAAACTCCCATAATTTTTTTTTCACAATGTATTCGTTTCGGAAATATATAAAAAAAAATATTTTTAGGCGGCTGTATCTCAGTAAGAAAGGACACCTGTTTATCGATTTTTTTTTATTTTGCTCGAGCGAATAAGTGGTTAACTAAATGTTTTATATCAATAGGACAGCCTGTATAATCTAAAAAAAAAACTTACCTTCATCCAACGAAGCAGCCCCCATTAACAACTTATTAACCTCAAAATTAGCATCCAGCGCATTATTAACCCCGCTTAAACTCTCTTTAGCCAGACTCATAATCAACAAATCCAACTGAGGATCCCCTGCCGCCGCCCCCCCTGAAGCCACCGAACTAGGCGTAGGGCTCGAACATATACTCCTATTACCCCCCAACACCTGGGGGGCTATTTGCAACCCCAGGTTATTATTAGTTTTGATGCTTTTAGCACTTTTAGAACTTCTGGCAGATGGGGTTGCTGATGGAGTGCGTGATAAGTTAAGGGGGGCTGTATGGGGCTCCATGGGGAGTATAGGGGCTGTTTCTGATGTTGGGGTGGTGGGTAAGGGGGATTGTTGTTTGGAACTTTGGCGTTCGCGTAGCATGTGGCTTTGACGTCGGCCGTATCTGGAATGTGTGAAAATATGTGGTTTTAGGGGTTGTTTTTTGTTTTTTTTTGGTAGGGGTTGAAAAAAAACAACCCTTTGTGTAAAAAATACATGTTTTTCTTAAAACTTCAAAAAAACATCACTTTAATGACAAACATAAAGTAGCACTTTTCTGAACTGTATCATAGAGCTTTTATTTTTACTGCCGGCGACAGTAAAAGTAACTTTTACTGACGCTACCAAATTTTTTTTTCTTAAAACGTCAAATAAACATTACTTTAATGACGTTTATTTTAAAATAAATAAAAGTCAACTAAAATAAGTAAATTTGTTATAAAACCATTGTATTTAAAAGTTTTAAGAAAAAGTATCGTTTACACAGAGTTAAAGTGGCTTTGTGTGCCTCGGCAGATTTGTCTGTCTCGTTTCGCTCACCAGACAATCTTTCTACCTCGTCACACAAAGCATCACTTTAACTCTTAGTACTAAAATCTACTATTTTTAGGGGTTGTTTTTTGTAGCAGTTTAAAAAACAACACTTTGTGTAAAGATACAGGGTGTCAGGGTTTTGTCTGTTTCTTTTTATATGGCAAAATGAGGGTAAAATTCAATTGTGAAGGAAATATTTTAAAAGGGTATTATACCGCGGTTCCAGAAATACAACCCTTTAAGTGTCTTACGCTTAGTCGTTATACCTTGTTGAGGGGCTACCGCCGCTGCGAGCTCTAATGCGAAAATAAAGGGATATTTAGGGTAATGCGCTGCCGCCTACTATAGTTAAACAAATATATAAACATCATGAAGCTACCTACAGTACCTACTTACCACCAGCTCAACTGGATTCATTCGTTTAAACTCGGAAAGAGGCTTGACTTCAGCCGTGAACAATCTTATTTCGTAAGCTGGCACCACTTTTATATGCAAATATGCACAAAATTTAGACGCCAAAAATTTTTGGTAATTCTTGTTGGATTTTTAATTACTTGGTGACATTGGAAAGATAGTTTATTATGTCGCCTTTTGTTTTTGAAAGCTCAATTTATAAAAAAAACAGTTTTTAGTATTTTTTACCCTTCTTTACTGTTATTTTTGCTAAACTAGAAATACAAAACAAAATGTACCAAACAAAAGGTATTTTAGAAGGAGGTAAGGTAATATTGTCACAATGTTAAAACAATTGCTTTAATAATAACGCTAAAAACTGGGGCCTAAGTTTGCATAAGAGAAAGTGGCTAGTCCGCGGGCTCTTAAAGGGCTGTATTTTTGGAACGGTTTAAATATTTTTTTCACCAAATGTCTTAATTTTTTACCTTCTATTTGCCATATCAAAAAAAGTAAACTAAATGCGGACATCCTATGTAAATTTGTATAATAAGCAATATTGTTAATGAATAAATGGACGAAATAAGATTTTAAAAAGTTTGTTTGGATTTAAAAATTATGACACAATTTTTTTCCGGCTAGAGTGACCAAAATGACATATAATCATGATTTTGGACACTAAAAACACTTACCTTTGACTTGGTTTTCGTTCTAATTGAACTGTCCGTCTAGCTTTTCGTTGTTGAGTGCTTTGATATTCGGTCCTACCCGAATATCTAAATCTAGAACCCATTCTGAAGAAGTTTTGTCTACCGGAAGCACCTTTTACGGGTTCTTGAAGTCTAAAGAACCCATGGTGCTCTATGGCACATTTCCATAGATGTTTGCATGCTTTGTCATTATGCAACCTAAAAAAAAAGAAAATTTTAGGCTAAAATATAGTGTAAGTTGATAAGAAAGAGTTCGGTCACTTTCTACATAAATAAAATAAAAAAAACAGCAATTATTTCTAAGGTCATGAATCTTTTTAACTTTGATATATTGTGTCGTTCATAAACGTAACAAATTTTAAGTTAAAAAATTTAAATTATATTAATCCCAAAGAAAAGTTGTTGTTCAAAGAAACTTACACTAATATACCTATAAATATAGTCCGACATTAGAAAATAAAAATTAATTACCGTGAGTGTTATACAAGTTTTCAAAAAATCGCGCGGCATACTCCTAACATTGATCCCCAATAAAAAATTATCGTTTGCATAAATTTGCATACGAGAAATAAGTATTGAGAGCGTCAACATCGAAAAACTGATTTGCAATTTTGAATTTTCCGAATAAAATACAACAAATCAAGGTAAAATGGAAAACACAAATTAAACTAATTCCAGATGCGCAGCAGGGATTTTTCGAAAAATAGAAAATGGTAAATCAAATGAAGAATTGGAAGCATTATGAGCACAACGTTATGGGGTACTATTAGGATGTTAATTGTATTTTTTCTTTTGTATAATTTTTGTATACTCCACCCATGCATTATTTTGTGCGTTACATAACCTATATCCAAAAATTTGGCAGATTTTATTATATAAAAAATAAAAATCTGCAAATAATTATACAAGAACTCACCTAAAAACAAAAGTGTGATCTACTTCTTTTCCATTATCGTCGTCTTCAATCACAACAATTGTTAATTTTTTTCGTTTAAAGTTTAATTTGCTTATTCTGGGCCAGAAAAATAAACCAATTTTTTGTTTATCTTCATAAACCAAAATACCCGTAGGGGTAAGGCCTAATTTGTATTCACATCCATCTTTACCCTTAAAAAAAGTAAAGAAAAAACAATAATTAGTGTTAGTTGTACAATAGGACCATTTTTAATTAATTATTCCAAATTGGTACAGTTAAGCGCGAAGTTTCAGGTGATAAGAAAGTTTCTTATTGAACCCATCTACCAGCAACAATAAATAAAATTACAAAATTGTTAGGATCAAAAAAGTTACGACAATCTTTATGCACTCTACCGATGGTAACTTCATTTCTAGGGGGGCTACAAATGTCAAAACAAGTTTGAAAGGAATGTTTTTATTGCCGTTAATGATTCCATTAATGTTATTATGTTTCAACAAACCATTTGTAAGATATTTAGGATTAAGTATTGTTAGTGAAGTAGACTTAAAGTGGTGTAGTTTTTAAACGGCCTAGCCTAGGACATGTCCCGTGTATCTGTCTACTTTGTCCTCTATCTACCCTCTTAAAAGATGCACTCGTTTCGAAGACAACCTGTATGTATTTAAGGTTTTAATACTTACCAAAACAAAATGTGTGTCGACTCCATAACTTTCCAACCATTTTATTTTGTTTAAATATTGCAATTCGGCTTGAGCGGGGGTAAGGCCTCTTAATTTTTTAAATTCGTTTAAAATATCTATTTCGAGGTCTTCTGTTTGATTTGGGATAAACCGAAATTCAGATACAGTACCAGCTGTATGCTGAGTATCGTCATAATCTCCAAGTTCAGCTATAAAAAATTGTTTGCATTTTTTAATTTTATTAATTTAACCAATTTTTGGAAATTTCCGAAAAAAAAATTTGAAAAGCAGATTTGTTTTTTATTCTACGGCTTTTCATTTATCTGAAATAAACTTACATTGGAGCGAAAGGGCTGCCAATTCGACTGCCATTTGCCTAGGGCAGTCAATTTTTCCATCTAAAACATCTTGTTTCAATTGCAAAAAAAATTGATACCGTGTCAATTCCTCTCTTAAATTACTCGGTTCAGACGAGTAAAACTTTACTTTTAACCTTAAAGTGTAAGGTGGACCAACTAAAATAAAAAAATAGAAAATTTTAGCCTGTTTAAATCAAAGAGATTAAATATTTACAATAGAAAAGGTATTAAAAATTCATTGTTTGGGGCCAAGATCTTTTTGTTTACCCAATGTTATATGGACTAATGAGTAAGTGGACGTAAATAACCAAACGTTTTCAATGAAACCGACCTATGCTAGCCTTTTAGATCTTGGACCCACACACTTGTAATGTTATAATTATAAGCAATTCATTTCTAGAGTTTTATAAGATTTGCTATTAGGCCAAGATAGTAAAAAAAAAACCAAAGCAATTCTTACAAAAAATTTAAAATAGCAAAATTTTGTATTAGTGTTAGAAGATCTATTTAGGAATATAAATCCACAAAATGCACACTAATAAGAGTTTAGGGTTGGCGTGGTAGCCCCCAAAAAGCCCCCTTTAATTTACAACATTAGATCACGATGGATCTGCTCCAAATTTTACAAGTAGGTGCTAAATAACATTTAAAAACATTTTTGGGAAAAGTTATTCCTTTAAATAAATTTCTTTACCCCCTAAATGCCCCCCAAAGAGTAATATTTAATCATGTTGAATTTACACTAAACTGTGCAAATAGATGCAAAATAAGATTTTTAAAAACTTATACCTAGGTATTACTTTTTTTGAAAAAATAGGACAAAGGATTTTTATTTCAAAAAAAAAAAAAACTTATAAATTGTTTGGAAACTTATTTTACATTTGTTTGCAAAGGTTGGTGTAAATCCAACATGATTAAATATTTCATTTCCGGACCCATTTAGGGGGAAAAGTTTTACAAGAATAATTTTTTTAAATATCTTTTAAAAATATTATTTAGCAACTATTTGTAAAATTTGATGCAGATCAATTGTGATCTAATGTTGTAAATTAAAGGGGACTTTTTGGGGGGCATGTTTACACACTATAAGGTAATTTTTCTTACTTTTTAACTGTTTTCTGACCGGTTTCGTAGGATCTAACCAATGTTTTACATGGTTAACGTCCGTATATTGTAATCCAAAATATTCTTTTTCGATAATATCCAAAGAATAAAAAACTTGTTCATATAAATCGCTGGCTAAGGCTTTTTTCTAAAAAAAAAAATAAGTTTTAGTTGTATTTTCTTATAATTAATTAAAATTAGTTATTTATTAAGCAACCCAAAATTCTCTTTAATATTTAAAATTAATTGAAAGTAGGGTAGCGGGAAAAAGGATCAATCAGAAAAACCAAGTGCTTAAATGGTCGACGTTTCGATATATTTGATATCTTCCTCAGGACTCTATCAAGAACAATACAAAATTAGTATGTAGGTACTTAAAAAGATATGATGTAAGGCCCTTGCTGAACATCATTTTACAACTAGCCACATTTTTGATTTTGAAAACGCTCAAATTATTGGTAAACAAAATTTCTTGAACAAACGTATTTTACATGAAATGATCGAAATAAAGAAGCATAGAAATAGCATTAACAAAAGAACCGATATAGAAAATCTGCACACGTCCTACTATAATATAATTGATAAGATCAGCTGATCAAAACAACCAAATCTGTTAGGTGGCTCACTCGATCTAGCCATTGTGTACGTTATTGTCTTGCTTTTACTTGTATTTTAATCTATTTATTTAATTTATTATTTTAACCTGTTTGTGTAATGTTTACCGATATTTGTGCTCCATGTTTTTATTTTTACATCTTTTATTTATACAATGTTTTTAAGACAAAAAACCATCTTTAAATGTAAGTACCTATTTATAAGTGTTTATATTTAATAGTTATTCTTATATCCCGCAAATTAACATTTTTAAACAATGTAACGTTATTTAAAAAAAAAAAAAAAAACTTGCCTTACATCATATCTTTTTAAGTACCTACATACTAATTTTGTATTGTTCTTGATAGAGTCCTGAGGAAGATATCAAATATATCGAAACGTCGACCATTTAAGCACTTGGTTTTTCTGATTGATCCTTTTTCCCGCTACCCTACTTTCAATTAAATTATTGGATCGCCATCTACATCATAATTTAAAATTAAATTTAACAATTTTATTTGCGAAAAGTATAAAAATTACACATAAAAACCATGGGAAAAATTCTTATTAATTAGGTAATTACTTAATTACATATTTTCACAACAATTAAAAATACTAGAGCATACGCAATGTAAATACAATTATACAAAATTAAAAAAAATGGGTCACGATCTTTTTTCTAAGGAATTTTGTAACTTATAAAGTAAAGAAACAATTCTAACGAATTTTATACGCTTATTTCTTCAATAAACTAACGATAAAAGCGTAACAACTCATTTATTATTGATAATAATTGTAAAATCAAACAATACATAATATTACCTTCGGCAGAAATATAAACAATTTGTATGCTACCATATTTTCACAATTTTAAGGCATTATTTTAAACTCATATAAGTAATTTTTGGCTTAAAAACTTACGGTTAACTCAATTGATAATTCAGCCCCATCCAAAAGTATAACTTTGCACAAAATAAGGTTTTTATTAAGATGTACATTTCGGTCATTTTTATCATTATGTTGCTGTTGATGATTTCTTCGTTTACCACTTAAAAATCTAAACATTTTGATATTTTATCACACCAGTAAACATTACAGTTTGTTTTGAGATTAGTTTCACACTTGTAACAGCACTTATTTACTATTGACCTGTAAATAACAAAGTTATACGTGCACAAACGGACGCCATTACAAAATTACAAGAAATGCAGAAAAAAGAACACTTTTTCTGGATCTAGTAGGTGCTGACACCTGTTGAATTTTTACGACGCCCACTACAATAGCGTGAAGTTAGCTGCTAAGAGTAGCGTCCAATCCCCTCACATTTAGAATTATTGATTGAAAAGCCTTATTTCGCACAAAAATGGCTTGTTTTATTATTAAAATAGATTAATTAGGTTGGGAACTATTATAAAACAGTCGTAAAATGAGTTATTTCGGGAAAAATAACTAAATTTGGGTAGTTATGCCAAAACTGCTTTCTGGTGCGTCAGAACGCTTCCACCCAGTTTTGAAAATTAACGACAAGAAACGTCACTTTTGTTGATTATTTTCGCAAATTTTCTTCATTTAACGATAAAAACGCTTTTATAACAAGTGTTATCCCTTAAATACGACCTAACGCCTCTAATTGCGTACTTTTTTATCATGTCTGACACGGTAATTCCTGTTTTTATGGCTAAAAACCAAAAGCATGGGTTTCTAACCTAAAAATTGTGTTTTTTAGCTTAATTTGTGTGATTTTGTTGTAGGAGGATAATAAAAGGTGCAGTGAGTCTGATAACGAGTATGATCCGCAGTTTAAACCTATTATTTCGTTGCCAGAAGTTGAGGTACTGACAAATGAGGAAAATGAGGAAGAATTATTAAAAATACGGGCTAAACTGTATCGATTTGACGGGCACTCTATTCCCAAGGCATGGAAGGTTAGTAGCCCCATTTTGGGGGCCTTCTTTAGTAAAAATTGTCTCTTTACTAGCTAGGGCTGAAAAATGCCCTCATTTACAGAAAAATTAGCGATAACTAGTCTAAAATGTAATTTTTTGTTTTTTTTTAGGAAAGGGGCACTGGAGATTTAAAAATATTACACAATCGTGATTGTCACTCGATTAGACTTGTAATGCGACGTGATAAAACACTAAAAGTATGTGCTAATCACTTTTTAACCCCCATGATTGAACTAAAACCAATGGCTAATAATGAAAAAGCCTTTATTTATCAAGTTCAATTGGATTTTGCGGATGAACAGCCAAAAAGCGAGCTGTTTGCTATTAAATTTGGCACAGTTGAAAGTGAGTATTAAAATTTAAACTAAAAAATCTAATTTTAAAAATTTCATCAATTTTAAAAATAAAAAAAAAATGTGAACAACTTTGAAAAGCTCTAGCAAAAAAACCAAAGCATTTGAAAATAATACAATTGCAGATTTGTTTTTTACGTTCTTTAATTATTATAAAAACAGTTTCAGGCAATTCTATTTTTTCAAAATTTACCTCATTTTTAACTAAAGGGTAAGTAAGGGTACAAATATTTTCAGTGTTTTAACTGTCACGGCCACAAATAATTTTTGCCATAAATAAAAACTTGCATGCTTATGTAAAACAAGTTGCTGAATCCGAATCTGACACTTAAACATTTCAGCACTTTTACTTTTGTTGCTAATGAGCTTTGAAAGGCAACATCAAACGCAACACTTGATTTTTTTTAACTCATAATTTGCGAAAAAAAACATAAACAAAAAATCTAAATGCAGATTCGTATTGTATGGCATAAAAGCAGGGTACAATGAATAAGTGCTGAAAAACGTCTTATAAAACGAGTTTTTTATATTCTTTTTATAATGCTTCATTTAATTTATTAAAAAACATTTTTAATTTGAATTAGAAACTTAACTTAAAGTTTTATGTTTGTTGGATTGGCAACATTGACATTTTGAAGTAAAAAGTAAATTTAAGTCAGACATATTGAATAATGACATTTGTAAACTTTACTCATTTAATACTGAATGAATAGGCGTTTTTGAGAAAATGTAACCGTTGATATCGTTTCTGCAATTCTTCTAGTTATTCCCTCTACAAAAAACGATGTCCCCCAATAGTTTATAATTGTAAAATTTGTGAATAAAAAGTACCTTGCAAGAGAAGAATTCATCTTTTTGCATCTGGAAAATCAACCTAATAAAATAAAATGTTGGGTTTAATAATGAAGCAATTCGGCAACCTTAAAAACCAAGTTTCGGGTTTTATAATGTGCTTATTATACAACGCAAATATAAAAAATTATTTTTTCCTAAGAAAATTTAAAATTTTGTTTTAGACGCTAGACTTTTTAAAAAGGCGTTTGAGGAAGGTCAAGAGATTTTAAGAACACAATGTAAACTTTATAACGGTCAAAGTGACCCTGAATCTGATTCGGACGAATATACTGACGATGACGAAAAAAAAATTATTGAAGTAAAAGCTATTGAAGAAAAAGTTACTGAAATAAAAAATACAGAAGAAAAAGAAAATGACGACTCCTTAAATGTCAAAATACAAAAAGACGAAACAAACGAATCTACCAAACAAATGACAGATCAACTGTCAAAACTTGACGTTTCCAAAGAAATTTCAACGGAAAAGAAATTAAACTAGAAAATAGCCCACTTCTTTGTTGTAAGTAAAATTAAAGTTTTTAAAATACACACGGTCAACTCCTACGTCATAGATCCACATTAAAAATTGTCTGTGAAGTAGAATTTTGATTCTGTCACATTTAGCCACTTTTTTAGAACAATACTTTGTGAAAATAAAAGGCTTTTCAAGGGAACCCTTGGTATGTGCTATAATGTCTTAAATTCAATATTTCAAGTTTAGTTCATTGTAAAACTCTATAATATACAGTTTATGTGTTAATGTTGTGCACCCTCCAAGATGTGACCTTTAAACGCAAATTGCTTGAGGAAGCAATCATATCAAGAGGACTGGTAAGTACCATTGTAAAATTAACATTTTTCTATTACCTAGAACAAACCATACCCCTTGATATGGTTGCTTTCTCAAGCAATTCGCGTTTATAGCTGACATCTTGGTGGGTGATCAGCATCATCAGATTAATAAGGGATTTTTTAATTACTGCGGTAGATTCTCGGGTAATTTTAAATTAAAATATCGTAAATAAGATATAAAGGAACATTTTTACACCAATGGGACCTAAAAAACTCTCTTATTTTTTTTAAAATAATGTTTTAAAAGGACCAATGATGGAAACACAGAATAAGAAAAAAATGACCATTCTCTTTAGTCCGTAATGTTGGTTGCCTTAAAAAATTTCACAGACACTATTTTAATGCACTTTTGTGAACTGTGACGTAGGACTTGACCGTGTCCATTGTAAGATGTGTTTGAATTTGATTTAAATTTTTTTGCAGAATTAACATTTTTTAGATTTAAACATTAAAATTTAATTTTTAACATGGGACATGTTCTGAAAATCTGGGACCATTTTTGGCAGTTTCTTTATGATCACATCGCTTTTTTTTTGTGTAAATAGTTTGCACTGTTCATATTTTTACATTCCTTCTAATTAGAATTTGTTAAAAAATAATTATAATTATTTTTCTCTCTTTGAATTTGTAGTTTTTAAAATTAAGATAGATAATGTATTTTATGGTAATAAAATGTTACTCCAATATATTTATTTGGTTTATTTTTAACTTTTTAAGAGTTTCAAACAAATTTTAATTTTTGCTTAAAAATAAAAAGTAAACTTGGGCATGAGCTTTCACTAAAAATCTCTTGTTTATCTAGTGGCTGGTTTAGGTGTTCTAGCCCTCCAAATTTTAAACTTTTGACCACTTCCTCTATTTTAAGGCATTCCCCTTCCGGCCACTTCCACTATTCTAAGGTGTAGCACATTGCTTAGCAACATACAAATGTATTCTTTTCTATGTTTCTTAAGTCAACCCGCGCGCTTAGTGACAGATTGACTAAAATGTGGAATATTATTATCTTTATTTTGATTTATTTATCGTGGCGTTAATTAAAAATGCCTTAAATGTAAGTAAAGCAATAGATTAGGTAAAAAAATAGGGGATAATGTCACTTTGACAATGAAGTAAAGGTATAGATTCAAGAAGGTGGAAGGGGAAAAATGGCTGGTCCAATTTAACGGATTTTTTCTTAAAAATTAGAAACTTGCGTTATAAGGCATTTTTTTTTAATTTAAAAAGGGTAAAGGTACAATAAATCAAACAACAAAAGTATTAAAAACTAGTTTTTTATTATTTGATACAAACTTAATCGAAATCACAATTCACAATTAAAAAAAAAACAATAAAATTAAAAATAATACTGGAATTTGAATTTTAAAAATATCATGTTTTTACAATTCGTCTTTAGCATATTTTTTGACATTAAAAGCATATAAAATATTTAATTTGTAAGAGATGGCTTCTTTATTGTTGTCACTTATAGATTTGTCTTTTTTCAATTTTTTTAAACGCTCTTTTTCCAAATTAACAAACGCCTGACCATCTTTGGAATTTAAAATTTTTCTGGCGTACAAAATGTATGATTTTGCTCTCTCTTTTGATTCCTAAAAAAAGCAGCAAAAGTCAATTTTAATAACTAATCTTTCACTTAAGGCTGTAGATTCAAATTCATAAATGAGATGTTCTGTGCACTTAAAAGTTCGTAAAAGTAATCTTCCTGAATGTCAGTTATTTTCGAAATTTCAACAAAATATGTAAAAATACGGAGTAATACATCAATAACTATGATTAAAAATATTTAGGATAATGTTTGTGATACATAGAAGTGGTACTGAGTGCAAGAAATAGTAAAATATGGTAAAATAGTACTTTTAGTGTTTTTTTTTCGACATTGAAATCTTTGAACGAGCACATCTTTATTAGGGAAAAACGTAAGTTGCAATTTTAATCATTAACAAGCTTAAAAAATCCATGGTAAATTAACGTATTATGGTTTGGCATAGACCACGTAATGTATATAAAGCAAAAAATGTATCCGCGGTAGTCGAAAAAAGAAACAAAAATAGTATAATGATGTTTGAAGTCAGATTTTTTACACAAAGAAATAACCGATTTAAATGAAACCAAAATACGTTTGTAGCCCTATTTTTCTAGTTTTTAAAACTGCATTTAGTTTTAATATACGATGGGGCCCTCATGTAGATGTGCAATTAGTAGAATTGACGGGAACTCATGACTTATACGAGCTTCTAGTAGCACAGATCTTCGAATCTGTGAATTTGAAGCCCATTTCTTAGGAGCAAAACAAGAAATTAGACTCTTACCTTATCAATTTCGCTATGTTCCTCCTCCATCTCTTTCAAAATACGCTTTTTCTCATCGAGATCACTACTTTTAGTAAACTTATTCGCAAGATTATCAAATACCTCCAATGCTCCAGGTAAACCAATGTAAATACCTGAATGTTCCTTCAGGAAACTTCTTAATAACTCAAGAGTCCAGTCTTTGGTAAATCTCACCGGGTTTTCAGTGGAATAATTACGGAACAAGAACATTCTTGGCATATCTGTAGAATCCATTACACCATACTTCTGACCTAGTCTTTCATTATCCTTGTCTGCATAATCCTTGATCCCGACTTGTGCCAGTAAAATATCGTCTGTGGCATACAATTCTTGGCTCATATGCTCGAAAACATCGTGTTTTTCGCCGTAAGGGTATGGAATATCGAATTTTACTAAACAGGCCTTAAATCGCTTGACTATTTTGTAAAAGGCGTATTCTTCTAGCTCTATACATCCACGACAGTCACTGGTAAGCGCTAATTCAAAAAAACTCACTACTATACTCAAGAAAATTATGTTTTTTAACATTTTCAAGCTAAAAAACGGCTCGAAATGAGATTAACCGGTATTTTGAAGTTTGTTTGTGACACGTCACGCACTAGCTTTTGTTTTGTTTACGTTTCTTATCAAGCCAACTTTGATCCCATTGGTGCTTTTTATTGCAATTTCGATTAAATAGCGTGTTTTGGCTAAATAAATGTTAAATTTCCATTGGATTGAATTAATGCACTAAATATTGGTTTTATTTGGAAATAAATTTAATTAAAGTGGTTTTTCCTTGCTCAAAAGTCCAACAGATGGCTGAAAAATCCAATCAGCTGTTTGTGATTTAACATCTGGAAGTGGCTATGCGTCCGTTGTGCAGATCTTTGTTTTTGAGAAAGAAAATTGTTGTTTTAGGCATTTTTAACGCATAAAACGTGTTTAATTATACTTTAACATGTTTTAATGTGTGTAATTTTGATTTAAGGTGACATTTAACACCACAGTACGACTTTTGGTTATTTAGCGGTGCGCTCAGAAGTTTTAAGCGTCCGTCAGCCGGACACGTAGTTACTCCCGTATCTCTTAAAGATGTTCTAATTTTATCAAGTTATTTTCTTATATATTTGGGTGCTTTATTATAGTTTTAACAAAATTCTAGCGTGTAACAGATACCTTAAGTGTTTAACTACGGTTTACAACCAAAATTAGGCCAAATCGAGTTTTTTTTTGGCTAAAATGGCCGATTTTCAAATTTTGGAAATTAACAAAACTATGTGGGAGGTACCAGATAGATACAGAGATTTAATTTCTGTAGGATCTGGGGCTTATGGGCAAGTTTGTTCAGCTTTGGATACTCTTACTGGTAAGGAAGTGTTTTTTTTTTGTAAATGGGGCCTTTTTTTGGGTTCAAATATTTGGTATTCGGAAAAAAAAAAATATGAATATTTTAGTTTCAAGGCCGTATAATTGTTCTTGTTATTTACACACAGATAATCTATCTGAATAAAATGTTAACATCAAATATCTTATTTACTAAATCTGAGGCTAACAAAAATAACAAGAAATGTGAGTGGGTTAGATCAGTGAAAGTGTTAGAAGACACTCTTTAAAAATGAGTTGATTTTTTTTGTATTTTTTGATAAAACCAACATTTATGGAATACTTTTTGCAGTCACTCATACCCCAATGCATTATTATTTATCAGAATAATGCGCATATTTAATTTTATTTATAAAAAAATTATACTATCCATTCACAATTTAGAAAAAACAGAGCAGACGAGCCATAGGGTGACAGATTTTATCCTGTATATTGTCATTAATGTCACTTGTGTTTGCTGGTTATGTAAGAAGTCAAAAAAATTAAAAAGTGCATTTAAAAACATGTTCAGGGCATCTGAATCAAAAACAATGTTCTCAACATATACAGAAGTATTTATTTTTTTATTAAATACTTTTGTAATGCACTAATCATTAAACCATTTAAAAGTTTACACAAAATAGGAATTATTTATGTAAGAACTTACTGTTAAGAAGTCCTTTTAGGTATTATAGGATAAATTAGCATTTTTACAAAAATGTCTACAATTTTCTTTATAAATTCTCACATCTCAAGCAAAAATTGTTTCCTTTTTCCATTTTTACACCTGTTTTATGCAACTGTCATATTATTTTTGGCATTTTTCAATTTTTAATGACAGTAAATTTAAAATGTAGTGCCAACTTTGAGGAAAATTCAACTTTTCAAAGAAAAAGATTCTAGTTTTTATTAGGATGCTAGACAACGTACCGGGTAAGGACATGGCGGGAAATAAAACAAATGATATTTTGCGTAACTAAAAAAAAGGGGGAATTGTCATATTTGACAAACAAATATTTAAAATGTCACTTTCAAAAAAAGTTATTTATAAAAATAAGATATATTTGTCGATTAAACTAGTTTAGTAATTATTTTGTTAAAAATACATAAATAGGAATCACAAAAATTGTACATTAATGTGTTGTGCTATCTCAAGTTTAATATCTTTTGGAGAGACGGTGCTTACAAAACTTGGCGAAAAGGAATAAAATGGAGAAATAGAAAAGGTCAGTTTTTCTATTAAATATTAATTTGCCAGTGTGCAATGTGTTTTTATAAAGTTCTTGATCCAAAATATTGAGTAATCCAAGTTTATTAAAACAATTAATTAATCAAAATAAAATAACGTAAATTTATGAAGTTGCTCAAATTGTCCGGTTGGATTTCGGAGAAATTTCATAAAAGCGTGAAAAAAAACATATTTTGTACATTTTCTTAGCATAAATCTACTTTTTTTGCAAAATGTAGAATGTTTCATTATTAATCTTTGTTGATGTCCAATTTATTTTGGTAAATTTTCTGAATCACATGTTCGTCACTTCTTTGGGAATTCACCAACATTTAGAATATTTTTTTGAACAATATTTACTATTTTTGATTATTTCATTTATTTGTCAAATTAGAGGTTTATGCCAAAATTTGAAGCATTTTACTGCGAATTATACTGGAAATCACCCGTTGGCAACAACCTGAACTGAAATAGCCCGTTGTCAAGCACTGACAGTGAATTAATTTACCTGGATAGAAGTCAAAGTTATAATTTTTTGTTAATTTTGCCAAAAATTGTTCTTTTGGTTAGTCATATTTAGTGTTTAAATTGAATTAATATTATTTTTTTGGGTAAGTAGTATTTATAAATGAAATAATCGTGCCGAATAGCCCTTGTGCTCTTAACAAATTTACGATTTTAAAAGAACTGTGCTTGTTGAATACGCAATGCCCCTTTAACGTAAGGGTGTTTTCTTTGAATTATTCACCTCGTGCTTCGCACTCGGTAAACAATTAGAAGACACCCTTACTTTTGCAGGACATTGCTATGCAACAAGCACTCGTTAATTTAATACTCGATAATTTATAGAGCACACGGGCTATTACTACTGAATATTTTTTGGAGTTTGTTAATATGTCAGAAAGAGATACTCTAAATTTTTAAAAAGTCAAGTGATATATTTAAGCGCACTATCTTCTTGATGTCTAACCGCAAATCATTCAAAGTCAAAAGGTTACATTTGAAAATTCCCCCTTTTTGTGTAAACAAAATCTGTTGTCCATACTCTTCTACGAAGTAAGAAGTTGTCTAGTGCTCTATAGGTGACTTTTTTTTAAACTGTGAATGGATAGCAGATAATCAAGTTCTGTTAGCTAAAGATTAATAGCCATTAAAATAGGCAACTTTGTCCCCATTTAAATGAAGTTGTATCTCTGGAGCTAAGCGCGAGCCAAATGGCATCCACTTGAATTCGAGACTACCTGTAATATGTCTATAAAGCCGTATTTTTTAACCTAAGTAAAACAATGTTTTAAAATATAATTTTTTTTGTTTTATAGGCAAAAAAGTAGCCATAAAAAAACTGTCACGCCCCTTCCAATCATCAGTTCACGCTAAAAGAACATACAGAGAACTAAAACTACTAAAACACATGAGACATGAAAATGTTATTGGACTTTTGGATGTTTTTTACCCACGTAATGATAGCTCACAAATATACCTAGTAACCCATTTAATGGGGGCTGATTTAAACAACATTATACGAACACAAAAACTGTCAGATGATCACGTCCAATTTTTGGTCTACCAAATTCTAAGAGGCCTAAAGTATATTCACTCTGCTGGTATAATTCATAGAGACCTGAAACCGAGTAACATAGCCGTGAATGAAGACTGTGAGCTTAAAATATTAGATTTTGGACTTGCTAGACCAACAGAAAGTGAGATGACAGGTTATGTAGCTACACGTTGGTATAGAGCACCTGAAATAATGTTAAATTGGATGCATTATAATCAGACTGTTGATATATGGTCAGTAGGTTGCATTATGGCAGAACTTTTAACAGGTAAAAACTATGACTTTAACAAAAGCGGGTTAGATCAGTGAGAGGAATAGATCATTTAAAAAGTTAAACTCATTTTTTATGACTATTTTTTTATTTTTATATAATTGTTACACATTCTATATGATACTCTTCGCAGTAGATGATTAAAAAGGTGCATTTTTTATTTTATTGAAAGAAACGTAAAACTTATTATACTCTTCACAAGAGTATATTGCAATCGATCAGAAAATCCTAAAATCGTCAATTTTCGTCGTAGAGCAAAAATTTTTGCAGATTCGTGCGTTTCATGAATTTTTAAGATTTTCATTTTTTGTCCGTCCGTCGGTAGTCGGTCGGTCGGTCGGTCTGTGGGATGTCACGTTTCTTGTAAACACGCTATCTTAAGAACCAAACTTCCAATCCTACTCAAATTTTAAGGAAAAATCGATCCCTATAAGAGGAAGAACCCTATTGTTTTTGACAAGAATCCGAGTACTATAAAGCCCCCTTTTCAGCCCCCCAAGTGAAAAAAAAATCGTAACTCGATTATTATTGAATTTACAAAAAAAATTATTCGACATAAAACATAGGAAATTTAATTCTGTATAAAAAAGTATTCGTTGGTTTTTTTGTCAGACCCCCCCGTTACCCCACCCCCCACAAAAAAACCTCCTATCTTCGTTATTATTCAATCTACAAAAAAAAACTTTTTTACAAAATTAATGAAAATTTAATTTTCTATTAAAAATGTTGGTTCATTCTTTGTAAAGTTAGCCAGTAAGGTTAAAAAAACAAAAAAACAACTTTTTCAATAGCAAAAAATTTCTAAGTCCAAATCACGTTACGTGTCGGTCAAGAAGGCCATGCCAAAAATATTTTAAACAAAGAAACAAAACCGCTTGTCAGAACAAATAACCTCAAATATTTTTAAAGTCAGAACTGACTTTTATCCTCTTCGTTAACTAAATTCTTCGTGTTTTCTGTTAATAGTTTGCACTCTTCGCAGATTTTCTTTACATAATTTTTTTTTATATTAGACTATTAATTATCCTATAACAGCTTTCTTGCGAAGAGTATACCATAGAATGTGTAGCAATTATATAAAAAATAGACTAAGCTTTGATTTACAAAATTACACTTCTACCGATTCCGAATTCTACTCGAGCTACTTATCTGTGAAGAGTAATTTCTACGCGTTTCGACTTCTACCCATTTCTAGTTTATTTTGTAAACGGGTGGGGATACAAAAAAATTACTGCTGCTTTTTTATAGGGAAAAATACAATCTTTAATTTTATTAAAAATATTTTTTTTCGTAAGTTAATATTAACGAAAATATGAATTTTTTTTTACTTTAGGGGTGTTTTTAACCCTCCATTTATTACTTGATTTTTTCCAAAAACAATAGGACTTTTCCTTTAAATGGGATTGATTTTTGTGTTAAATCTCAGTCAATCCGATAAACCGTTCTTGAGTTATGGTGGTCACAAATTTCGTTACAGACAGACAGACGGACAAAAAATAAAAGTCTTTAAAAGTCATTAAACGAACGAATATGTAAAAAAATTTTGCTCTAGGACGAATATTAACGATTTTAGAGAAGGTCCGACCAATCGCAATATACTCTTCGACTTTGTCTACGAAGAGTATAACAAGAAATGGGTTAGATCCAACGATGAGAGAATTAAATAGATATAATATACACCAACTTTATTTGGTAAACTGATTAACAAACCTTTTGTGGGGTTAAAAGTAGTGTTTATATTTACCTTATCTCTGATAGACTGACAAGAATCATAACACCAACTGCTACATTTCTTTAATTTTGTCTTTTTTATGATATTGCATTGTAAACACTGATACTTACCATTTAATATACTATAATAATATCTTGTTTTTCTTAAAAATTTGGTTTGTTTATGAAAAACCCACAAATTAACAAATGTGAGGTTAGAAAACTCCATTGGTGGCGGCGAATAGTGTTGACAACACATGTTGGTTTTTTGTACACAGAAGTAAAAAATAGAATGTTTTAGAATGCGCATCAAATTTTACTTCGCATTCACTTTAAAAATAACGCTTAAATGTGTAATTTAGTTACCAAATTTTGCTTTAAAATTAAAGACTATTTTTAAAATAAATGTATCCCTTGGAAATGATACGGTATTGTAATGTTAAACGTATACACAAGTTAGCGTGGAGAGGGGGCAACATCAACATCTTCCCGCCCTTACTTGCAAGTGTTTCAATTCAGTTTCATCAGATACCCAAATATTGTGCCTACGTACTTAAATGATGCTACATCTATTTAATTCTCTCATCATTGGTAAAAACAATGACTTGAACAAGAAATTGGTTAGATTAATAAAAATGGGTTAGAAAATACTCTTTTTAAAGGTTAATTTTTTTAAAGCTTTTTTTTTCATTCATAAAAGTAAACATTTAATAAGAGATTTAGAGATTTTAGTTTAAGAAAATACTAATTTACTTTTTTTTGTAGGTCGCACCTTATTTCCTGGAACGGACCATATTCACCAACTAAATCTAATTTTAAATTTGCTTGGAACACCAAGTGAAGAATTTTCTCAAAAAATTACATCAGAAAGTGCAAAAAATTATATTAAATCTCTTCCCGTCCGTGCAAAAAATGATTTAAATGTATATTTTGTAGGTGAGTATTCAAATTTTACAGCAAAATAAATTAACCCAATTAATTTTAAACATTTCCCCAACGAATTTTTTAATCTTTATAAAAAATTGGAGTAATTAAAAACAATTAGTGCATGCCTAGAATGGTGAAATCTGTGAGAAAATTTTAAATTTTTAAAACTGTTTGCAATTAATGCTGATTTATAGTTGAATTAATTTAACGCCCCTTAAAATTAACGTATCGCGAATTAACACAAAGTTAAATTAATTATACGAAAGTTGAAATATCATTTATACATCAAATGTACATCACTTAACGTGTAAATATAGGTTTAATTTGTTAATTTAACTAATTTTGGGTAAAGCAGGCATCTGTAACCGTTTATCACTAGAACCATCTATCGGCTAATAGACCAAATTGTTAAAATTAAAAAGAAAACTGTAGAATAGTACCAAAACCAGTAAAATAATGAGAATCTAAGAGTTACCGATAGAATAAGGCGTTTACTGCTTTGAATTAGTGAAATTAAGCGATCTATAAATGCATTTATATGGTGGTGTTAATTTAAGTAAAGTTAAATGACGTTAATTTAATTTAACTATAAAGTGTGATTTATAGTTAAATTAAATTAACTCCACTCAAAGCTACTTAACTCCACTTAACTTGACGCGACCAAATTAATGTATTTATAGTATACATTAGCACGTTACTTTAGAACAGTAAACGCCATCTATCGGTTAATGTTAGAATCGTATTTTTTACCGACATTATAGTCTATTCTTCGATTATCTTTGTAATTTTAAAAATTTGGTCTAGTAGCCGATAGATGCTCACTTTACCCTAAAT
Organism: Cartodere bifasciata; assembly: GCA_963920755.1. Lineage (NCBI taxonomy): Eukaryota > Metazoa > Arthropoda > Insecta > Coleoptera > Latridiidae > Cartodere > Cartodere bifasciata. Next base: position 11,223,298 of record OY987199.1, read on the forward strand.
TAGCTGAGACTTGTGAAAATTAAGGAATATAACCTATAGGTAAACGTCAAGTTAAGTTAATTGGATGTGTAAATTCGATTTCATCTTTCGTATAATGCATTTAATTCGTGATACGTTAATTCTAAGTAAAGTTTAGTTAATTTATCTATAAATCAAGCTTAAATCATTTTTTTTTGATTTTTTACAGGAGCTAATCGTAAAGCTATAGATTTACTAACTCTAATGTTGGAATTAGACAGTGATAAAAGAATAACTGCAGAACAAGCACTATCACATCCTTATCTAGTAGCTTATGCCGATCCGAATGACGAACCGATTTCGGCACCTTATGACGAAACAATCGAAGAACTTGACTTTCCCGTCGAAAGATGGCGTGAATTAGTACTCGAAGAAGTCAATTCTTTTGTTTATGAAGCCCCACAAAACGAATAAATATTTAAAATTAACCTTATACTACAGCCAATCTGTCCTAAATAATGAGGGTACATCGACAAAATTCCTGGTAGGGCCGCCTTTTTTATATGATGTAACTGGATGTCCAAAGAGTAAAACCCCAAATTGGCGTATATCTACCTATTGCAGAAACGGAGTTATGGCCCCCCAAAGGGCCCCCTTTAGTTCATCACGGTGAAACTGCACCAAATTTTGCAAATAGATGTTAAATAAGGTTTTAAAATGATTTTTATAAAATAAAAATCTCTAAACAAATTCCTTCAACCCCTAAATAGCCCCCAAAGAGTAATAACCAATCTCGTTGGATTAACACAAAATTTTGCAGATCGATGCAAAATAAGATGCTTAAAAATATTTCCTTATAACTTTCTTTTAAAAAATAATTCCTTCGCCCCATAAACGAAGGGGGCCATTTGATTTTATTTAAAAAAAAGTTATTAATAAATATTTTTTAGTATCTCATTTTACATCTATCTGCAAAATTTGGTGTTAATCCAACGAGATTGGTTATTACTCATTGAGGGCTATTTAGGGGGTGAAGGAATTTTTTTAGAGATTTTTATTTTATAAAAATCTTTTTAAAACCTTATTTGACATCTATTTGCAAAATTTGGTGCCGTTTCACCGTGATGAATTAAAGGGGGCCCTTTGGGGGGCCATAACTCCGTTTCTGCAATAGGTAGATATACGCCAATTTGGGGTTTTACTCTTTGGACATCCAGTTACATCATATAAAAAAGGCGGCATTACCAGAAATTTTGTTCACATACGGAATGACTGTACTATTAAGTTGTTATTATACCAACAGGATGTCCCCGAAACGAGTACATCTTTTTAGAGGGTAGATAGAGGACAAAATAGACAGATACACGAGACATGTCCTAGGCTAGGCCGTTTAAAAACTACACCCCTTTAAGTCTACTTCACTAACAATACTTGATCCCAAATATCTTCATTGGTTTGTCGAAAAATAATAAAATTAATGGAATCATTAACGGCAATAAAAACATTCCTTTTAAACTTGTTTAGACATTTGTAGCCCCCCTAGAAATGGAGTTACCACCGGTAGAGTGCATAAAGATTGTCGTAACTTTTTTGTTCCTAACAATTTTGTAGTTTTATTTATTGTTGCTGGTAGATGGGTTCAATAGGGAACTTTCTTATCACTTGAAACTTCTTGCTTAACTGTACTTATTTGGAATAATTAATTAAAATGGGGTTTATTGTATTTACTGTCTTGTGCAAAAACGTTTTGGGGACATTCTGTAGTTTTGGAGCTAGTAGCAATTTAATTTTTGGCCTAATTTTAATATTAAATTGGAACTTAAAAGTCAATTAAACAGTAATAATTATTGGACAAATAATAATTCCATAATTTCAGCTCAAAAATTATTAAGGTGAAATTTTTATCAAGTCAAATGGCAATTATATAATTTTTTTTGTTATGAAAAAAAAAACATTTTATTTATTTGTTAATTTTTTTTATTTACCTACTTACGGTACTTTTTAAAATTTGTACAGTTATTTTTCTTATTAATTAATTAATAGTAGAAACGTACCGAAATGTACTAATACTTTTTTTAAGTTATATTTTTATTTTTTCGTTTATAACATTTTTTTTTAAATTTTTATTTAATATGTTTTAGGATGCATAATTTTATTTTATTTTTGTTGATACAAACAAATTATAATTAATAAACTATTATAATACAAAAAAAAACAGAATTATTATAAATAATATTAGAAATAACTATTCCTATATTTTAAGAATAAAACAGTTTAGTTTTTAAAAAACTTGTTTTTTTAAATTTAAAAACCTTATTTTTTTAAGCAAGCAGCTTAAAATTAGAATTTTACCCTTAGGGACATTGTTTTTATGTAATCTTAACCCTTAAAGAGGAATGTCGCGAAGTATAGAAACTGTGGTTATGTAATGTTAATTGCCGAAAATCAACAAAAAACAGCACTTTCTGGTCATTGCTCAGTGGGTTTATAAAAGTTAATTTTAATTAAAAATTGTGCTACCAGGAACATAAATAAACAAAGCACAAGTTGATTCTAAAGGTCCATCAATAAGCGTTTAAATACAGAATTTTGGCAATTTAAAATGCAAAAAAAGGTGCTTCTAAATTGTCAAAATTCTGTATTTAAACGCTTATTGATGGACATTTAGAATATGTCAACTTGTGCTTTGTTTATTTATGTAGCTGGTAAGCACAAGTTTTAATTAAAATTAACTCTTATAAACCCACTGAGCAATGACCAGAAAGTGCTGTTTTTTGTTGATTTTAGGCAAACAACATTACATAACCACAGTTTCTATGCTTCGCGACATTTCCCTTTAAGAATTATTTTATAAAAAATGACACAAAATAAGTAGTACAGGTTTTTTTTTAAATTACGCAATGGAGCGTATTCGTACAAAAATTGGTTGGGGTAACCTAGGAGATCTGTCATACCACCCGTCAGTTCAGATGCTAACTGACATTACTTCTGAATTTTATATTTTTATCAAATATAAAACTAATATACCAAAAAACAACAAACTGCAGGTTTAAAACATTCTACGTACCAGCTAAAAGGTTTGTATAACATTTACGGAGTCTTTTACAACTTCAATTCTTCATAATTAGGTAAAATAGGGCATAATGACTCATTTACAAAGGTACTTTTAATGCAAAGTCCATGCATCGAAAAAATGCAGATTACTATAAACATTCACGGAAGTCCATTTGTAAATGAGTCATAATTTCCTTTTTTACCTAATTATAAAGAATTAAAGATGTAAAACACTCTCTAAATGTTATACAAACCTTTTAGATGGTACATAGAATGTTTTAAACCGACAGTTTGATATTTTTTGGTATATTAGCGTTATATTTGATAAAAATATAAAATTCATAAGTAATGTCAGTTAGCATCTGGAACGACGGGTGGTATGACAGATCTCGTAGGTTACCCCAACCAATTTTTGTACGAATATGCTCTATTATAAATGTACTTAAACTTGCTCTAAAAGTGGAAATCCATCTTCAGTTTGTGTTAAAACGGCATCAATATTATAAAACGAGGCATGTAAAGCAATAAAAAAGAAGGAGGCCCCCAAAACCCAAAACATAGCCCCGTGGGCCCCTACAAAATAATATAATGGCATAGAAAACATGGCCACAATTCCATATTGTTGTGCTAGAGAAACTTCTTTGCCAAATAAGACCATTTTTTTACCTTCAGTATGGCGTTTATTCAGTTTAAAACCGGCGTAAAAACTTCCCCCTATTGCTATTAAAATAAGGGGGGATGTTATCCTAAAACAGAATTGTAAATTTAATTAATAACTTGCAAAAATACAAAAGGAAAAAAAAATTATTGAATACACACGGTCAACTCCTACGTCACAGATCCACATTAAAAAACTGTCTGTAAAGTAGAATTTTGATTCCGTCAGATTTAACCACTTTTTTAGAACAATATCTTGTGAAAATAAACGACTTTCTTAGGTAACCCTCGGAATAAAAATGTGCTATTATGTCTTAAATTCGATATTTCAAGTTTAGTTCATTGTAAAACTCTATAATATACAGTTTATGTGTTAATGTTGTGCACCCTCCAAGATGAGAATTTTAAACGCAAATTTCTTGAGAAAGCAGCCATATCAAGAGGTCTGATAAGTACCACTGTAAAATTAACATTTTTTTCTATTACCCAGAACAAACCATACCTCTTGATATGGTTGCTTTCTCAAGCAGTTCGCGTTTAAAGCTGACATCTTGGTGGGTCAAAATGATCATCAGATTAATAAAAAGGGATTTTTTAATTCTTGCGGTAGATTCTCGGGTAATTTTAAATTAAAATATCGTAAATAAGATATGAAGGAACATTTTTACACCAAGAGACCTAAAAAACTCTCTTATTTTTGTTGTTTTAAAAAGACCAATGTTGGAAACACAGAATAAGAAAAAAATAACCATTTTCTTTGGTCCGTAATTTATTTTTTGAAAATAATGATGAGCCACCCAGATGTCAGCTTTAAACGGGAATTGTTTGAGAAAGCAACCATATCAAGGGGTATGGTTTGTGCTAGGTAATAGAAAAATTTGTTAATTTTGCAGTGGTACTTACCAGACCTTTTGATATGGTTGCTTTTTCAAACAATTTGCGTTTAAATTCACATCTTGGAGGGTGCACAACATTAACACATAAACTGTATATTATAGAGTATTACAATGAACTAAACTTGAAATATCGAATTTAAGACATTATAGCAGATTTTTATACCAAGGGTTTTCTGAGAAAATCTTTCATATTTATAAAATATTATTTAAAAAAATAGATATCTGAAAAACGGTTAGAGATAATCAAGTTCTGCTTGCGATAGGGTAATCGGTATTAAAATAGGCAACTTTGCCACATTTAACTAATCTTGTAAACATCTTGTGAAAAACACAATGGTAACAAAAAGGTACTTACAGGCAATAAAAAATAAGTCCCAAGAAAACAAACAAATAATTGCTTTGAAAATACTCAATATTTCTCATTATTCTTTTACCCAAACGGGGTATACTAGGGGGGGCTTTAAAATTCGATGTTTGTAAAAAAACCAACCACGGGCGAACATTTTTTCTCTGATGATTAAACCATTCTTTTGCATCTGGTAACTTTGTTGGCATATGCAAAAAACTAAAAAAAAAAACAGCTTAAATTTATGGTTTTGTTATCAGCTTCTAAATAAAACACCCATAACAAATTTTTACGATTAGAAAAGACTAAAATGGACTTAAAAATCTAACTTACCTTCCAGATTTACCCAAATCTAAAGGGGGCTGCATCTCCCCCGTTAAATCTAAGGAAACATCTGCCATTTTACAAATTTGCCAATATTTCTAAATTATGCACAGAATATTCTTGATAATTATCCAAAATTTGCACTATTTTGCTTGCTTTTGGCCACTTTTTATCAACATTATAGCTGACGTACACTTTGGATTGCACATGTGTCAAAAAACATTAGAAAAGTCAAAACAAATCAACAAAAATCAGCTGTGTGTTTATTTATCTTTGGTTTTGCACAAAAGACTTAAAAAAAGTGTCTTCACACTTAAAAAGATTAAAAACGCTGCATTGTGGTTTAAAAAAACGCTTTAAATGTTTAAAAACCCCAAAAAATGGGGTAAAAGTTTCAAAAATTCAAGTTTTAAAACTATTGGCGTGTAAACCAAGCTTTAGGCGCACGGAGTTTTTTCAAGCGTTTTTTGCCTTTTTCAAGCTTATTTTTACCCAAAAAGCCGCATTTTTGATTAAATAAGCATCTATTTTCTAAATTAAACCCAAAATTAACTGAAAATAAAGCCTTTTTGGTGGTTTTAATACAAAAATCATCAAAAAAGCGTTTTAAAAAACTCCGTGCTTGAAGCTTACTGACGTTTCACATAGGTGACGCCACATCCAACCAATCAGAAGCAAGCTTCAATGACGCGTCCTGTGATTGGTCCAAACCCCAAATTTCGAAAAAAGCCGTTAGAAATATACGAAGTGAAGTGAACGTAAGCTAATATTGTTATTATTTGTGTAAATTGTGTAAAAATCAGTGTTTAAATTATACGTGTTTGTAAATTAAGTTCCAAAATGTCTTACAGCCCAAAAGAAAATGAGAATCTAAAAGATTCCGGTATTGAGGACCTCGATTTAAGTGACCAAAGCATTTTTATGAGTCCGGAGCCAAGCAGACCCCGGAAACTGTTCGAAAGCAACAATAACGAATCTGAGGATATGACACCCGGGTCATACAGCCCCCCGTATAAGCGGGTTAGGGCGCTACGACTTATAGATAGCCCTCTGACCCCAAAAACGATTATCCAAAAATCTACAACAGCTACGCCGATTCCACGAAGCAGGCTCTTTTCCACGGATAAACCAAGGGGGGTACCTAGTGCTTATTGCAAAAACGAGAAACCTCTAGCTAATGTTAACCCATTTACACCTGATGGTAAGTTAAAAAAATCAAAAATATTATTGTATTGCGTCGCCATATTGGAAATGTTTTACAGCAGGTGCAAATCATTAAAAATAGCCCTTTGTTTAATACTTTTCATTCTTTAATATGCTTAAAAGTTGTATCTTTAGCAAAGGAATTAAATAAAAATTACTTAATTATTTAAGGTATGCTTCTTAACAAGAAAAGGACTCGCTCAATAAGATCTCTAATTGGTTCCCCCGAAATGAAAATACCTAAATTTGACTTAAATGACGAAGACTCAGACTCCGAAGTCGAAATTGAACAACCAACCAAAAGAGTAGCTTTACAGGTAACTAAAAACTTTAAAAATAACTAAAAAATTACCAAAAAAAACAGCATATCAAAAATTATGCATATTTCAGATTTATTTATGCAAATTAAATAGTTGTGATAGTTTTCTTATCTAAAGTTTGTATTTTTGTTTACTATTTTGCGTTTCATATTGATAAAACAACGTAAACAAATCAATAATAGATAATTTTAAATCCTTCTTTAATCTTCGGCATAAAATAAGCTTTAAAACCTTTTCAAACTGATTTATTTGGCTACTACAGTTTACAATTTGTTTATAAACAATTTTTATGTCTTAAAAATGTTTGTAAATTAGTCTATTTTTATTTAAAACCATTTTATTTGCATAAATACTGCTCTAAAATTGTTGCAAATAGAATTTGGAGCAAGTTATAAGAAGGCTTTGAAAAAACTACGGTGCACTTATGAAGCCTTAAAGTCAACCGTTTGTACTTGGTTTTTTAACCTGTTTTAGCGTTTTATTGCCAAAAAAACATAATTTTTTTGGGAATAAAACGTTAAAACACAAGTAAACATGCAAGGAAATGGAAAAGCACCTACCTTTACAGCTTATTTTTATGAAATGCTGGCAAATTCCAAAACTCCTAGAATGTTCACGAAAAAGCACAAAATAACAAAAAAAAATCACTTTATTTTATGCACTAACACGTTTTTTATGTTTTTACACAAAATTTTACAAAAAGGCGCACTTTTTCACTTGAAAAACTATGAAAAACACCGGAAAATGCAAGAGACGCACGTAAAGGACGCGGAATTTCCAAAACACTATGATTCACTTTTGTTTTGTTCTGTTCTATGGTGCGAATCATGGCATTCTTTGATTTTTTAACATGTTTCACAATATTTCATGTTTTTTAGCTATTTTTAAGCGATTTAAACGCTTCTTTAAGCCATTTTACCAACAATAATGAATTATTAGACTATTTCTGATATATTTTTTGTTTTATTTCAATAGGAAAGTAACATATCTAGATATCATCAAGAATTTTTGGAATTAGAACTCATAGGAAGCGGACAATTTGGTTCCGTTTACAAATGTACAAACCGATTAGATGGGTGCGTTTACGCCGTTAAAAAATCAACGAAACCGGTCGCAGGAAGTGTTTTTGAGAAAACAGCTTTAAATGAAGTTTATGCACATGCAGTTTTGGGTAAGAATCTCTTTTTTTGTAGCCCATTTGCATTTAAAAACTGTTTTTTTCTACTTCCACCTTTAAAATGACACAATCGCACGACTTAATTAAACCTAAAACAATTCTTTAGTCTTTAGCCATTGTCTTGCAAGCCATGAGTAATACCATTTTACCCACGGGGTGAAGTTGCAACCAGCTCTTTACCCACGGACTAAAGTTAGCGTTGCTTGCAGAATAAGACAGATGACGTTTTTTGTATTTATTTTAGTTGACAAAAACGTATAATTTAGAGTCTTTTATTTATAAAAATGAATTCTGATGAAAGTCACAGTAAAAAATGAAGTATATATTTACATTTCTTAAAAATTAAAGCCATTGCAAATGTTGTTAGTGTTAATTTTTTTACCGATGTCAACAAGCCTGCTAAAAAACGCTCGGTTGAAGTTAAAATTGGAGTACTATTTGGATATTTATATAAATATGTGTCCGAAAATCCTTCGTTTCTGAGATACATGGTGCCAAAGTTTCTAAAAAAAACCTTTTTTTTTAAGATTACCAAGAAACTAAACCACATATTTATTTGAAACTTAGCACGGATAATTTTCTTGCCTTAAGGCATAACGTGCGGAAGAAAAAAAATATAAATTATAATTGGAAGGGGCACATTTGGGGGTACCATGGGGGTTGTTCACCCCCCCTCAACTTTTTTGGGTGTAACTTTTTTGGCATTTTCATAAAATAATTAGAAGCCCTAGAATATCTTTAAAATTAATGTCCTGTTCTTTTTTCATAAAACTAACCGTTTTCAAGAAAAAAATTCATTGCCCAAAGGCAACAAAATTTCTTTTTTAAGTTTGGATTTTTTATTTTAATGAAAATAAGACATAGTTAACAATGAAGGGTTAATTAATTTCATTTTTTATTATTATTTCAAATAAATATCTGGTTCAGTTTTTTAGTAATCTAAAGATTAAAATTATTTTTTGAGAAACTTTGACACCCTGTATCTCAGAAGCGAAGGGTTTTCGGACACATGTTTATATGAACTTTTTTTCTTAAAATGGGTTCAGGAATTACCCACTGAATTTGTTCCTAGTTATTTGGTAACACCCTTTATAATAAATGTGTTTTATACAGGGAAACACCAACACGTGGTCAGATATTATTCAGCGTGGGCTGAAGATAACCATATGATAATTCAAAACGAATATTGTAATGGTGGAGCTCTTTCTGATCAAATTGAACAAGAAGCGTTTTCTTCTGAAGAATTACGTCGATTGTTACTCCATGTAGCAGAAGGATTACGTTATATTCATTCTGAGGGTCTGGTTCATCTTGATATAAAACCAGGAAACATTTTTATATCGAAGGATAAAAAAGTACATCTTCCAAATTATGATTCAGCCGACGATGGTTTTGAGGAATTGGATGATTCAGGTTGCGGTGAAAATGAAGAAGTTACCTATAAAATTGGAGATCTCGGACATGTCACCAGTTTAAGCAATCCTCAGGTGAGTTTTTTTGCCCTAAAGGGCGATTTATAGAACGTTACTTTCACTTTACTTCGGCGTAACTTCACTTCCGCGTAACTTAACAAATTTGCTTAATTTATAGATTGTAAAGTTACGTGAAATTGGAAACAGGTATGCGCATGTGTCTGAACTCGCGACTTTTGACTATTTACACCTGGGCGGTAATTACGGAATATCGCTTCGTACGAAACCTACATAAGAAGACCAGCAGGTTTCGTACGAAGCGATATTCCGTAATCACCACCCTTGACAATAAGGGTGAATATCTTATTTTTGCAAATTTTGCGCATGATCGGCCAAGCTCGGCTTTTGACAGTACTACTTACAGCTAAATGAATCAGCAAAGTAGCGCTAAAGTGAAGTATAAATTTGCTAATACATTCCCATGTATTTTATTTAATTTTCTGTAAAGTTACGCCGAAGTAAAGTGAAAGTAACGTTCTATAAATCGGCCTTAAGGCCGTTCCAGATCACAGATCCACATTAAAAAACTGTCTGTGAAGTAGAATTTAGATTCTGTCAGATTTGCCACTTTTTTAGAACAATATTTTGTGAAAATAGAAGGCTTTCTTAGGGAATCCTTGGTATAAAAATGTGCTATAATGTCTTAAATTCGATATTTCATGTTTAGTTCATTGTAATACTCTATAATATACAATTTATGTGTTAATGTTGTGCACCCTCCAAGATGTGAATTTTAAACGCAAATTGCTTGAGAAAGCAACCATATCAAGAGGTCTGGTAAGTATCATTGTAAAATTAACATGTTTTTCTATTACCTAGAACAAACCATACTCCTTGATATGATTGCTTTCTCAAGCAATTCGCGTTTAAAGCTGACATCTTGGTGGGTGATCATCATCATCAGATTAGTAAGGGATTTTTGAATTCTTGCGGTAGATTCTCAAGTAATTTTAAATTAAAATATCGTAAATAAGATAAAATGGAACATTTTTACACCAATAGGACCTAAAAAACTCTCTTTTTTTTCTTTAAATAGTGTTTTAAAAAGACCAATGTTGGAAACACAGAATAAGAAAAAAATGACCATTTTCTTTGGTCCGTAATATTGGTTGCCTAAAAAAATATCACAGACAGTATTTTAATGCACTTCTGTGAACTGTGACGTAGGACTTGACGGTGTCTATTAAATTCTCTACAAAAAAGCACCCTAGCAAAATTTCACTACAACGCCCTATTTTTCCAAAAAAACGGCCACAATATAAATTTTTCTCATTTACCTAAAAAACCAAATGTTTTCTTGATTTCTATCAGTTTTACGACAAAAAGTCATAAAAACAAAATTAAAGGTAATGAAATTCTCTACAAAAAAGGTCTCTAGCAGAATTTCGCTGAAAGGCACCATTTTTGCAAAAAAACGGCTACGTTTTAAATTTTTCTCATATACCTTAAATACCAAATGGTTTTCTTGCTTATTATCAATTTTACGACAAAAAGTATAAGAAACAAAATTAAAGGTAATTAAATTCTCTACAAAAAAAGCTTCCTAGCAAAATTCCGCTACAACCCACCGTTTTTACAAAAAAACTGCCACAATACAAATTATTAAAATTTTCTTATTTAGGTTGAAGAAGGCGATTGCAGATATCTTCCAAACGAAATCTTACACGAAGACTACACACATCTAACAAAGGCCGACATTTTCGCCCTCGGTTTGACCGTTTTAGAGGCCGCTGGAACGGGCCCTTTGCCAAAAAACGGAGATGAATGGCATTATCTTCGAGATGGGATTTTACCAAATTGTCCTGGGGTAAAAGCTCTTAGTCGGGACTTTAGGGATCTTTTATCGAGCATGATCGACCCGAATCCGGTCATGCGGCCGTCGGCCGCACAAATTCTACAGCATAGGTAAGCTTTTTGTTTTTTTGGTCATTCGGGCCGGATTTTTAAAAGTGTTCAAGTTTATTAGTTTGCATATACAGGGTGTCCAAAAAATGGCGCATAAACGCGATGGTACGTTGTTGGGGCATGTCTAGGGAGCCCCAGATAATTGTTAAAAAAAATCTATCTCATATACCCTCGAAGATATGTTGCCCCAAAGTGCGAAACTTTAAATGCTTATATCTTGAAGATAACAGCACATATTAACGAAACAAATGGTTTAATACAAAGCTACAGTATATCTTAAACCTTTCAACCATTTTTTTATTTATTAAATGTTCGAATTACATTTTTATAATCAATTTAATTTTACAAAATTTTCATGAAATGAAGCTGACAACAACGTCAATAAAATCTAGTGCAAAAGTGTATGATCAAGACTCATAAATGGGATTTTTAGACTTATAGATGGGATTTTTAGATGTATTTTCCTAGACTGTGTTGCCGAATTTATGGAACTTTGTTCGCATTTTTCTCGAAAAATATAACAGAAGGATTTTTTTTTGACAATTTTCTAGGGATCCCTGAGAATGCCCCAAGAGCGCATCATCGCGTTTATGCGCCATTTTTTGGACACCCTGTACATACAGAATGTCCGCGTATAGTTTGCTTTTTTTGATATGGCAAATAGCTGGGAAAAATCCAAGACATTCTGTAAAAACAGTTTTTTGAAAAAGTGCCCCCCTTCGGAAATAATGGCCTTTAAGCAGGTAGACACGTAACACAAAACACGTAATCGTAAATATTAACCAAATAATTTGTCCAACCATCATGAAATTTGTGCAATCAATAAAGGTAATAAATACAGTCATTTTAAACCCATTTTGAAATTTGGGGCTCCTTTTAAATTGGGTTAAACACTGGTAGTGTTAATAAAAACTGCATGTTAATTCTTTACCTTTAAGAATTTTGTAATTTTGTTTATTTTTTAAATACCCCAATTCAAGTTAAAACTTTTTTACCACTTGAAATTTCTGAGAAACTGTACCGTTTACGAATAAACTGCCAAAACACTCTTTATGTACCCCATATTTTAGCATAAGACTTGACTTTCTTTTGAAATTTCTATGTCACTGACCACTGTCACTATATTGAAGTAAGTTTTTTGTCAAGTCAAATGCAAAATATGGGGTACATTATGAGAATTTTTGGCAGTTTATTCGAAAACGGTACAGTTTCTCAGAAACTTCAAGCCGTAAAAAGTTTTAACTTGAGTTGGGGTATTTAATAAAATAAACAAAATTACAAAATTCTTAAAGGTAAAGAAATTACATGCAGTTTTTATCAACACTACCAGTGTTAAACTCATTTTAAAAGGGAAACCAAATTTCAAAATGGGTTTTAAATGACCTATTTTATTACCTTTATTGATTGTACAAATTTCATGATGGTTAGACAAATCATTTGGTAAATATTTACGATTACGTGTTTTTAGTCTAACGGCTTAAAGGCCATTATTTCCGAAGGGGGGCACTTTTTCAACAAACTGTTTTTACCGAATGTCTTGGTTTTTCCCAGCTATTTGTCATATCAAAAAAAAAACAAACTAAACGCGGACATCCTGTATATGCAAGATATTCTGGGACACCTTGTATGTACTAATTAAAACAAAAGGTAATAATTTTTAAATTTATTTTTAGGGCTCTAGTTCCTTCAGGAAAAAAATCTACAGCCCAACTACATAAAGAATTAAATGCTGAACGTTTAAAAAATGAAATTTTGACAAAGCAACTAATGGAGGCTGCTAAATGTATTAAAAATCATAATATTAAAGATACAGCAAAAATAGTGACACGATTTTCCAATAGGCTAATAGGAAAAAAAGTTAATAGAAGTGTTAGCACTACCAATTTCTAAAATTAACAAAGAAAAAATTGGTTACAATGGATTTTCTTCATTTTTTAATTGGTAAGTAAAAAAATCTCATCCTAAAAACCTCGTTTTTCTATTTTAAACTAGTTTTTTAACCTAATAATAATGATTTTGTCTACTTCCACCTTTAAAATGACACTTATCGCACGACTTAATTAAACCTAAAACAATTCTTAAGGCTTTTAGCCATTGTTTCACAAGCCGTGAGTAATACCACTTTACCCACGGGGTGAAGTTGCAACAAGCTCTTTACCCACGGGCCGAAGTTAGCGTTGCTTGCTGAAAATGACAGATGACATTTTTTGTATTGTTTTAGTTGTCAAAAACGTATAATTGGGTGTCTTTTTTTTATAAAAATGAGTTATAATTAAAGTTGCAGTAAAAAATAAAGTATATGTTTGCATTTCTTAAAAATTAAAGCCATTGCAAATGTTGTTAGTGTTAGTTTTTTACCGATGTCAACAAGCCTGCTAAAAAACGCGCGGTTAAAGCTAAAACTGAGTTGTTTTAGGATGTTTTTATAATTTTGGACAGTATTTAGTGTAGCAAAGGTAGCATTTTGATTTAACATTGACGTTTATTGAATATTGCAACATGTTACTTCATTTCTACTTTTAAAATGTTTTTTCTGACCTAACTTTACGTCAAGTCGAAAATTTATTCTTTTAAAAAGTTTGATATTGTTTGATTTTGGGGTCGTAGAAAAAGTATAGTTCGTAACACGTTTTATAAACGTCTTTATTCACTCGTTTATAAAACCCTTGTTTGTGCTCGTGTTTTAACAAACTCGTGAATAAAGACTCGCTTATAAAACTTCTTAAATAAATATTTTTGCTTTATTCTAATATTGTTTGTTTTTTTTTCTTTGCAGATAGACTAAAAGTGAAAAAAATACAACTTTTTAAATTTTTTGGACTTAAAAATAAAAAAAAATTAGTTATAAAATAATAAAATATTGAAATAGCTACTACCATTTTAAGTTTGTTACATACAGGGGGCATTTTTAAATTATTTAAAATGTTAAGTTAAAATAAATAATAAGTTTTTTTGTCACATTTTACTAGTAGTAGTTTTTTACAATTAAAAAAGTGATGCAAATTTTTTTAAAACCCATTTAAAACATAAAAAACCAGAGAAAGCAAAAAATGTATTTCAGTTGTTGAATAACTTGAAATAATACAAAATTTGCACAAGAAAATACGTTTTTTTACGTATTTTTTTGAAAAAAAAAAAAACACTTTTACTTTTTTATGGGTTTTAAGAATTTTTAAGAGTTTTTTTTTGAAAAATACAGCGTGCTCCAGATATTTGTACGTTTTTTGGAACACCCTGTATTTAGTTGCTGTGGAAAAAGGCTGTTTTTCGTAAGTTAAAAAATTCTGTTAACTTTTTCTTTAAAACTTCGAATTTTTTGTATATAAATATAAGTGACTTGTATTTTTCATGAATCATTTTTTTCTACGCTTTGTATACGATAGATTTTACACCTCAAACAGATTTTTTCGCTAAATTTTTACATATAAACTTTTTAACTTTAAATTATTTAGGCATATAAAAAAAGTTTTTTAGGCAATATTTCTTAAAATTAAAATTATACCCATTTTGGCAGTATAGTTTCTGCATTAATACATATTAACTAGTACTTTATAGTTTTCTTTTAATTTTATGTGATAATTTCTTTTATTTTTAGTTTTTTTTAGCAATTAGAATAGAAAATATAAATAGAATATAGTTTTATTTCTTTATAACTTTTTTACTTAAGTAAATATTGCTTTCACATTCCGTGCCTTTTAAAAGTGTAGCATTTTGTCTAGTACATGTTATACTTTTTGAATAATAAACATTTTAACACAAAACAATTCTTTTTATTAGTTAAAAACATTAAAAAACTGAAAAAACAAGCTAAAATGCGAAAATGGGCGTCAAATTTTGAATTTGGCGCGGTTTGCCTTATCTGCTTCAACCTAAGAAAAATTAAAAAGCGCTAAAAGTCCCTAGGACCTCCAAGTGCGTTTTAGACATTTCTGGGCCGTTTCAACCCCCCAAAGTTTCGGCTTTTGTTTATTTTAACGTTTTGAAGGGGTAAGTAACGTTAAAAGAGTGTTTTTGGGCGTAATTTCGTGTAAATAAGGCATTTCTAGGGTTTTTGTCGTGGTAAAGTTTGATGACGTATGCTCTGCTTCTGCGCAATGATTGGACGGCGTCGTTCGGCCGATCCCCACTCAGTCGTTTCGGGTCTATCATGTTCCCCTTTACACAGTGCGAAGTGAAGAACAGCACAAAGCGCAATGTATCTGCGCCATTGTTGTGGAGAAGAACTACGCAAAGTTCTATCAAAGTATATTCGGTTTTCTCGTTACAAACCGACTTTAAATGCAGAATAACATAACAGAAATAACGCAGAGATTAATACGGTCACTGGATAATGATTACAATGTAAGATTTTGAGCTAGTTTGTTTAATTTTAGTGTTTTTGTGAGCACCATTGAGTAACAAGCAAACCAGGTGGACTCTTCTGTGCCATAGCATGACTCAATTTTTGTAAATAGGCATAAAAACATTGAAGCCCCTTAGGAAAATTGGGAAAAATGCCCGAATTGGGTGTGAATCCTTAGAAAAAGTGCCTAAAATTAGCTTGGAGTTAGCACGTACGTAGTCGCTATATTTTACATAAGACGACTGAAATTGCACCAAAATTGCTCAATATTTTCAAATTCATCACCCACTATTTCGTAAAAAGCACTAATTTATCCACAAAAACATAAATAAATGGTTCTAAGTAGCTTCCAAGGTAAAAAATCGTTCCCAGTACTTGGGCTGTACTCAATGGTGTTTTTCCAATATTTTAAATAAATTCCAATTAAAATTGTGCAAATTTAAAGGTCGTCGACATGCCCGCTGTTATTGAAATTATTTCGACTCTGGAGAGAGTCCAAATTACCAAAGAATTACTCGAGGTAAGTAAGCCTTAATTTTTTATCTTGTCCATAAATAAAAACACAAAATTATGATTTTTTTCTGGGAGTTATGGGTTAAATTCTTGAAATATTCGGGCGTAAATTATATTTTTGATAAAATTCCTTAAAAATTGTGAATTAGAATGTTTTCATTTTGATTTTATGTTAAAATTGAGATTAATATTAAATTGTTTATTTAACAGTTTTTACTTTTACAAAATAAAAAAGAAATTACTAGTATTTGCTCATAACCTTGTTTTCTAATAAGTTGGGCCTTGTAATATTTTAATTTGGTCTATTTTTCTATCATTATACAGGGTGAATACTTTAAAAAAACCAAAAGCAACAAGAAAATATTTTAATGCGAGAAAAATGTTAATTTTTGGGAAATCCACTTTGTTTTTTTAGGGAATCCCTAGAAGTTACTCCTATTTGTAAGGGGGGACATGTTTTTAAGCAACATTAAGACTGTATTTTAGTTCTTACCCAAAAATACATAGTGCTTTTAAAAAAAAAGCCAAAAATCAAAATAATTCGCAAATAAAACCAAATTTTTTGTATTTTGACCAAATAGACACGGTCAAGCCCTTTGTCACAGTTCAAGTGCATTAAAATACTATCAGTGAAATTTTTTTAGGCAACCAACATTACGGACCAAAGAAAATTGTAATTTTTTTCTTATTCTGTGTTTCCAACATTGATCTTTTTAAAACATTATTTAAAGAAAAAGAGATTTTTTAGGTCCCATTGGTGTAAAAATGTTCCTTTATATCTAATTTATCATATTTTAATTTATAATTACCCGAGAATCTACCGCAAGAATTAAAAAATCCCTTATTAATCTGATGATGATGATCATCCACCAAGATGTCAGCTTTAAACGCGAATTGCTTGAGAAAGCAACCATATCAAGGGGTATGGTTTGTTCTAGGTAATAGAAAAAAATGTTAATTTTACAATAGTACTTATCAGACCTCTTGATATGGTTGCTTTCTCAAGCAATTTGCGTTTAAAATTCACATCTTGGAGGGTGCACAACATTAACACATACACTGTATATTATAGAGTTTTACAATGAACTAAACTTGAAATATCGAATTTAAGACATTATAGCACATTTTTATACCAAGGGTTCCCTAAGAAAGGCTTTTATTTTTACAAAATATTGTTCTAAAAAAGTGGCTAAATCTGACAGAATCAAAATTCTACTTCACAGTTTTTTAATGTGGATCTGTGACGTAGGAGTTGACCGTGTGTATTTTCAATGTTTTACTTGTGCCCCAATGTATCCAAACGCCTATTTTTCTTGTAGACCACCAGATTGGGGAGATATGTCAACGAACTAAGACGAAAAACAACAAACGAGTCTTTGTCCAAACGGGCAAAAGAATTAGTCAAAAAATGGAAAAGTATGGTGTGCCCAGATACCAACGGCCAAATAAAACCCCCTTTGGCAGCCCCCCAAACCTCAAGCGAGCCCCCCAATGCCATAGAATCCTACAAAAGCCTTAAAAGGGGCCCCCCAAACTTAACAACACCGTTAACCCCAGTTAAAAGACAAAAAATTAACGGGCAACTCAATGAATACGAATTTTCCGATAATTCGAATTCAAGTTTTAAAGAAATAGGGGGGCAGCGCCCCCCAAGTGCCCCCCCTGCAACCCCCTTAAGTGGAATCAACCCTGATGTGAAATCAAACATTATTTTAATAAATTCGGATTCTAATTCGAGTTTCCCCGAAAATAAAAGTGACCCCCATTTGGAGCCCCAACAACCTAAGAAAAGGGGGCGTAAAAAAGGCTCCAAGAATCATAAAAATCTACTTGATGAAGCTGAATCCAGTTTTTCAAATAAATTAGCCGTTAGTCGTGGAAATTCAAAAGTTAAGACAACTCAAGAGCTTTTAGCAAGTTTACAAAATAAAAATACAACTGTTTTGGGTTTACCCCCCCTTAATTCGAAAAATAGAGAAGATTTAAGTGAGCGAGCTGCGAAATTGACTGAACGAGTGTCCATCATTGATAAAACCCTGTATACTAATTCAAGTAAGTTAATTTTCTGTACAGGGTTTCTCCAAAACGAGTGCATCTTTTTAGAGGGTAGATAGAGGACAAAATAGACAGATACACGGGACATGTCCTAGGCTAGGCCGTTTAAAAACTACACCCCTTTAAGTCTACTTCACTAACAATACTTGATCCTAAATATCTTACAAATGGTTTTTCGAAACATGATAAAATTAATGGAATCAGTAACGGCAATAAAAACGCTCCTTTCAAACTTGTTTTGACATTTGTAGCCCCCCTAGAAATGGAGTTACCACTAGTAGAGTGCATAAAGATTGTTGTAACTTTTTTGTTCCTAACAATTTTGTGGTTATATTTATTGTTGCTGGTAGATGGGTTTTATAAGAAACTTTCTTATCACTTAAAACTTGGCTTAACTGTACCGATTTGGAATAATTTATTAAAAATGGTCTTATTGTACTTCCTATCTTGCTTATAACGAGATTTAAAACTATGTAGAGATGGGCAATCGAAAACTTCCTAGTTTGAGAATATTCCCGGGAATTAAAAAAAAGAGAACAGATGCTTCAAAAATAATAACAACAGTTTTTTAAATTTTGACGCTATTTTTATGTTTTATTTTTCTTGTGTATTTTTTGCCCATAAATAAATAACAACTTTTAGATTTTAATCGGTATATTTGCAAAACGTGTACAAATTCAAATTATCTTACGAGACAATTTTGAAAAGTAGAATGTTTTCTTTATTAATCTGGAATAGAAGTAATAGAACACAAAAATTAACATTTTTTTATTTTCCTATTGTTATTTTTGGTGATCTTTTCCAGATTGATAAAGAAAACATTCTACTTTTCGAAACTGTCTTGTAAGATTATTTGAATTTGTACACGTTTTGTCAATATGCCGATTAAAATTTACAAGTAGTTATGTTTTATTTTTGCATTTTGGGAATATTTCCTTTCATAAAAGTTTCCAAATTAAAGCTTTTGATATATTTCTAGGTAATTAATAAAATATTAGTTTATATCCGTTCATTTTTACATGGGAACATTGCCGGTATTATTCCTATTCGGAATATTTCGGGAATATTCCTGAAAGTTTTCGTTTGGAATATTTCCAATAGGAAATATTTTTCGCAATATTCCCATGTTTCTTTTCAAAGATTAAAATTTTGGGAACTTGCTTAAAACTTACTTTAGTTGAAAGACAGTGGCGAAAAAATCACCGAATAAATGCTACTTTTGTGCAAGACACCCCATTTTAATTAATTTTTGCCAAATTGGTAAAGTTAAACCAAAAATTTCAGGTGATAAGAAAGTTTCTTATTAAACCCATCTACCAGCAACAATAAATAAAATTACAAAATTGTAAGAAACAAAAAAGTTACAACAATCTTTATGCACTCTACCGGTGGTAACACCATTTCTAGGGGGGCTACAAATGTCAAAACAAGTTTGAAAGGAATGTTTTTATTGCAGTTAATGATTCCATTAATTTTATTATGTTTTAGCAAACCATTTGTAAGATATTTAGGATCAAGTATTGTTAGTGAAGTAGACTTAAAGGGGTGTAGTTTTTAAACAGCCTAGCCTAGGACATGTAGTGTATCTGTCTATTTCGTCCTTTATCTACACTCTTAAAAATGCATTCGTTTCGGGTGTGTTTTCCTCGAAATGTACAATTTTAGCAATTTATTTTTGTTTTCAACAGGTCGTTACAAGCAAAAGAAAAACAAAAACGTAATAGATTCGGGTTCGGTAATAAACGATAAAAGTCTACTACCATCTTTTTCAAACAATTCACAAAACGCTGACGAAGATATTATAATAGTAGACGATATAGACGGCCAAAAAAACGATTCATTTTACGATGAAAGTGAGGAAAACTCACAAGAAACTTTACGCGACATTAAAACTGAATTACCCCCTGAAAATAACAATTTAGTACCTTCGTTAAGTTTAGAAGAAGCTCTAGCATTATTACCACCGATAGATTATGAAATTTTAAAAGAAACAGACGAAATAAAGTGTACATGTATTCTAAGGGAAAAAGGCCACAAAGTCGGCGATTTCTCAGTAGAAGAAGAAGAAGACGACACCGAAAACAAATACGAGTTCGTCGAAGACGAAAATTGCATCGCAAAAACACATCAACAAACCAAAATTGCCGAAACACCCGATCTAAAATCACTAAGTTCGCAATGTTTACCCAATTTTAACGGCAATTTTGGCAAATATTCCTACGCCAGTGCACCCCAAATCGACGAAACAACAAAACTTTATGAAAATGTAGTGCCCAAAATGTCGACCGAGTGTTGTTTAAACTTTATCCCCCCCTTAAATAATTCCTCTAACATAAAAAGTGACTTTACTAGTGAAAATTTCAAAAAATACGCCTTTTCAGAAAAACTGGACGATACTAGTGTAAATAGCGAAGGCCATTGTGAGATAAAGCAAGAAGAAGAAGAAGATAGGACACCAAAAAATAGTGATAGTGATAATTTTAGTGAATGGCACCATGTCGTTGATATTCCTTCGTATAATGGCGAGATTTTAAAAATTTTGCCGTATGTCATCATTGATTAGGTATTTTGGTTCCAAATTTGGCTTAAGAGAGGTCGAAACCATAGAAAAAACGATTTAAATCGATGGTTTTCAAGTTTTTTAAGCTTGAAGGTCGTTTCAAGGTCAAATGTAGAAATAGCGCCATTTTATAAATTTTTTTTGTTGCAAATCATTTTTTTGGTATTGTTTGATCATTTTATTTAGTTTAATTCACAAAAATAACGACCTTTCCTTGAGTTTCATCAAAAAACTAAACCATTTACCTAATTTTTATGATGTTTTAATTTTTTATAGCTTTGCTAGTCCTAAAAATATTTTTTTCTTGGTATTAGTTTTCTACAATTTGAAAATACAAGAAAAATTCACAAAATACGCAATTTTAGTTCACCAAAGAATTATAATGAATTAAAAGAAAACAAAAAAAAATGTCTACCAATTACTATTAAGGCTAGAGATACAAATTCACAGTTTCGAAGATCTGTGCTCCTAGAAGCTCGTATAAGTCATCTCAGTTGAGCTCCCGTCAATTCTACTAAATAGCACATCTACATGAGGGCCCCATCTTATATTAAAACTAAATGTAGTTTTTAAAACTAGAAAAATAGGGCTACAAACGTATTATGGTTTCTTTTAAATCGGTTATTTCTTTGTGACGAAAATCTGACTTAAAAAAACAAAAATAATGATTTTTGAAGTCAAATTTTCAACACAAGGAAATAACGGATTTAAATGAAAGCGTAATACGTTTGTATCCCTATTTTTCTAGTTTTGAAAACTACAATTAATTTTAATATAGGATGGGACCTTCATCTAAATGTGCTATTTAGTAGAATTGACGGAAGCTCAACAGAGATGACTTATACGAGCTTCTAGTAGCACAGATCTTCAAAACTGTGAATTTGAATCTCTAGCCTTAAAAATTAAAAAGATTTTGTTGCAAATTTTATTAGGGCGACAATAAACTATTCTTTCGCGTAAAAAACAAATTTAAAAATTGTTTAAGTTGTATAAATATGTAAATACAAATCTAGCTAATGTTTTTTTTATATAAAGTTTCAAAAATGTTTAAATTTCTTTGAAAAAATATTGTTTTTTGATTCTACCAAAAAAGTGCCTTCGTTATTTTTAATATTTGTTCTCTTTTTTATTCATTCTCTTTACATTATTATTAAAATGATTTTTTTAGTGCCATAAGTAATTTTTTTGTTAATTTCTTTTTTAAAACAGTTCATTTCTCAAATATGTTATTTTTTCAAAGAAATGGCCTTTTATCCATAATTCTACATTTAAAAATCGATGTGATTTGAATTTTGTTAACTTATTTTTACTCGTTATAATTTTAAAAACAATTATTACAAATTTGCTAAATGTTTTGTTTAAAAAACAATTTTCTTGTTTAAAAAAAAGGAGGAATATTTTTCATTTTACTCGTTGCATACCTACATTCGTAAAGTTACTATTATTATTATTATACTCTTCACAAGAGTATATTGCAATCGATCAGAAAATCCTAAAATCGTCAATTTTCGTCGTAGAGCAAAAATTTTTGCAGATTCGTGCGTTTCATGACTTTTTAAGATTTTCATTTTTTGTCCGTCCGTCGGTAGTCGGTCGGTCGGTCGGTCGGTCGGTCTGTGGGATGTCACGTTTCTTGTAAACACGCTATCTTAAGAACCAAACTTCCAATCCTATTCAAATTTTAAGGAAAAATCGATCCCTATAAGAGGAAGAACCCTATTGTTTTTGACAAGAATCTGAGTACTATAAAGCCCCCTTTTCGGTCCCCCAAGTGAAAAAAAAATCGTAACTCGATTATTATTAAATTTACAAAAAAAATTATTCGACATAAAACATAGGAAATTTAATTCTCTATAAAAAAGTATTCGTTGGTTTTTTTGTCAGAACCCCTCCTTACCCCCCACCACAAAAAAACCTCCTACCTCCGTTATTATTCAACTAACAAAAAAAATCTTTTTCACAAAATTAAAGAAAATTTAATTTTTTATAAAAAATGTTGGTTCGTTTTTTTTGTAAAGTTAGCCAGTAAGGTTAAAAAAACAAAAACTAAAAGATTTCAGTAGCAAAAAACTTCTAAGTCCAAATAGCGTCCCGCGTCGGTCAAGAAGGCCATGCCAAACATATTTCAACCAACAAAACAAAAGCAGCTGTCAGAACAAATAACCTCACATAAGTATGTTAAACGTCAAAACTGACGTTTATCCACTTCGTTAATAAAATTCTTCGTGTTTTCTGTTAATAGTTTGCACTCTTCGCAGATTTTTTTAAATAAAATTTGTTTTATTAAACAAAAACTATTATCCTTCAATAGTTTTCTTGCGAAGAGTATGCTATAGAATGTGTAGCAATTATATAAAATAGTGATTTAGCTTTGATTTAAAGAATATAAAATTACACTTCTACCGAATCCGAATTCTACTTAATTAAGCTACTCATTTGTGAAGAGTAATTTCTACGCGTTTCGACTTCTACCGATTCCGACTTCTACCCATTCTAGTTTTCTCTTCTTTATTATTACAAAATTTGGTAAGTTTTGTTTTTTTTTTGTAAATATTTTTAAAGTTATCTAGTTATTTCGTTGATACATTGCTTTTTGCAATGTAAAAATTGATACATGAATGCCTTTTATCAAGAATAAACATATTTTCTATAAAATAATGTCTTTTATTTAACTAGAAAGCTTTGGGGCCCCCGAAGGGGGCCAAAAACTGATTTTATTGAAAAATAGACAGAAAAGAAATCTGTTATAGTTTAGTTTATGTAGCTCACAACAGATGTCGTTTACAACTAGCGCCATCTATGGTCTTTTATGCGAACTATCATTAGCAAATTACAGGTTTCTATACAAATTGTGTATTATGTGTTGCCTACATTTCAGTATTGTTAATTTATCGAATTTTACGCTATTTTTGCTTTAATTATGCATTTTATCGGTTTGATATCATGTTTTCCTGTTATATTTGTACCAAATGAACTGATTCTCTTTAATATTGGACATTTAAGGTGGATTTAAGTGAGTTTTAAAGATGATGTAGTTTTTGAGATGCTTTAAAATATGGCAATTTTTAAAGTTTTATTTTTGTTTATATTTGGACAAAAAAAATTGTTTTCGTTGTTGTTATTAATTAATTATAAAAAAATACATTGTATTTTTGATATAAAGTATGTATAAGGTGGGGTTTTGTGAAGAAAAAGGCATTTTTATGTGCAAGTAGTAAATGTATATTTAAAAATTTAAGAATTTTTATATCTTACAAAATATTGTTTTTAATAAATAATACCTACGTAAATAAGTACATTTTTTTAAATTTTATGTAGGTATGTGGTATAGTATACATTTTTTTTTATCCTAAAAGCGTTTTCAGTAATAAAAATTTAACTTAAAAAAACATTTTTGGTTTCAATTAAAAAAATCAAAAAATATTTCTTTTGGATTTTGATTGTATTTACAAAAACTAAACTTATATGTCAGAAAATAAATTAACTAATAAAGAAAAATTAAATCTAATTAAAGAAGACATAAGAAATAAGATAAGAGGAAAATTCTTACAAAAATAAATTATTATTCAACTTTAATAAATTAATATTTTATAAAAATTGACTAGAGTTTTTTTATAAATAAAATACGGTAATAATTGTGGTTGGTTGTCATTTTTTTGGTGCGTTCGTGGTAGAAAAATTGTGGTTTTTATTCGGGCTGAAAAAAAATATAAAATTATGCATCTTCATTAAAAAAATAAGGTAAAAAAATCACTTCATAAATGACTGTTAGAAATATAGGGTGTACGCAATCAATGTGCTTTTTTTTTTAAATGGGAAATAGCTGGCAAAATACCAAGACATTCGGTGAAAACAGTTTTTTGAAAAAGTGCCCCCTTTCGGAAATAATGGCCTTTAAGCAGGTAGACTAAAAACACGTAATCGTAAATATTTACCAAATGATTTGTCTAACCATCATGAAATTTGTAAAATCAATAAAGGTAATAAAAACGGTCATTTTAAACTCTTTTTGAAATTTGGGGCCGCTTTTAAAACGGGTTAAACACTGGTAGTGTTGATAAAAACTGCATGTAAATTTTTAACCTTTAAGAATGTCATAATTTTGTTTATTTTTTTAAATACCCTAATTCAAGTGAACTTTTTTTTACAACTCAAAATTTTTGAGAAACTGTACCGTTTATGAATAAACTGCCAAAAACACTCTTGATGTACCCCATATTTTTGCATAAGACTAGACTTTCTTTTGAAATTTCCATGTCACTTTCCGCTGTTACTAAATTAAGGTAAGTTTTTTGTCAAGTCAAAATATGGGGTACATAAAGAGTTTTTGGCAGTTTATTTATAAACGGTACAGTACTCAGAAATTTAAAGTGGTAAAAAAGTTTTCACTTGAATTGGGGTATTTAAGAAAATAAACAAAATCACAAAATTCTTAAAGGTAAAGAATTTACATGCAGTTTTTATCAATACTACCAGTGTTTAACCCATTTTAAAAGTGGCCATAAATTTCAAAATGGGTTTTAAATGAGCGTTTTGATTACCTTTATTGATTGTACAAATTTCATGATTGTTAGACAAACCATGGTACATATTTACGATTACGTGTTTTTAGTCTACCTGCTTAAAGGCCATTATTTCCGGAGGGGGGTACTTTTTCAAAAAACTGTTTTTACCAAATGTCTTGAATTTTTCCCAGTTATTTCCATTAAAAAAAAGCACATTTATCGCGGACACTATGTATAAAAACGGAATAATAAATTAAAAAACAAAAAATAACGAATGTAGAAAAACAGAATAGAGAATTTAAAAAAAAACCAACGAATGTAGAAAAACAGGATAGCGATTTTCCTAAAAACCAACGAATATAGAAAAACAGGACAGCGATTTTTCAAAAAAAACCAAAGAATGTAAAAAAACAGGATAGTGAATTTCAAAAAACGCAATAAACAATAAAAATATTTCAATTATGGTACTTACTCTCATTGGATAAATGAAAGTTTCAGCATGATCTTCCCCTAAAGAATTTCGTACTGAACAAGTGTAAAGTCCCAAATCTGACCATGCCAAATCTTGAATTTTGAGCCCACCATCTGGAATTACGTGAATTCTTCGATTTTCATCTTCAGTTATCATTTTGCCTTGGGAATCCATCCAGATTAAATCTGGTTTTGGGTTACCCACTGTTTGACATGGTAATACAATGTCATGACCTGTAAAAAAAATTAGGAAAAAAATAAGCAAACTTTTTTAGGCAACCAACATTATGGACCAAAGAAAATGGTCATTTTTTTCTTATTCTGTGTTTCCACCGTTGGTCTTTTTAAAACATTATTTAAAGAAAAATAAGACAGTTTGTTAGGTCTCATTGGTGTAAAAATGTTCCTTTCTATCTTATTTACGATGTTTTAATTAAAAATTACCCGAGAATCTACCGCAAGAATTAAAAAATCCCTTATTAATCTGAAGATGATGATCACCCACCAAGATGTGAATTTTAAACGCGAATTGCTTTAGAATGCAACCATATCAAGGAGTATGGTTTGTTCGAGGTAATAGAAAAAAATGTTAATTTTACAATGGTACTTACCAGACCTCTTGATATGGTTTCTTTCTCAAGCAATTTGCGTTTAAAATTCACATCTTGGAGGGTGCACAACATTAACACATAAACTGTATATTATAGAGTTTTACAATGAACTAAACTTGAAATATCGAATTTAAGACATTATAGCACATTTTTATACCAAAGGGTTCCCTAAGAAAGCCTTTTATTTTAACAAAATATTGTTCTAAAAAAGTGGCTAAATCTGACAGAATTAAAATTGTACTTCACAGACGGTGTTTTAATGTGGATCTGTGACGTAGGAGTTGACCGTGTGTTTTTAACTCACCGATAATGTCCATGTAGTTGGGGCTAAATAAGACTATCCGCGGTTTATGATGTGTTCCGTAAATATTTCTGCTCAAATTGTAATTTTTCTTTTCTTTTACGATCATTATAGTTTGGGATTCTTTTTTTTCACTGCCACTTTGTGCCACACAACGAATTGTACCTTGTAGAAGTGGGACTAAATAATGGATAACTAAACGAGATTTTAGTTTTGCAGTTCCTACTGAAGTTGTTTCTGCTATAATATTGTTTTCGTAGGATTCAGTCTGAAAGAAAAAATTGTTCCCTTAAAAAAATAAAATTTTTGTCTTTAGAAAAACAAATTTTGTTTGTTTTGTTAGACAAAAATGACTCAAAGGAAAATGTCGCAAAGCATAGAAACTGTAGTTATGTAATGTTAATTGCCTAAAATCAACAAAAAACACCACTTTCTGGTCATTGCTCAGTGGGTTTATAAGAGTTAATTTTAATTAAAAAATTGTGCTTACCAGCAACATAAATAAACAAAGCACAAGTTAACATATTCTAAAGGTCCATCAATAAGCGTTTAAATACTGAATTTTGGCAATTTAAAATGCAAAAAAATAGTACTTCAAAATTGCAAAAATTCTGTATTTAAACGCTTATTAATGGACCTTTAGAATATGTCAACTTGTGCTTTGTTTATTCATGTTACTGGAAGCACAATTTTTAATCAAAATTAACTCCAATAAACCCACTGAGCAATGACCAGAAGTGCTGTTTTTTGTTGATTTTAGGCAACAAACATTACATAACCACAGTTTCTATGCTTCGCGACATTTACCGTTAGCCACTTTTTCTTATACCATCTTGTATACAACTTAGGCCCCTGTTTTTAGCGTTATTATTATTAAAGCAATTTTTTCGAAATTTCAACAACTTATTTATTACCCGACCAAACCAAACCAGCAAATTTAAACATCCCACTCTGACCATTTATGAAGAACTTTTAAAACTACATCTTTAATCATAACTTTTTTTTTTTTTTACTCAATGCATTATATTTCACAATCATTTCTTTATGTTTTTGTTAATCTATAATTAATTTATGACATGTAATTTGGCTGAAGGACCTCGGTCAATGGCCTTTTGAGTTTAACTCAATAAAGATATTTTTTATTTTTTTATTTTTATTTTTATGTAAAAATACGAAGTAATACATCAATAACTATGATTAAAAATATTTAGGATAATGTTTGTGATACATAGAAGTGGTACTGAGTGCAAGAAATAATAAAAATATGCTAAAATAGTACTTTTGGTGTTTTTATTTCTACATTGAAATCTTTGAACGAGCACATCTATATTAGAGAAAAACGTAAGTTGCAATTTTAATCATTTACAAGCTTAAAAAAAACATGGCAAATTAACGTATTATGGTTTGGCATAGACCACGTAATGTATATAATCCAAAAAATGTATCCGCGGTAGTCAAAAATAGTATAATGATATTTGAAGTCAGATTTTTGACACAAAGAAATAACCGATTTAAATAAAAGCATAATACGTTAGTAGTCCTATTTTTGTAGTTTTCAAAACTGCATTTAGTTTTAAATAGGATGGGGCCCTCATGTAGATGTGCTATTTAGTAGAATTGACGAGAGCTCAACGGAGATGACTTATATCGCGAGCTTCTAGGTGCACAGATTAGAAGATCTGTGAATTTGAAGTGTCTTAAGTGTGATTTAGAGTTAAATTAAATTAACTCAACGCCACTCAAAGTTACTTTACTCCACTTAACTTGATGCGACTAAATTAAGGCATTTATAGTATAAATTTACACGTTAGTTTACAACAAGCTAATTTAGTAAACGCCATCCATCGGTAAATGTTAGAATCGTCTTATTTACAGAAATTCATCTGAAATTCTTCGATTATCTTTGTAATTTTAAAAATTTGGTCTAGTAGCCGATAGATGGCTCTTGTGAAGAGGCTTACTTTACATTGAATTAGCTGAAATTAACCAAAATTACGAAATAGAACCTTAAGTAAACGTCAAGTTAAGTTAATCGGATGTGTAAATGCGATTTCATCTTTCGTATAATTTATTTCAGTCGCGATACGTTAATTATAAGTGAAGTTACGCTAATTCATCTCTAAATCATGCTTTACCTGTGTAGTAAGAGGTTGGTCATCTTTAAACCATTGTATCATTGGAGGAGGAGAGCCAGTAGCTTCACATTCTAGTTCCAAACTTGAGCCGACATTTTTGGTTATGATTTTTTTTGGGACGGTACTTAACTTAACCCATTCATCGGCGGGTTCTGCCAATGAGTTTTGGGGGTCTATTTCAACCCCTATATCGTTTGACATTTCCAATTCTGGTAGAAGTGAACGTGAATGACTTATTTTTAAAAACTGAGCTAAGGTCAGGAGGAATACTGTGAGTAACTTCTGAAAAAAAAAAAAAAAACTTTGAAGAAATTGTAAAAAATTGTTTTTTAGATTTTGTGTTTAAAAATGTTTAGCGCAATAAATTTGTTATTAATTTTATTACTAGCAAGATTATAAATTAATTATAACATTGCTTCATTCTAAATTTAAAAAAACACAACTGCTAATTGAAAAAATTGCACTTATTTTAAATTATTTAAAAATTTTAATAACCTATTTTCTGTAAATAGTTTTTTTAGTCACTTATGAATACTAGAATCATTTTCTTTGAATAGTTGAATTTTTTACAAAGTTGGCATTACATTTTAAATTTACTGTCATTAAAAATTGAAAAATGCCAAAAATAATGACAGTTACATAAATCAGGCGTAAACATTAGAAAAACGAAACAATTTTTGCTTGAGATGTGAAAATTTATAAAGAAAATTGTAGTCATTTTTGTAAAAGTGCTAATTTATCCTATCATACCTAAAAGGACTCTTTTACAGTGATTGCTTACATAAATAATTCTTATTTTGTGTAAACTTTTATATGGTTTAATGATTAGTGCATTATAAAGTAATTTAATAAAAAAATAAATACTTCTGTATATGTTGAGACCATTGTTTTTGATTCAGATGCCCTAAACATGTTTTTAAATGCATTTTTTAATTTTTTTGACTTTTCTTACATAACCAGCAAACATAAGTGACATTAATGACAATATACAGGGTAAAATCTGTCAACCTATGGCTCGCCTACTTTGGTTTTTTGAAAATGTGAATGAATAGTATATTTTGTTTGCCAACGGAAGTAAAAATTTCAGAACGAAAAAAAAAAATTGTCTGCTTCTAAAAGTTTGAAATATTTTTATTTTTAAGAGCTTATTAGCAAAGAGTAAATATTGCGTCATTTTTTATTAATAAAAAAAATTAACCCTGATGTATTATTAAATGCGTAGAAAATATTTATAAATTACGAATTAATAAAATGTGATTTTTATTTTTCAAAGTATTAGAAAAATTACTTTTCTAAGAAATTTACGTTCACCCCAATATAATAATGCGTTAGAAGGGTAGGTCTATTAATTAAACACCCCTATAGGGCTTATTTCCTAAAATAGTGATACGTTAAAATACCAAAATATATTTATTGTAGAAATACCTCAAAGGAAAAAAATGTGAATAAAATTATTAATTGAGAAATAAATTATTTTTCGGAGAAATGTTATTAGAAATATGGAAAAAGGCACCCTCTTAAAATAAGGGTAAGTATAGTTTTGCCTAATAAAAATTACAGTATAGAAAAAACCATTTAAAGATCTGTTTTTTACAAAACTATAAATTAAAAAAAATAAAAAAAAAACTTACCATTTTTAAGGACCGAAAAATTTAAATAAATTACACTTTCACGTAAAAAAACAATAAATAAATACTATTCTTAAGTAATTAAAAAAATAAATAAATTATTTTAAAGCACTATTTTTACAAAAAAAATATTTTTTGTTATGTCGGTATTTTTACAAATAAAAAATTAAATCGCGATGTACCACTACAAAATTGCATAATAAAAAGGTGCTCTTAGCTTTTTGAAAATAAGATAAGAACTGAGAATTACGAGATAGAAGTGCCTTATTTATAAAAATTTAAGAGTGGGGCATTTTAAAGTTTGAAGTAGTAAAAGTGGTGGCAACTAGATTATATCAATGAACGGAATATTACGTCAGACTTTTAGGAAACGCCGCTGGGGATCACGTAGGTACATACGTAAAATGTGTCCCAGGATGAATTGACCCTCCCTTTTTATCGGTTATTATACTCTTTGCAGACAAAGTCGGAGAGTAAATTGCGATTGGTCGGACCTTCTCTAAAATCGTAAATATTCATCCTAGAGCAAACATTTTTATATATTCGTTCGATTCATGACTTTTAAGACTTTTATTTTTTGTCCGTCTGTCTGTAACGAAATTTGTGACCACCATAACTCAAGAACGGTTTATCGGATCGACTTGAGATTTAACACAAAAATCAATCCCATTTAGAGGAAGAGCCCTATTGTTTTTGGAAATAATCAAGCAATAAATAGAGGGTTAAAAACACCCCCAAAGTAGAAAAAATTCATATTTTCGTTAATATTAACTTAACGAAAAAAAATATTCTTAATACAATTAAAGATTGTATTTTTCCCTATAAAAAAGCATCTGGTAATTTTTTTGTATCCCCACCCGTTTACAAAAAAAATAAGTTTTACGTTGTTTTCAATAAAATAAAAAATGCACCTTTTTAATCACCTACTGCGAAGAGTATCATATAGAATGTGTAACAATTATATAAAAATAAAAAAAATAGTCATAAAAAGTGAGCAGTTGCTATCTGCGAAGTTTAACTTTTTAAATGATCTATCCGACTCACTGATCTAACCCGCTCTTGTTTTAAAGTTATTGAAAAATTTTAAAAACTAATTTTTTGAATGTTGAAGGTAAACAAAATATAGACCGTTAGATATGAGGGTTACAAAACATATTTAATTTAATAGAAAGCCCTAAAAATTCAGCATACAGAACACCCCTAATTTTTGTCAAGGATAAAATATAATCAAAATATGTATAAACATCTAAAATCTATCTTTGCGAACAAAGTTGCATAAGTTCGGCAACACAGTTTGTAAAATACATCTCAAATACTCATCTAGATTCTAGAGCATACATTTTTGCATTAGATTATATTGACGTTGTTGTCAGTTTCATTTCATAAAATTTTTGCAAAATTAAACTGGTTATAAAAATGTAATTCGACCATCTAAAATATAAAGAAATGGTCAAATAATTTTAGATAGATTGTGCCTTTGTATTAAGTCATTTCTTTCGTTAATATGTGCTGTTAACTTCAAGATATAAGCGTTTAAAGTTTCGCACTTTGAAGCCTCATATCTCCGAGGGTATATGAGATAAATTTTATTTAACAATTTTCTGGGGGTTCCTAGACATGCCCCAACAACGTACCATCGCGTTTATGCGCCAATTTTTGGACACCCTGTATTTAAAAGGTCTAAGTGTAAGTTTTGTTAATTTAGGTATACGGGGTGTTTTTTTTTAATTTTGATGGATTTTTTATATAATGCCTAAAAGTAAAAGTTTTTAAAAAATACCTTAAATTTTAAAACGCACGTACGCACAATTTAAATACCCGCCTAATTAAATTTGGAATTTTTAAACGGTCAAGCTAAAGTTCGGAGAAATAATTAAGACGGGTTTTAACCATTCAATCAATCAATTTTAAATTCTTAGAGAGACTAAGCTAAAAGTAATTTTTTTAACAAGCAGACAGCATGGTGTGCCAAATTATTTTTAAATACCTAACATGTCTATTCATTTATCATAGTTAGTTAATTACCCAATTCGCAGAATTGTAGACTACAAAAAAAATGAATATAAAATAAATATCGGTGGCATCAACGAAGCATCTCGGGAAAGCCAAAAATAATAGAGATAGAGATAGAGAGATAAAAATTTATTTGTTCATTTGTAAAAATACAATAAAAAGCCACTGGGCGTCGAACGTATCAATCACTAATTAAATATAGGTATAAAAGTATACACAAACGAGAAACTAAAAACTAATATTTAAAAAAATGAAATATTTCGCATTGCAGATAATTATTAAGGTGAAAAATTTACTGTCGGTATATTAGGCAATATGGGCATTATTTTTAATTTCAATCAATGATCTAATATTGCATCATAATTTAAACAAATAGGTGATAACACAAGGTGAGTTGAACTACCTGCTTTACCAGAAACCTACCTTATACTTTGAACGTAAGCCAAAGTAATTTGAACATTTAAATTTTTATACTTTATATTACCTCGTTTTGAAACTGAAAACGTGAGAAACCGTACGTACACGTTTTACTTTTATCATTCATCATTGTAGTATGTACAACTTTGTAGACGAGATACGAGACAGACAAGAGTGGTGTGATCTGCTGACCACCTGCAATTCATGATGACTCATTTTTAACGTACTATCCCAACCATAAAATTTTAAACACTTTCGTACTGACACAGTCAAATTCACATATTCGAAGATCTGTGCTCCTAGAAGCTCGTATAAGTCATCTCCGTTGAGCTCCCGCCAATTCTACTAAATAGCACATCTACATGAGGGCCCCATCCTATATTTATAACGTAAGGGGGCCATGATTTATAGTCTGTTCACACTAAATAAATTCTATTAAAACTAAATGTAGTTGTGAAAACTAGAAAAATAGGGCTACAAACGTATCATGCTTTCATTTAAATCAGTTATTTCTTTGTGTCAAAAATCTGACTTCAAGAAACAAAAATATTATAATGATTTTTGAAGATTTTCGACACAAAGAAATAACCGATTTAAGAGGGGCGTTTCAAATTCATAAACGATGTTCTGTGCTCTCAAAAGTTCGTGAAAAGTCATCTTCCTAAATGTCAGTTATTTTCGAAATTTTAACAAAATATGTAAAAATACGGAGTAATACATCAATAACTATGATTAAAAATATGTAGGATAATGTTTGCGATATATATAAGTGGTACTGATGCCAGAAATAATAAAAATATGGAAAAACGTAAGTTGCAATTTTAATCATTTACAAGCTTAAAAAAACCATGGTAAATAAACGTATTATAGTTTGGCATAGACCACGTAATGCATATGAACCAAAAAAATGTATTCGTAGTCGAAAAAAAAATCAAAAATAGTACAATGATTTTTGAAGTCAGATTTTCGATACAAAGAAATAACCGATTTAAATGAAACCATAATACGTTTGTAGCCCCATTTTTGTAGTTTTCAAAACTACGCTTAGTTTTAATATACGATGGGGCCCTTATGTAGATGTGCTATTTAGTAGAATTTGCGGGAGCTCAACGGAGATGCCTTATACGAGCTTCTAGGAGCACAGATTCGAAGATTTGTGAATTTGAAACGCACGTCTTAAATGAAACCATAATACATTTGTAGCTCTATTTTTCTAGTTTTCAAAACTACATTTAGTTTTGGTATAAATAGATGAATATAAAGATTGTACCATGACAATTTAGCCATTTTTAATCCAAATAACAAAACCAAATTATTAAGTGCAAAACGTCAACCTTAATACATAAAATAATTTAACAATAAAAACAGTTATTATTAAATTTATTTAGAGTTCCGTTTCCTTGTTTATAAACAAACATTATTCATATGTTTTAGGGGGCCACGTGTGAATAGACTATAAATCATGGCCCCCTTACGTTATAAATAAATGTTAAAAAATTATCGTTGAACAAATTAAGTTTTGGAAAATTTTCTAGTCTTAGAAAAATGCCAACTTCTTAAAGAAGAATGCAAATTAAATTAAATATATGATTCTTTTTTGATGTTATAGTGTTTAGATTTTTTTATTGGCACAGTATCTTAATTTACTAGAATTTATATTATCTCCAAATCAGAAAGAAGCTTTTTTATTTATTTCATTACATTAACAAAATCTAAGTGTGCTGATTGTTTAAACTTTTCTAGGGCACACATATCTCGTGTTTTATCACATGACTGCAAAGATTCTCATACTCATACCATTTAAATATGTAGTTAAATTAGATTGTATAGAAATGCTTTTTAAAATTAAAACTTGTTGGAACTTGCCAAGAACCTTTCAACCTGGGAAGTCCAACCGTTTTTACAGATTTACGAAGTGTTCACTGGATTTCTTTTAGACAGCCTGTATAGTTTGAATAAATCTTTAATGCGCATTTTTTTAATCAAAAGACATTTCAAGAACTAATATTTTAAGAATTTTATAGATAAATATTAGAATTCCTAGCAAGAAAAAATAGATAAGATAACAAGTAATAGTGACAACATTTTTATGAATGAAAATACTGCTTTTTATATATTAACAACGTAAAAACAAAAATAAACAATCAGGAATTTAAATAAACAAAATAATAGTGTAAAATTCCTTAAATTTTTTTATTTAAATTAGTGCGTCATAATTAAAATTTATCTTTTTGCGTCTAAGAAA
Source organism: Cartodere bifasciata (assembly GCA_963920755.1). Lineage (NCBI taxonomy): Eukaryota > Metazoa > Arthropoda > Insecta > Coleoptera > Latridiidae > Cartodere > Cartodere bifasciata. The sequence continues at coordinate 11,258,406 of OY987199.1, forward strand.
CCAACTTATAAAATAAAAAGTTCTAAAAAAAATAAATGAACCAAAATTATCACATTTAAAAAAAAATAATTTTACGTTGTCGGCAAATTGACTGTACCTAATCTATCTATTTTAAAAATACAAAATTACTAATTATTGCTTTTAAATTTCCCGAAAAAAAAATGCTTATTTGACAATTTTAAAATCCATTTTACATAACTTCCTATTTAAAATCACTTTATACGTACAAGCATAAATTATTATCTAAGTAAAGCAAATATTTTTTTTTGTATGTAGATGAAAAAACGATAATTTAATTTACTTGTATGAATATGATAATAATAAAATGCATTTAAATTTTAAATAATCTAAATCCTGTTATTAAAACATAGCACGATTTTCCTTCATTTTAAATTAATTTATGGAGGAAAGCATTCAGACAGATTTTGCCTTTTTATTTTACTTTTTAGTAATAAAGTCTAAAAATAAGTCTTTCTAGTTTCTAGCGCAAAGAATTTAAGGAAATAAAAAAAAATTGATTGTTAATAAAACAACAACAAACTACAGAAATATTTAAGCTTAATTAAAATATAATGTTTATAAAATTAAAAATATTTTATTTAATAATTTGCTATGACATCAATGGTATCTTAAAATAAATAAAAATCAAAGTTTTTATCTACTAAAAAATGAATCAGTCATCTTACGAAATGAAAAGCACTGTGGTGGTTCATCATAAATTGGTAATAAATTACCATATTATCGGTTTGAAGTGGCAGATTGAATGAATTATTTCTAATATAATAATTATTGATGCAATTTTACATTTAGAACAAAGGCCTCTTTACTTCACTTATCATTCACACTGATTGTATTCAAATTATGAAAGAACAAGTGTTAACTTTTTTATACAGTATGTTTTACATTATTTCAAGCAAGATTTATAAAGTTTTTATCAAAAATGTTAAAGCCTTAACGCATTGGCCAAGTTAGATAAATTTTTACCTTGCAAAAAATGAAAGATAAAGAAGTTTTTTTAGAAAAAAAATATAATGGAGCGTCGAGTGGAGCGTACTCGTACAAAAATTGGTTGGGGTAACCTAGGAGATATGTCATACCATCCGTCGTTCCAGATGCTAACTGACATTACTTCTGAATTTTATATTTTTATCAAATATAAAGCTAATATACCAAAAAACAACAAACTACAGGTTTAAAACATTCTACGTACCAGCTAAAAGGTTTGAATAACATTTACGGATTATTTTACAACTTCAATTCTTCATAATTAGGTAAAATAGGGCATAATGACTCATTTAGAATGGATACTTTTAATGCAAAATCCGTGCATCCAAAAAAATCCGTATTATTTTAAACATTCACGGAAATCCTTTTGTAAATGTGTCATAATTTCCTATTTTACCTAATTATAAAGAATTAAAGATGTAAAGCACTCTCTAAATTTTATACAAACCAAACAGATGGTACATAGAATGTTTTAAACCGGCAGATTGTTGCTTTTTGGTATATAAGCTTTATATTTGATAAAAATATAAAATTCATAAGTAATGTCAGATAGCATCTGAAACGACGGGTGGTATGATAAATCTCCTAGGTTACCCCAACCAATTATTGTACGAATACGCTCCATTATTTCTTAGATTTGTTTGTAAAAAACTGAGAGGCAGATACATTTTTTTTAAATGCTATTGTATTGTAAAATTAAAGAAAATACAAAAATGGAAACTCACCATTTCTGAAGAACTGTTCGATGTTCGAGGAAAACTGACAATTTTCCCGCGCTTACCGCTCTTATTATATAGAAAAAGACACCCTCGTTTGTCGCGCATATTCAAAAGGTTAAAATAACATAGAAAAGAAATAATTGACCCTACTTGTTGCTCCATAGCAATTATTTTATACAGACTGGTCTAAAAAAATATATAGAACACAAAAACTAAGAATAACTACAGGGTGATTCAAAGTTTCCAGAATTATAAAAATAGTAGGTATACTCATCGGAAAAAATGTCGAAAACTAAAAGAGTATTTTTAAATTTATTCACAAACATTATGGTACGACAGCTGGCAACCAAAAACACACATCATCGAACGTTGTCATGATTTTTTGTGCATTGCATTATATTTAATATTTCTTAACTTTTGTTCAATACACTGGCAGCGCTAACAGGTAGCGTTTTTTTTAAACATCATAAGTGGGATATTGTTTTTGAAGAAATAAAATATTATGTGAAAATATGAGCCTTAACACTGCCAACCATTTATGCAGTGAAAATTTTTAATTTTGTGTAATCTGTAGACTTTTATGCGTAAAATTATAAATTTTTATTACAGGGTTTTCTGTCCTTGGAAAGCACATATGAAAAGCGATTAACCCATCATAAAGGGTTGGCAGGGTTATAGCTCGAAGGTGCAAAAATCAATTTTGTTGTACGAAGAAAACTATCCCACTTATGATGTTTTTACCTTTAAAAAAAGCGCTACCTGTTTGGCCTGCCATTTGTTGTAGAATAGTAATATTAAATATTATGTAATATCAAAAAATCATGACACCGTTAATCATGTTGATAGCTAGTATACTAACAAGCTGTCCAGGTTATACCACTTTTAAAAGGAGCCCCAAATTTTAAAATGGGTTTCAAATGACCTTTTTATTACCTTTATTGATTGTACAAATTTCATGATGGTTAGACAAATCATTTGGTAAATATTTACGATTACGTGTTTTATTCTACCTGCTTAAAGGCCATTATTTCCAAAGGGGGCACTTTTTCAAAAAACTGTTTTTTAACGAATGTCTTGGATTTTTCCCAGCTATTTGCCATATCAAAAAAAGCAAACTAAACGCGGACACCCTGTATGTTTACAAAGGAAAATTCACAAAAGATCGTATAGAAAATTGAGGCTTGTTAATTGTGGAAAATTGATTCATTTTCACAAAGAAAGTTTTTAAAAATGAACGCCTACATCTTAGATTTTCTTTGTAAGAAAACAAGCAACAAAATAGACAGTATAACTAGGTCGAGATTTATAAGGAAAATCTTTTGAATATGTTTTAAATTCATAGCTAATTATAATAATATATTATTAACTAATTATTAATTTTATTATAAAATATCACTACCCATAGTTTGACGTATGAGTAATTAAAAATTAATTATCTATTTTGTGTATTAATAAGCAAAAATAAAAGGTCCTAATAATTTGTATTTAATTTCCTTGTTAAAATTACCTGCTGTAAAAATTTTGTGTTAAGAAAAATGAAAAATGTTTTAAATTTGCATTACAAATAAATAAGTTTTTAAAAATGTCTTTTGTCTTAATATGTATACAATAGATCTCTTTAGTTTATATGTGATTATTTATACAAGGTGTCCCTAAAGCGAGTACATTTTTTAAAAGGTTAGATAGAGGACAAAAAATAGACAGATACACTCGACATGTCCTAGGCTAGGGGGCACCGCCGCCGTTTAAAAATTACACCCCTTTAAGTCTACTTCACTACAAATACTTGATCCTAAATATCTTACAAATGGTTTATCGAAACATAATAAAATTGATGGAATTAATAACGGTAATAAAAACATTCCTTTCAAACTTGTTTTGACATTTGTAGCCCCCCTAGAAATGGAGTTACCACCGGTAGAGTGCATAAAGATTGTCGTAACTTTTTTGTTCCTAACAATTTTGCAATTTTATTTATTGTTGCTGGTAGATGGGTTCAATAAGAAAGTTTCTTATTACCTGAAACTTGTCGCTTAACTGTATCGATTTGCATAAAGATTGTCGTAACTATTTTATTCCTAACAATTTTTTAGATTATTTTAAGGGCATAGGAAAAGTTTAAATGACCTAATTTAATAGTATAGCCCTTGCTTTAATAAACTTGCATAAAATTAAGATTAATGTTATTGAAATAAATCCATTATTAAAGAATTATAATGATTAAAAAGTAAATAAGTTGTGTTTGACGTCAAAAACCAAATATTAATTATTTTAAATGCTCTTATTATTTTCCACTCAAGAAATTAGTTTCCATTCATGAATCATGATAAATAATATTTTATATTTCAGAGAATTCTTACCAAACCTTCGTAAGACAAGGGGGGCTCTTAAGGGGGCTATAAATTGTAATGAAAAATCAGAAAGTTAAGAAATAACATAATAAACTATTGTGCAAGGTAAACTATTGATTTTTGTCTCATTTTTATCAGTAACAACCAATTATTCTTTAATTTCATTGAATGAAACCAATAAAATAAATTTATTACACTTGTTTTCATTAATTTTTACTGTTCGTCATCTTAAATTGAGGGCAAGATATACGTTTGTACTCTGATTAAAAAAACATGAAATTTACAACCCAATATGGATAAAAAACTAATTACCTTGGTACTTTCTCATGCAGACTTCTGATTCATTCATAAAAACTCCAATTTTCATTCACGTTTTCTCATTTTTAGGACCTTTTCAACAAGAAGTATTGTGCGTGTTGTTTTCCCAATTTTCCTATTAATAGCGTCACTCTGTGCCATAATGGGAAGAATAATGGTTTTTATTGACTCTTAATTTCCTTTATTACTTCATTCAATCATCATATTTCCTTCATAACTACTTTTAATTACAAAAAATCATTTTTTCTACAAGCTTGCATTTTTGGAGGTTAGCGTCCTAATAAAAAAACAATAGAAAATCAAGTTGCCTTGTTGACTTATCCATGGATCAACGAAAAACAGATGAAACACGCTTCAAAATTCGCATTTCCACGTTTTATTTACCAGTAAAATATACATCCTCTTTATGTTTTGCAACATTTATCCCCAATATTTAGCCAATGTTTATGTTTTACAATAATTAGGAGCGCAGAAACGCAAGTAGAAACTTTTAAATAACTCTCAATTTCCACATCTATGGTTTTATACAACGCGCACGCACCTTTAGCAGCGCTAACTTCATGCTACAAAGCTGCGCGCGCACACAAATGTCACTTTGAAAAGCCAAAAAATGGCAAGTGGACTAATAAACACCGTTTTACGCAAAACTACAGCTCTAGCACCGTCTAAATTGTTGCTAAATAATGGGGCTGCCTTAATACACACCAGGTACGCCTAAATTCCACAACCCCACTTGATAAAACACAGTTTGTAGCGTTATGTAACTAAAAGTGAGGTTATGTTTTTGTGAATTTTGGCATATTTTCGTGTTTTTGTAGCAAAAATGTTGACGCAAAGTGGTATCCTGACGCGGAATGGTCGCAGTCCTTCAGGGGGCCCGTTATGTACCCCGATGAGGTGACCAGTAGATGGCAATTACAGCCATGGAATGCGCAAAGGGCCCCAGTGGAAAAGGAGGTCAAAAACTTGGTTTTGAACTTTGGGCCCCAACATCCTGCTGCTCATGGTGTCTTGCGGCTTGTTTTGGAGCTAGATGGGGAGGTAAGTACCCCTAAAAAACCCAATTTGTTGCTTTAAAACGCTAAAATTGATCTAAAAGCTCGGTTTTTGTTTTTGTCTCTTTGGGGGGCCCCACAAGCTAAAATAGATGTAAAAATAGGGTTTTTCTGGGCTTAAATTGAAGTGTTTTTAAGGTGGTAAAGAAAGCAGACCCTCATATTGGTTTGTTACATCGTGGGACTGAGAAATTAATTGAATACAAAACGTATACTCAAGCTTTACCATATTTCGATAGATTGGATTATGTATCTATGATGTGTAATGAACAATGTTACAGTTTAGCGGTTGAAAAGTTGCTCAATATTGATGTGCCACTTAGGGCAAAATATATTAGAAGTAAGTACATTTTTGGGGCTTCATTTTAGAGGTTATATTGAAAATTTGTTGATTTTTTTATGTTTTTTGGAAGTTATTGCCAATTTTTGAGGGTTTATTAAAATTAAGGGTACTTTTAAGGGTTTATTTTGTTGTAAAACATGTGGAAATAGTAAATTTGGTTGTTAATTTTGAAAAAATAACAAAAATATAGCCATTTTTGGCAATACGTGTTTAAAATTGATTTGTAACTTTTTTAGCACTTTTTGCCGAATTAACACGAATTTTGAATCATATAATGGCGATTGGGACGCATGCCCTTGATGTTGGGGCGTTAACACCATTTTTCTGGCTTTTTGAAGAAAGAGAAAAATTAATGGAATATTACGAAAGAGTTTCGGGGGCTAGAATGCACGCTGCTTACGTCAGACCTGGGGGGGTCGCTTTGGTAAGTTTTTAAAATATATTTTTAGGGTGTTTTTGGTAAAAAAAAATACTTTCAGGAGTGATTTCGCTAAAAAAAATTAATTTAATTTTTAAAATTTTTATAAAAAATATATTTTAAAAAACAGGTTATTTTTTCATGCCCTCTTTTAGATATAGGGACCCCTTAAATGCCTTTTTTTTAAAGGGGCATTTAAGGGGTCCCTATATCTAAAAGAGGGCATAAAAAATAAAATAATATTCTTGTAATTGGCTGAAGGACCTCGGTCAATGGCCTTTTGAGTTTAACTCAATAAAGATATTTTTTATTTTTATTTTTATTTTTATTCTTGTAAAATTTTTCTTAAACATCCTTTTTTGCATACAAAATACCTTAAAAACCATTTTTTCTAAATCCTATTTTAGGATATGCCAATTGGTTTAATGGACGATATTTACGAATTTTCGGCTAAATTTAACGAACGAATCGATGAAGTTGAAGATGTTTTAACAACTAATAGAATTTGGGTCCAAAGGACACAAGATATTGGAATTGTTTCTGCTGAAGATGCTTTAAATTATGGTTTCAGGTAAGACAAAAATTACTAAAATTTGTGATTTTGCTAGGTTTTACCAAGGTTTTTATTAGTTATAAGCAAATCTCAATGGGCGTGTTTCACAAGTAACAAATTTTAATTCTTTGGTTAGAAATAAAAAGTAGACTTGGGCATGAGCTTTCACTAAAAATCTCTTGTTTATCTAGTGGCTGGTTTAGGTGTTCTAGCGCTCCAAATTTTACATTTTTGATGCACTTTTCCTCGATTTTAGGGATTTTAGAATAGTGGAAGTGGGCGGAAGGGGAATCTTCCGCCCACTTCCACTATTCTAAAGTGTAGCACATTGCTTAGCAACATACACATGTATTCTTTTCTATGTTTCTTAAGTCAACCTGCGCGCTTTGTGACAGATTGCCTAAAGTATGGAATATTTGTATGCTTATTTTGATTTAATTATCGTGGCGCTGATAAAAAATACCTGAAATGTTAGTAAAGCAATACATTAAGTAAAAAAATGGGGGTAATGTCACTTTGACAATGAAGTAAGGGTATAGATTCAAGAAGGTGGAAGGGGAAAAATGGTTGTTAAAGCTGGTCCAATTTAACGCAATGTTTAATTTTTTTTTAGAAAAGTAGAGATTTGAATGTGTGATCTAAATATTTGCAAAACAGCATAGTTTAATAAAAGAAACCGATTAAGCAAATAAAAATGTTTTATGAAACACACCCGCATAAAAAAATCGGTATTAAGGCACATACGAGACGTTTCGAAAATGATATGTTTTCATCCTCAGTCTGAAAATAAGTCATTATTTTAAAACTGTTAAATTTAATACATAAATTTTGCCTTAACACCAATTTTTACTTCCAATTTCTCTTAAATGTTGTATTAAATTTATTTAAATAAAATAAATATGTTTTTTTTTTCATATTTTAGCGGGGTAATGTTAAGAGGCTCCGGGATAAAATGGGATTTACGTAAAACTCAACCATATGACGCATATGACTTGGTAGACTTTGATGTTCCAATCGGAACTAAAGGAGATTGTTATGACAGATATTTATGTCGTATCGAAGAAATGCGACAATCTTTGAACATTATTCAGCAATGTTTAAACCAAATGCCCGCTGGTGAAGTCAAAACTGATGATGCGAAATTAACCCCACCTAGTAGAGAAGAAATGAAGGTAAACATACAGAGTGTCCGCGTATAGTTTGCTTTTTTTGATATGGCAAATAGCTGGGAAAAATCCAAGACATTCTGTAAAAACAGTTTTTTGAAAAAGTGCCCCCCTTCGGAAATAATGGCCTTTAAGCAGGTAGACTAAAAACACGTAATCGTAAATATTTGCCAAATGTTTTGTCCAACCATCATAAAATTTGTACAATGAATAAAGGTATCAAAAACGGTCATTATAAACTCATTTAAAAATTTGGGGCCCCTTTTAAAATGTGTTAAACACTGGTAGTGTTAATAAAAACTGCATGTAATTTCTTTACCTTTAAAATTTTGTAATTTTGTTTACTTTTTAAATATCCCAATTCAAGTCAAAATTGTTTTACCACTTGAAATATCTGAGAAACTGTACCGTTTGCGAATAAACTGCCAAAAACACTCTTAATGTACCTCATATTTATGCATAAGATTAGACTTTCTTTTGGAGTTTCTATGTCACTGACCACTGTTACTAAATTAAGTTTTTTGTCAAGATAAATGCAAAATATGAGGTACATTAAGAGAGTTTTTGGAAGTTTATTCAAAAACGGTACAGTTTCTCAGAAATTTCAAGTGATAAAAAAGTTGTAACTTGTATTGGGGTATTCAAAAAAAATTCAAAATTCTTAAAGGTAAAGAAATTACATGCAGTTTTTATCAACACTACCAGTGTTTAATCCGTTTTAAAAGGGGCCCCAAATTTCAAAATGGGTTTCAAATGACCTTTTTATTACCTTGATTGTACAAATTTCACAATGGTTAGACAAATCATTTGGTAAATATTTACGATTACGTGTTTTTAGTCTACCTGCTTAAAGGCCATTATTTCCGTAGGGGGGCACTTTTTTAAAAAACTGTTTTCACCGAATGTCTTGGATTTTTCCCAGCTATTTGCCATATCAAAAAAAGCAAACTGTGGGTTTTTAATATTTTTTTTTACTATTACAGACATCAATGGAAGCTTTAATTCATCATTTCAAACTTTTTACCCAAGGGTACCAGGTGCCCCCTGGTTCAACATATACAGCAATTGAAGCCCCCAAAGGGGAATTTGGGGTTTATTTAGTATCAGATGGGGGTTCTAAACCTTACAGATGCAAAATTAAGGCTCCTGGTTTTACACATTTGGCAGCTTTAGAAAAAGTGGGCAAAAATCACATGTTAGCTGATATTGTAGCGATTATTGGTACTTTGGATGTTGTATTTGGTGAAATTGATCGATAATTTAATTGTTTTAAGTTTGAAAAATGTTTTAATTAGGTAAAATAAAGTGGAAGTGTAAAAATTTAGTTTATTTCTCGGATTATTAGTATAACACTACATGTTGTCAGTTGACTTCATCGCGCACCGTATTTTTTTGTTTTCTCTAAAAAAAAGCTTTTAGAAAGAAAAAACTGTACAATGGGAGGTTTCTACTTTTAAATAAACTTAAATTTTTATGTCCACTTAAAAATAAGATTTAAATTTCAAAAATTGCGCCCTAAAATCATGTTTTATTGTAATTAAAATTAAAAAAATTTGTTAATCATTTCGATATTATGTACTTTTTTAAATAAGTACTAAAATTTGTTTCTTTTGCTTTAAGAATCTGTACATACATTTATAATTATATAATTTTATTATGAATAAAAAACTAGTATTTAAAACACTCTGCTTTATTTCAATTTTACCCAAATTTTTCCAAATTAATTTTGCCTAGTAAAAAAAAACAGTTTTCTTATTTTAGTTATTTTATTTTTCATTTTTATTAACAAAATATCTTACATTTGTTTCAATAGTTTTGTAAAAATGGTAAGAAGGTACAAAATTTAATAATTTACACAGCAATATGAAAAAAAAAAAACAGCTCGATAGTTCAATTTCAAAATAAAACTAAAACGACAAATTTTATAAAAATCGTTTACGTTATCTTAAAGCTATGAAATTTTGTATACAGCAACTTGTCTTGTCATATTTAAATTTTTAATTGTATTGTTAATTTTGTGCTAATTCTTAAAATTCAAACATGGACCCACCAGTCTTAGCGCCCATCCTAAGACAGCTCCACCAAAAACAGGCGGAGTGTCCCGGAAATACATGGATGCTTTGCGCCAGTTAAAACCCGCGGAAAATGCACAAGTGACACACCGCAAGATTAAGACATTCTAAAACAATTAAATGACTCCAATTTAAAGAATCTTACATAAACAGATAAATGTGAAAAAAATTATTTTCTGTTGGACAGCCCAATTTTTTAGAAAGGCACAAAAGTAGACTTAGTGACCCAGAATTTTGAGTCTGTTCGGCAGTGGAGTTTTATAAATCGCATACAAAACCGCGACCAATCATGAATTTACGTGAAAAAAAATGAAAATAACCGATAAGCTTGTAGGGGGTTTCATGTAAAGAACTAGTGATGGGTTAGGTCAGTGAATAGGTTAGATTAGTGAGCCTGTTAGAGTTTTTTTATAAAATGCCGACATTTAATAGGATACTCCTCGCAGTAATCAGAAAACAATAAAGTTAAAATGAACAATAATTTTTTAAAATTACAAAAAAAAATCTGCGAAGAGGTTATACTATTAACTTTTCTATAAAAAAAAGATTTATTAGCGAAAATCATAAATGCGTATTAATTCTGACACTGACGTTTAGGATTTAATTTGGCTTTAGAAAGATGCACTTGTTTTATTTTTTTTTTTTGCAAAGCCACCTTGACCGAACCTAGACTTCGTGACTTTTTTATCACTAAAAACCTATTTTTTTGACCTTTTTTGTCTTAAAAACTTCACAAAAAAAAACAAAACATATATTTTAATACAGAATTTAATTTTCTTTGATTTTTATGACTTAAGTTTTTTTTGTAAATTAAAAAATAACGAAGATATGGCTTTTTTTTAAATTGGGGGGCTTACGTGGGGTCGGACAAAAAAAACTTAAATATACTTTTAGTAGAGAATTAAAAGGGCTTTAAAGTTACCAGAAAAAAAATTCTGTAATTTTTATGATAACTGAAATATGAATTTTTTCTCACTTGGGGGGTGCGGCAGCCCCCCTTATTATTTTCCGATTTCTTTCAAAAACAATAGGGATCTAGATTTTAATGAGAACGATTTTTCCTGAAAATTTGAACTTGATGGGAACTTTGGTTCTCAAGTTAGAGTGTCTACAAAAAACGTGACAGACGGACGGACAGACGGACGGACAGACGGACGGACGGACGGATTTTTTGAAAGTTGTTCAAAATTCGATGAAACGCACGAATCTGCAAGAATTTTTGCTCTACGACGATTTTTGACGATTTTAGAATTTTCAAAACAATCACAATATACTCCTCGTTTTTGACTTTGTCTGCGAGGAGTATAATAAGCCAAAAAGAGGTATACCGCGTTTCCTTGCAGCTCGCGAGGTTAACTAAACAATGTACTGTGGCGAAACCACTTGTCGTATCTTAACAAAACTTTTGGTATAGTTTTAATAAACTTGAAGGTTTTGTTTGGCACTTGTGGTGTCGTTGGTGGCGCCCTCTATTTGTCTATATGCAAAATATAAAAGACAACCCTCGTGAAAAAAAATATGAAATAATTCGTAGCTCTAAGTTAACTTAAACGATTTATTTTATTGTGATGTTTGGAATTTTTTTATTTTATAATTATTTTTTTTTTGACTTTTTTTTAATTTATAATGTAGTATTCACAGCTGTTTGATTTATAAAACGAAACTCCCATTTTTGGTAAGCACTTTGCAAATCGCACTTCTCTAAAATAACCCCTTTACCCGTTAAGACCCCATTAGTTGAAATACATTTTTGTAAATTTTGGATAAAAATATAACCGTCTTTATATGTCCATTTTTGGTCTCGCCCATGACCGTGACATTTTGTTAGCATAACTTCTTTGTCATTGACATTCTCTGCACAAAAATCGTCCTTACGTAACTCCCCTAAAAATAAAAAAACAAAACTAAAACAAGAGCGGGTTAGATCAGTGAGAGGGAAAGATCATTTAAAAAGTTAAACTTCGCAGATAGCTCATTTTTTATGACTATTTTTTTATTTTTATATAATTGTTACACATTCTATATGATACTCTTCGCAGTAGATGATTAAAAAGGTGCATTTCTTAGTTTATTGAAAACAACGTAAAACTTATTTTTTTTGTAAACGGGTGGGGATACAAAAAAATTACCAGATTCTTTTTCATAGGAAAAACTACAATCTTTAATTTTATTTAGAATATTTTTTTTCGTAAACTTGATATTAACGAAAATATGATTTTTTTTCTACTTTGGGGGTGTTTTTAACTCTCTATTTATTATTTAATTTTTTCCAAAAACAATAGCGCTCTTCCTCTAAGAGGGATTGATTTTTGTGTTAAATCTCAAGTCGATCCGATAAACCGTTCTTGAGTTATGGTGGTCACAAATTTCGTTACAGACAGACGGACAAAAAATAAAAGTCTTAAAAAGTCATGAAACGAACGAATATGTAAAAATTTTTGCTCTGGGACGAATATTAACGATTTTAGAGAAGGTCCGACCAATCGCAATATACTCTTCGACTTTGTCTGCGAAGAGTATAATAAAACAAAAATAGTAGTTTTCGCATTAACTTTTATAAACGAGTCTTTATTCGCGAGTTTGTTAAAACACGAGCGCAAGCCAGGGTTTTATAAACGAGTGAATAAAGACGTTTATAAAACGTGTTACAAACTATACTTTTTCTACGACCTCAAAATCACACAATACTAGACTTTTTAAATAGTAAATAGGAGCTATCAAAATGAAAATCCACATCATTAACGTTGTCATGATTTTTTGATATAACATAATATTTAATATTACTTTTCTTAATCCAACAAAATGGCAGGCCAAACAGGTAGCGTTTTTTTTAAGGTAAAAACAAAGTGGGATCGTTTTCTTCGTACAACAAATTGATATCTGCACCTTTGAGCTATAACCCTGCCAACCCTTTATGATGGTTAATAGCTTTTCAAATGTGCTTTCCAAGGGCAGAAAACCCTGTAATAAAAATTTCTTATTTTACGCATAAAAGTATACAGATTACACAAAATTAAAAAATTTCTCTTCATAAACGTCTGGCAGTGTTAAGGCTCGTATTTGCACATATTATTTTATTTCTTCAAAAATAAATATCTCACTTATGATGTTTAAAAAAAACGCTACCTGTTAGCGCTGTAAGTGTATTGGACAAAAGTTAAGAAATATTAAATAGAATGTAATGCACAAAAAATCATGACAACGTTCGATGATGTGTGTTTTTGATTGCCAGCTCTCGAACTAATAGGGGAATGTCGCGAAGCATAGAAACTGTGGTTATGTAATGTTGGTTGCCTAAATTCAACAAAAAACAGCACTTTCTGGTCATTGCTCAGTGGGTTTATAAGAGTTAATTTTAATTAAAAGTTATGCTTTCCAGCAACGTAAATAAACAAAGCACAAGTTAAGATATTTTAAAGGTCCATCAATAAGCGTTTAAATACAGAATTTTAGCAACTTAAAATGCAAAAAAGATGCTTCTAAATTAGTAAAATTCTGTATACAAACGCTTATTGATAGACCTTTAGAATATGTCAACTTGTGCTTTGTTTATTTATGTTGCTGGTAAGCACAATTTTTAATTAAAATTAACTCTTATAAATCCACTGAGTAATGACCAGAAAGTGCTGTTGTTTGTTGATTTCAAGCAACCAACATTACATAACCACAGTTTTTATGCTTCGCGACATTCCCCTTTAAAACAAGAACTTACCTTTGTTTGTCAGTGAGAAATACTGAGACATAGCTTCGAAACTATGACATGGGTAAAGCCCCAAAGGCCCCACTTTATCCTCTTGTAGCTGCAAGTCATCCAAACAATAATTTTCCCTGTTTCGGACCCGACCGTGTGCAAAAACATTTTCATCAGGGATAAAAAGCTCAGGGTAAATATTATCCAAGTACCATCGGAAGCTTTTACACCGTAGTTTCTGTCGAAGCTGCTTTCTGTGCGTTAAATCCCCTATAATAGGGTTGTTTTTATACACAGGCTGATGCATAAAAAACAATCTTTTATAATCGTCCATCCAAACTTCTGCCAAACGAGCGGTGTTAATTCCATGCGTATCTTTGTCATTTGGAAAGGAATACGGGTGGAACTCTCGGAAAACATGCCCAACTCTTGAACAAGGCACCTAAAAACATTTTTACCCCGTTTAGAATTTACAAATCGTCAAAAAACAAACATTTATACAGAAAAATGCGATTTTGAGCTTAAAACACGCGACTTAAACTAAGTGGGCTTTGCTTTTTTAAGATATGACGTAATAAAACAATTGAGGGTGCTAATTTAGTCAAATAAGTTTTAAAAGCGCGTCCTTTTCGCTCTCCGCTTTTTTCGCGTTTTTTAAGTCAAAAATAACGCGTTTTTGACAACTTTGTGCTAATTTTCCCCAAAACGTAACCCTAAACCCCGCGAAAATCTAAAACTTTCAAAAACATGTGAACTTTTTAAAATTTGTGCATTTGCATCTTTTTCCGTTTTGTAAGTCAAAAAGTGCGTATTTTTGACAATTTTTGTGCTAAACAACCCCAAAAGTGACCCCAAACTTGCCAAAACTATTAAACTTTTAAAAATATGTGGATTTTTTAAAATTTGTGCATTTTTCTTGTGCTTTTTGCTGATTTTGGGATTTTGCTGTTTTTTTTATGGAAATTGGCGGAAAAAGTAAGTACTTTTATAACTTTCTTGAATTAGTACACAAAATAGGTGTATTTTGATGTTTTTTTTATTAAAATAATAGCAAAAAACAAGAGTTTTTCGAAAAATATTAACGGTTGCTTTTGCATCGTAAACCCGTAGTTTTTCTTAAAGCCTGCCATGTTTTTTACATTTTAAAACATATTTCAACGCACTCTTGTTGCCTAATTTACTTTGTTTGGTAAAATAAAGGCACCGTATTTAAACAAAGATTGGTTGGGGTTTTCATGGATATGTGTCTTTGTTCAAGATGCCAACTGACATTATTTTTATACTTTTATTAAATACAAGGCTAATGCACAAAAAACAACAAGCCGCTTTAAAACATGCAATATACCAGCTTAAAGGTTTGTATAACATTTACGGAGTGTTTTACATTGTCAATTTTACATAATTAGGTAAAAAAAGTGCCTACTGACTCATTTACAAGGATATTTAAATGCATAAAACAAAGTGCGGATTATTTTTACACATTTATGAAAGTTTCTTTGTAAGTGAGTCATTATGCACATTCTTACCTAATTATCTAAAATTTGCGATGTAAAACACTCTAGTTATTTAACCAATAAGTGTGTTAATAAAGGCGATTAATAAACGAGCGGATTTAACAAGCAAGCGATCAGCGAGCTTGTTAATAAGTGAGTTTATTAATCGCCATTTAACATACGAACTGGTTACAATGATGCATCGCTCATCGTAGATCATTATTAAATAAATTATAAAATAAAACAGTTATTTGCCCAACTAAAAGAAACAATGCGTCGGCCATTCAAAGTTATTAAAGTTGAAGTAGAAGAAAAGCTGTCAGCGAACTTTTATTAATTGTGAATAGAAAATGAATGTTATTTCCATAAAATGTGGTAAAAGGAAATGCTTCTCATTCTTTTCAACGGTAATATTTAATTTCATTTGGTTTTTGTTGCTTGAACCGTAATTAAAGCTACTTTAACATTTGTAATGTAGAAACGTAGATAGTAATTTTAAACATAGAAGACCGTTACTAAGGACTCGTATACATGCATTAATAGGGGTCATTAATCAACTTTTTGGAGTGCGGTAATGAATGTCTTTAATAAACGATGTGCAAAAAAAAATTTAAATTCGTAATTTGCAATTAAAAAAAATTTAAACTTATAAAAAAAAAGGTTTTTTTGGGAAAAAAATTTAAATGCTCTTTTTTTCTTACCGTTTCAAGTCTACCTCCACACATCCATATTCTAAATGACATTTCTAAATTTTCGCCACCCCAACCATCCATTTGTTCATCATAGGAGCCTATGTCCCAAAAAAAGTTTCTTTCGATTGCAAAAAGGCCTCCTGCCATTGTAGGGGATTTTACGGGTGTTACTTTTTTCATATCTTCCTCATTTTGAATATCAATCCACGTAAAATGGCCTGACCAAGTAAAACCACCAACTTGGTAAGTTTCACGTCCTAAAAAACATTATTAGAAAAATGGAAGTTTGATTTTTTTAATTATGTCAAATAGCTGGGAAAAATCTAAGACATTCGGTAAAAACAGTTTTTTAAAATAGTGCCCCCCTTCAGAAATAATGGCCTTTAAGCAGGTAGACTAAAAACACTTAATCGTAAATATGTACCAAATGTTTTGTCTAACCATCATGAAATTTGTACAATCAATAAAGGTAACAAAAACGGACATTTGAAACCCATTTTGAAATTTGGGGCCCCCTTAAAATGGGTTAAATACTGGTAGTGTTGATAAAAACTGCATGTAATTTCTTTACCTTTAAGAATTTTGTAATTTTGTTTTTTTAAATTTCCCAATTAAAGTTAAAACTTTCTTACCACTGAAAATTTTTGAGAACTTGTATCGTTTTTGAATAAACTTTCAAAAACTCTCTTAATGTACCTCATATTTTACATCTATCTTGGCAAAAGACTTACTTTAATTTAGTGACAGTGGTCAGTGACATAGAAATTTCAAAAGAAAGTCTAGTCTTATGCAAAAATATGGGGTACATTAAGAGTGTTTTTGGCAGTTTATTCGTAAACGGTACAGTTTCCAAGAAATTTAAAGTGGTAAAAAAGTTTTAACTCAAATTGGGGTATTTAAAAAAATAAACAAAATTATAAAATTCCTAAAGGTAAAGAAGTTACATGCAGTTTTTATTAAAACTACCAATGTAAACCCATTTTAAAAGAGGCCCCAAATTTCAAAATGGGTTTAAAATGACCGTTTTTATTACCTTTATTGATTGTACAAATTTTAGGATGGTTGGACAAATCATTTGGTAAATATTTACGATTACGTGTTTTTAGTCTACCTGCTTAAAGGCCATTATTTTTACACATTCAAAAAACTGTTTTTACCGAATGTCTTGGATTTTTCCCAGCTATTTGCCATATTAAAAAAAGCAAACTATACGCAGACACTCTGTATATGAAAAGCAAGCTAAACTTGGACACTTTGGTATAAAAAAAAACAAATTAGACAAGAACACCCTGTAGTTTGTTATATGTTTGGTAAAAGTAAACTGTCTTACCCAAAGAGATTATATATTTACAATATAGAAGGTATAAAAATTCATTGTTTCGGGCCAAGATCTTTTTGTTTACCCAATGTAAGTTATATGGACTAATGAGTAAGTGGACGTAAATAAACAAACGTTTTCAATGGAACTTCCCTATGCTAGCCTTTTAGATCTTGGAACCACACACTGGTAATGTTATAATTATAAGCTATTCATTTCTAGTCATTCTATTTCTATGGTCTTACCATTTGTCGAATATTCAAAAGTTTCAGCATCAATAACGTCGATAATAGGTACTAAAACAGCTGTTTTATCTTCTTCAATTCTTGATAATAAAGGTTCAACCCATTTTACCACAGCCTCACAATGGGAATCCAAAAAAATAAGAACATCCCCTTTTGCTATTCTAGCTCCCTGTAATCTTGCCCTAATTAGCCCCATCCTAGAGGGCAGTCTTATTAATTTAATTTTTGGATTATTCAGTCTTGTTTTTAGATAGTAGTCAAGCAGTCCTTTTGTTGGTTCTAAAAAATATTGTATGTAAAAATAAATACAATATTAAAAATTTTCAAAGTTTTCCTCAATGATGAGAGAATTAAATCGATGAAGCATCATTTAAATACGTAGACACAATATTTGGGTAGATGATAAACACTTGCAAGTAAGGGCGGGAAGATGTTGATGTTGCCCCCTCTCCACGCTAACTTGTGTATACGTTTAACATTACAATACCGTATCATTTCCAAGGGATACATTTATTTTAAAAATCTCAATTTTAAAGCAAATTTTGTAATTAATTTAAATAAATTACACATTCAAGCGTTATTTTTTAAAGCAAAATTTGATACGCCTTCTGAAACAGAAGCATTCTATTTTTTACTTGTGTGTACAAAAAACCAACATGTGTTGTCGCCACTATTCGCCGCCCCCAATGCAGTTTTCTAACCTCACATTTGTTAATTTGTGGGTTTTCCGTAAATAAACCAAAATTTTAAGAAAATAAAGATATTATAGTATATTAAATGGTAAATATCAGTGTTTTACAACGCAAAATCATGAAAAAAGACAAAATTAAAAAAAGGAACCAGTTGGTGTTATGATTCTTGTCAGCCTATCAGAGATAAGGTAAATATAAACACTTCTCCTAACCCCACAAAAGGTTTGTTTATCAGTTTAGCAAATAATGTTGGTGTGTATTATATCTATTTAATTCTCTCATTATTGGTTTTTTTATTACCTTGGTCACTGAAATCATCTACCAAAATAATTTCTTTAAGCAAATGTTCAGGAGTTCGAAGTAAAACACTCCAAATTGTCCGTAAAATAACTGATAAAAGTTCATTGTAAAAAATGATTATCACTGAGGTATTAAGTTTTGGTGAATAGTTGAAATTTTTGCACCTGAAATAGAAAAATAGGTTAAAAAACAGAGAACATAACTAAGAAAATGTTGTTAAGGCCCAGAAAAAGACATCTTGTACTGTAATATTAAGGCTAGAGATTTAAATTCATAAATTGAAAGATCTGTGCACTCAAAAGTTCGTAAAAGTCATCTCCCTCAATGTCAGTTATTTTTGAAATTTCAACAAAATATCTAAAAATACGGAGTAATACATCAATAACTATGATTCAAAATATTTAAAATAATGTTTGTGATCCATAGAAGTGGTACTGAGTGCAAGATATAATAAAAATATGGTTAAATAGTACTTTTAGTGTTTTTCTTTCTACATTGAAATCTTTAAACGAGCACATCTATTAGAGAAAAACGTTAAGTTGCAATTTTAATCATTTACAAGCTTAAAAAACCATGGCAAATTAACGTATTATGGTTTGGCATAGACCACGTAATGTACAAAACCAAAAAACAGTAGTCGAAAAAAAAAAAAATATATTGTAATGATTTAAGTCAGATTTTCGACACAAAGAAATAACAGATTTAAATGAAACCATAATACGTTTGTAGCCCTATTTTTCTAGTTTTCAAAACTACATTAGTTTTAATATAGGATGGGGCTCTCATGTAGATGTGCTATTTAGTAGAATTGACGAGAGCTCAACGGAGATGACTCATATGAGCTTCTAGGAGCACAGATATTCGAATTTCTAGTCGAAGCCCCAATAAAACACTCGGTCAACTCCTACGTCACAGATCACAGATCCACATTAAAAAACTGTCTGTGAAGTGGAATTTTGATTCTGTCAGATTTAGCCCCTGTTTTAGAACAATATTTTGTGAAAATAAAAGGCTTTCTTAGGGAACCCATGGTATAAAAATGTGCCCTAATGTCTTAAATTCGATATTTCAAGTTTAGTTCTTTGAAAAACTTTTTAATATACAGTTTATGTGTTAATGTTGTGCACCCTCCAAGATGTGAATTTTAAACGTAAATTGCTTGAGAAAGCATCCATATCAAGAGGTCTCGTAAGTACCATTGTAAAATTAACATTTCTTTCTATTACCTCGAAAATACCATTCCCCTTGATATGGTTGCGTTCTCAAGCAATTCGCATTTAAAGCTGACATCTTGGTGGGTGATCATCATCATCAGATTAATAAGGGATTTTTTAATTCTTGGGGTAGTTTCTCGGGTAATTTTAAATTAAAATATCGTAAATAAGATATAAAGGAACATTTTTACATCAATAGGACCTAAACAACTCTCTAATTTTTCTTTAAATAATGATTTAAAAAAACAATGATGGAAACACAGAATAAGACAAAAGTGACCACTTTCTTTGGTCCGTAATGTTGGTTGAATAAAAAAAGTTTACAGATAGTATTTTAATGCACTTCTGTAAACTGTGACGTAGGGCTTAACCGTGTCTATTTTTCTTTCTTTTTGTCGACATACTTACTTAGAATTTCGCATGTCCCGCAAGGTACGATTCAAAGGCATTTTGTTGCTTACAATCGTGTTTAAAGCATATTTTTTGAAGTGTTTTTCCCCCATTATTTTGTCATGCCCCTCCAAAATACCAGGGTCCCCATCTTTGCCCAAATCTAACACAATTCGGCTTTCGTACTCGACCAGCTGTCTTTCATATTTTTCATCGGTTTTCGGATCAAAAACCACTTCTTTTTTATGCGGATTCAGTTCCGTTGCAAACCTTAAGTATTTTAATATTATAAACAGCCAAAATATCACAATGAAAAAAGCTAAAATCTTCAAATGGATCTTTTTTAATCGCCATGGTAGTAACATTTTTATTTTCGATGCACAAAATTGTGAACACACGTACACTTGGTCATAACTATTTGATTTTAAATTTAAGAACTGTACAGTATTGGCATTATGGTGAAATTTAATTAAAAAAGCACTTAAAATATCATTAAAATTAGGAATAAAACGGATTTTGTGCGATTAGAAATGTTATGATGTTATGTTTTGAGGTTAAAAACGTAAACGTCAAACTTATACGTCACCTTGTTAAAAAAATATCTCTTTTAACTCATGTTCTCCTGGTACAAATATTGAAAGTCATGCTGATTTGTTGTTGGTTTGCTGTTGGTAGTCTGTATAAATTGACTTGTTGGACGTAAAAATTGACTCTTTTAAACTTGGTTTTTGTGAAATAACTCCTAAACTAAGGGTTTTTTGGCAAAATACCAAGGGGACGATTTAGTAGTGCGTTTAAATTAGGGTAAGACAGGGTGTTTAAAAATTGGTGTTTATTTGGAAATATTTTAAGTAATTTAGGATTTAAATTTTATGATGCTTAAATTTGGGCATTAAAGCCCGATGCGGTTTTATAAGGAGCCAAAACTTGCCTACATTTTGTAAAAGTTTTGATTTTGTATGATTCTATGATCATTTAAGAAGGCCTACGTGAAAACTACAGGTTAATAACATGTTTCTAACATTTTTTATGGCTATAAACAACATTAGCTGTTTTTTTTTCGCCAGAACACCGTCAACTTTAATCTTTTATTGTGGCTTTATTACTTATTGTATCAAAACCAAACTTGTCGTAAGCCTTCTCCTATTCATAAGGTACAAAAAACTATCAAAATTTTCACTTTTCTTTGCTTATTTTGTTCGCTGAATGAAATTAGCGGTCATAACTCAATTTTTTTGGTCTCAGCCATATTTTGCAAGTAAAACGACACTAGCGCACCTATCTGTCGCTTTAAGAATCATAATGTAGTTTGAGTTTTGTTCAATGTTGTAGTTTTGGCCCAACAGATGGCTCTGTCTTATTTTTAATAAAATAAAGTTATCTCTTCGAAGTTATGTACTCCTGGTATAAATATTGAAAGTCATGCTGATTTGTTGTTGGTTTGGTGTTGGTAGTCTGTATAAATTGACTTGTTGGACGTAAAAATTGACTGTTTTAAACGTGGTTTTTGTGAAATAACTTCTAAACTAAGGGTTTTTTGGCAAAATACCAAGGGGACGATTTAGTAGTGCGTTTAAATTTGGGTAAGACAGAGTGTTTAAAAATTGGTGTTTATTAGGGAATATTTTGAGAAATTTAAGATTAAAGTTTTGTGATGCTTAAAATTGGGCATTAATCCCCGATGCGGTTTTATTAGGAGCCAAAACTAGCCTACATTTTGTAAAAGTTTTAATTTTGTATGATTCTATGATCATTTAAAAAGGCTTACGTGAAAACTACAGGTTAATAACATGTTTCTAACATTTTATATGGCTAAAAACTACATTAGCTGTTTTTTTTTTCGCCAAAACAACGTCAACTTTAATCTTTTATTGCGGCTTTATTACTTATTGTATCAAAACCAAACTTGTCGTAAGCCTTCTCATGTTAATAAGGTACACAAAACAATCAAAATTTTCACATTTCCTTGCTTAGTTTGTTCGCTGAACGAAATCAGCGGCCAAAACTCAATTTTTTTGGTCTCAGCCGTATTTTGCAATAAAAACGACACTAGCGCACCTATCTGTCGCTTTAAGAATCATAATGTAGATTGAGTTTAGTTCAAAGTTGTAGTTTTGACCCAACAGATGGCTCTGCCTTAATTTTAATAAAATAAAGTTATCTCTTTCAAGTTATGTACTCCTGGTACAAATATTGAAAGTCATGCTGATTTGTTGTTGGTTTGGTGTTGGTAGTCTGTATAAATTGACTTGTTGGACGTAAAAATTGTCTGTTTTCAACGTGGTTTTTGTGAAATAACTTCTAAAATAAGGGTTCTTTGGCAAAATACCAAGGGGACGATTTAGTAGTGCGTTTAAATTAGGATAAGACAGGGTGTTTAAATATTGGTGTTTATTAGGGAATATTTTGAGTAATTTAAGGTTAAAGTTTTGTGATGCTTAAAATTGGACATTAAAGCCCGATGCGGTTTTATTAGGAGCCAATACTAGCCAACATTTTGTGAAAGTTTTAATTTTGTATGATTCTATGATCATTTAAGAAGGCTTGCGTGAAAACTACAGGGTAATAACAAGTCTCTAACATTTTTTATGGCTAAAAACAACATTGGCTGTTTTTCTTTCGTCAGAATACCGTCAACTTTAATCTTTTATTGTGGCTTTATTACTTATTGTATCAAAACCAAACTACTCGTAAGCCTTCTCCTATTCATAAGGTATAAAAAACAATCAAAATTTTCACTTTTCCTTGCTTATTTTGTTCGCTGAATGAAATCAGCGGCCAAAACTCAATGTTTTCGGTCTCAGCCATATTTTGCAATAAAATCGACACTAGCTCCATCTATCTGTCGCTTTAAGAATCATAATGCAGTTTGAGTTTAGTTTAATGTTGTAGTTTTGGCCCAACAGATGGCTCTGCCTTAATTTTAATGAAATAAAGTTATCTCTTTCAAGTTATGTACTCCTGGTAGAAATATTGAAAGTCATGCTGATTTGTTGTTGGTTTGCTGTTGGTAGTCTGTATAAATTGACTTGTTGAACGTAAAAATTGTCTGTTTTAAACTTGGTTTTTGTGAAATAACTCCTAAACTAAGGGTTTTTTGGCAAAATACCAAGTGGACGATTTTGTAGTGCGTTTAAATTAGGGTAAGACAGGGTGTTTAAAAATTGGTGTTTATAGGGAATATTTTGAGTAATTTAAGGTTAAAGTTTTGTGATGCTTAAAATTGGGCATTAATCCCCGATGCGGTTTAATTAGGAGCCAAAACTAGCCTATATTTTGTGAAAGTTTTAATTTTGTATGATTCTATGATCATTTAGGAAGGCTTACGTGAAAACTAGAGGTTAATAACAAGTCTGTAACATTTTTTATGGCTAAAAACAACATTAGCTGTTTTTTTTTCGCCAAAACAACGTCAACTTTAATCTTTTATTGCAGCTTTATTACTTATTGTATCAAAACCAAACTTGTCGTAAGCCTTCTCCTATTCATAAGGTAGAAAAATCCACCAAATTTTCTCCTTACTTTGCTTATTTTGTTCGCTGAATGAAATCAGCGAACTCAATTTTTTCGACTTAGCCGTATTTTGCAATAAAAACGACACTAGCGCACCTATCTGTCGCTTTAAGAATCATAATGTAGTTTGAGTTTAGTTCAATGTTGTAGTTTTGGCCCAACAGATAGCTCTGTCTTATTTTTAATAAAATAAAGTTATCTCTTCGGAATTATGTTCTCCTGGTAGAAATATTGAAAATAATGCTGATTTTGTTGTTGGTATTCTGTAACTATTGACTTGAAATAATGTTGACTTCAAATTGACTTGGAGATCAGAAATGGTTTTTGTAGAATATTTCCTAAAGTAAGGGATTTAGGGCAAAATTCGTAGGGTTCAATTTTGTAGAGAATTAAATTTTAAATAAATCTAAACAGAAAAATAAATCATAAACTTGCCCTTTTAAAAAATAAAGGGTGTTCTTTTTCACTTTCCCTTATGCAAACTTGTGTACAACATAGTTCTCTGTTTTTAGCGTTATTATTTAAGCAATTGTTTTGAAATTTTGACAATATTACCTTAGCTCCTTTTAAAATAAATCTAGTTTTTTATTTTTCCATATTTAGTTTAGCAAAAATAACAGTTTAAAAAAGGGTAAAATGTGCTAAAAACAACAACTGTTTTTTTTTATAAATTAAGCCCTGAAAAACTTATTTTGAAAAATAAGAAGTGTTGCATAATAGATCTTTCCAATGACATCAAATTTTTAAAAATCCGATAAGAATTAGCAAAAATATTAGGGAACTAAAATTTTGGGAGTATTTGCATTGAAAATGGTTTTTGCAGGATATTTTCTAAAAGAGGGGTTTTAGAGCAAATTTTGTAGAGAAATAAATTTTAAATAAAACTAAACAGAAAAATAAATTATAAACTTGCCCCTTTAATAAATTAAGGGTGTTTAACATAAAAAATAAACAAAAATAATCCAAATTTTGTCATTTTTAAGGGTAAATTAATAAAATAACTTGTTATAAAATTAATATAAATCTCGGTGAAAGTTTAACAAGCCTTAACCCCTAAAATCCATCCCCTATTTGACGCCAATTATGCACGTGTTACTGCAAGTTAATATCAAAAACAATTAATTATACAATAAAGATGATTCTACACGGTGGTTGGAGTCATGCAATATTGTTTCTGTACCTAAAACTACCCTTAAAGAGATAGGGAATGTTTGAACGAGTAGATAGCACCCTTTGCGTTTGCTGGATGTTTTTTAAGTGACTATGACATAAAAATGTTTTATTTCTTAGCTAAAAATAAGAAGAAAACTTTCTCCAACCCCATTTTAAATTTACAACCCCCTTAAATGCCTCTTTTCATAAGAAGGGTAGTATTTTGCAAATATTCAAAAAATAATAAAATATCTTTTTGTAAAACATTCTTTTGTTTTAAATAATTCTAGAAATAATTTAAAAAATTGTTTTCTAAATGTGTAACCCCATTTTTGTTTTCGATTTTATTAGCGAACAGTTTAATAAATCTAATTTGACACCCCCTGACATATTTTTACACAATTCTGTACGAACTGTATCTAATATCGCGCCCTTTGCTTTTGTATGTTTGTTCTCTATTAGAGATATTAAAATAGGGGATGATTTTCTGAATTTCATCCCTTACGTATTATTGTATAATAAGTTAATAACTAATAAGAAAAGATTATACACACATCAAGAATCGGAATAATAAGTTTAATATATATGTTTCAATTTGGGAAAATAAGCGTAAAATTCAGCGGCTAGGGGTGATATTTTAATAAAGGGATTATTAAAAATTAATTTAAGAGATTTCAATAAATTTGTTTGAGTTTGTTGTTATTAAAAACATGCACTATTTTTTAACAATACAGGGTGGGCTACCATTGGAATCTCGCTTATATCTTAAGATATTTTTTAGGGGATGTTTTTGAAACTTATTTCGACACTTTTTTTTTTCAGCAATTAGGTTCTGTTTTAAATAAAACCTGCTACGTTTCGTTTCCTAAAATTATCATCATGCTCTTTTTCTTATTATGGGATTTCTATGTACTATCGTGGACATGGAATTTAAAACGATTTTTTATTAGCCACCTTTGATTTTTTGAATTTTACTCTCGTGTGAATGGGGTTTTTTTATGTCAGTTTTCGATTGTTATTTTGACAACAAATGCGTCAAATGTATTTTATTAAAATAAATTATGTAAAATGTGCTGCCGGCGAGAAGAATATACAGGGTGTCTCAAAAAGGGCGCCCACGGACCCCGAGGCGTGGTAGAGGAACACAAACGATATACAAAATCAAAAACAAAAATTTTATTGGGAGTCCCATTTTAAAAATATGGGGCTGCAAAGTTAGCAAAGTTGGGCAACACTGTTAGTTTAAATCTGCTTAGTTTAAAAAGAATCAAGTTAGTAGGTAAGCAAACATGAAACTTCAACTTGACATTAGGAAATAGGTTAATGTTTATTTTTAATTTTAAAAATACAAAATAGTTTAAATACCTGAATTTTAAACTTCTTTCTTTATAAAATGTAACAAATCAATAAAATCATATCGTTATTGTTAAAAACTAATGTATGTTCGAAATAACAAAAAAAATTGTTAAAAATTACGGCCATAACAAAATAAGTTTAGACTTTTTTGGTAACACATCAATTATTGTTCTTCACAAGGTTCTTCATTTGGGGAATGATTGTAATTCTGCATTGGGGCTCACATTGGAACTTATTTCATTCAGATATTACAAATTTTGAAATTTTTGATGCTGCTCCAAACTAAACACCTTTACCATTTGGATCAAATCTGCTCTATTTTCACAAGGATTTTATAGGGGCACTTAATTCTGTGGATTCGTATTACCATATTTCTTGTTAGTAAAAGGAACCATTTAAAAAAACTTGAATTAAAAATTGACGCAAACACTAAATTAATGACACTTATCACTGAAAAACAAAATTTATGCTCAGTTTCCCTTAGTTACGAGCATGGCAACTTTAATCAAAATCAAAAGGTAAGACAATGTTGCCGCATAGATTTTGGGGCAATATTCTAAAAATTAAAATTCATTTTTTATGGTAAATAAACATCATTGGACCGAAATTTTGCAATAAATAATTGGTTTTAGTTTCTGTGTTTCAATAATTAAGTAAATTATGTTTTATTATTACTTAAGAAAGTCGCTATAGGGTGCAAAGTTTGTACCTTTGAAGCCCCATATCTTTGGAATGGGTCCGCACAAAAAATTTTCGTTACTGATTTTGTAAATCGTTTGTGTTCCCCTACCACGCCTTGGGGTCCGTGGGCGCCCATTTTGAGACACCCTGTATAGTAAGAAGATATTTCCTTTTTTAAATAATTTTGTTTTAGGACAACAATACGGCTCTAATCTTCGTAAAACATCAGAGAAATGTTTCTTGTTAATGTCCACTTCGCATAAAACTTGAGATGCTTAAGCCACTATTTTGACCATATTTACAATGCAAAAATTGATCGTTTTAAATTCCATGTCCACGATAGTTATTCTTTTTGCTTTTGAAAGATGCTTTACGATTTTTTTTTACATTAAAGACTTTAGGGGATGTTTTTTGAATAAAAAAAATGCAATAATATCAATATTTTTATTTAAACATTTTAAAAATAAACAAAATATAAGCAACAAACAAAATACTATAAATCTAATACATACATACATACATACAGTACAGTTTTTCTTATTGTCTAATTTTCAAATGGAAGACTTCATTTTAAAAAAAAATCTTATTTTAGCGTCGGTTTATATAGATTTTTTAATTTTTGTAGTCAATATTGCCTGAACTTAAAGATACATTTTTTTTCATCGTTTTAAAATCTACCAATCATTTGTATTCCATTAAAGTGGCACATTCAAAAAGCGATTTTGACTTACTTATGCTAAGTACTAAATATTTTATAAGTCTATGATTATTTTAATTTAAAATGTGATGTGAAGCATTAATTAATTATTCCATATGGGATATATTCTCTAGGAGGGTAACAATCCCCGCTTTTATTATCGGAATTAGGCCCATGTAAAAGTTCTGCCATAAAACTGATGTAAGTAATGGCTAATCTTAAGGTTTCGATTCTTGAAAGACGTTTTTCATATGCAAAAGTAGGTACCTAGAAAAAAAACTTTATTTTACACATTGACATTTTTTGGGGAGTAACTTTTAAAGGAAACTTCAAACGCGCAACTCGATTTTTTTCCAAGTTCTTTAATCGACGAATGTTTTCTTTTCCAAGAAAAATTCGTATATTACAGAAAAAATGGTAGTCTAGACAATTAGTTTTTTTTTAAATTGGCGACATTTTTCCTTCTTATGTATTTTTTATGTGTTTTTACCTTTCGACGCAGTTTGTCAAAAGCTTCATTTAAATTAAACATTCTTCTTCGTTCACGGATATTGGCAGCCCTTCTTTGAGCCATGGTGGCCACTCTGCGTCGTGTTTTTTTGGTGGACATTCCATTTTGGGAGCCGCTTCTCCCCAAACGGGAGCTTATCATTCCTCCACATTGTTGACGGGGCCACACTAAAAACAAAAAAAAATGTCTTGAAGTTAGACAAAACATTTCTATTTATCTAGAACCTAAATAAAGTATCTTACAAAGCTATGAAAAAAGAAAATCAATTAGATTTTTTAGAAATAAATCTACTCTCTTTGTTTTTAACATATGGAGATGCGCATTCGCCATTTTCTGTTAGTCGATAACAGTAAATAATCCTAAAATTATGGCGAATGCGCTTGAGTTACTTATGTTACTCAGAGTCAGAAAATACTACTTTCTTGTTTTCATGTACTATCGTGGACATGAATTTAAAACGATCAATTTTTGCATTGTAAATATGGTCTAGTAGTGGCTAAACATCTCAAGTTTTATGCGAAGTGGACATTAACAAGTAACATTTCTCTGATGTTTTACGAAGATTAGAGCCTTATTGTTATCCTGAAACAAAACTATTTAAAATAGGAAATATCTTCTTACTATTTTTCTCGCCGGCAGCACATTTTACATAATTTATTTTAATAAAATACATTTGACGCATTTGTTGTCAGAATAACATTCGAAAACTGACATAAAAAACCCCATTCACGATAGAGTAAAATTCAAAAAATCAAAGGTGGCTGATAAAAAATCGTTTTAAATTCCATGTCCACGATAGTATAGATAGATAATTTGTCTTCTTACCTAATTCTGAATTAAAAGCCGTTAGTAAATCAGGATAAGTGGGAAGTCCTGGATTTTGTCCTGATGTTAAACAGTGATGTGGATCCCAAATAGGTCCATATCCTGCGATTTCCGAGGGGTATCCTGGAAAATCTGGTGCCTAAAAATGGAAAAATTTTAGTTAGACAAATATTTAAAATTGCAAAAAAAAAGCAGCGGGTTAAAAAGTTTCCTTGACCTTTGTTAGAAATTAAGGTAAAAATAGGGCCAAGATAGTAAAAAAACATGGAATGGAATTCTTACAAAAAATATATAACAGCCAGATTTTTAAATGTGTTGAAACATCTATTCAGGAAGCTAAATCCACAAAATGCACACTAATAAGAGTTTAGGGTTGGCGTGGTAGCCCCTCAAAAAGATACCTTTAGGGCCGGTTGTAAAAACCAAGTTTAAACTTCGGTTTAGCTAAACTGATTTATAATTATAGAGAGAACAATCTTAGACACTGTCTATGTTGTAGTTGACAAAGTCTGTTTGTGATAAAATGTCAGTTTAGCTAAACCGAAGTTTAAACTTGGTTTGTACATCAACCGGCCCTTAATATGCAATATTAGATCACGATGGATCTGCACTAAATTTTACAAATAGGTGCTAAATAAGATCTTAGAAAGATTTTTGGTAAAATTACTCCTCTAAAAAAATTCCTTTGTCCCATAAATAACTCCCGAATGGTTATATTTTAAGTCATGTTGGATTAACACCAAACTTTGCAAATAGATGCAAAACAAGATTCTTAAAAATTTGTATTAAATACTTTTTTTTAAATGTTTATATCCCTCTAAAGGAGCCTTCTTTTCAAAGGGTTTGTTATATTATAAGAATATTGCTTTGGGAATATTTCGGGAAGATTCCTGAAAATTTCTATTTGGAAGAAATATTCTCATTAGAGCTTGCAATATTCCCATGTTTTTTCCAAAGATTAAAATTCTGAAAGAGTGCCCATGTTTACTTTTTTAACGTTTAAAAAAAATGCTTTGTACTTACGTTATTTTCCCATGGTCCATGATCATTTGGAAAAGACATTTTCATTTGAAAAATCCTTAATTAATTTGCACTGTTTGCCTTACTTTCAAAACTGTTTTTCTCCACAACTTAAGAAATCACCCCAAATCCCGTTTGACCACAATTTTTTTAAAAAACACAATCTATCTTTCCATGTTCATTTTTTGACGCACAATTTTTTACAATATTTCAGCTTGTCCAAAATTCCACCCTTATTTAACCAAAACCAAACTTTTCCTACGACTTCCCGATATAATATTAAAAATTTCCCTCGCGTTATCACAAAGCAACCCTTGGAATCGAAATCACTGTGTCCTGTACTTATATTCCTAAATTTTACTGAAATCTCACCCCTATTCTACCCTTACATAAGGGTGGTTTTCTTCCCTAACTTTACATTGGTCCAAATATTGGTAAGGGTGTGAATTTTCGGCAAGGTGCAACCAATCAAATGTAAAGCACATGTCGTTTAACTAAAAACTGATTTTGACGTCTAGTCGCCTTTGAAATAAGGGTAGATTTTGCTAAATAAGGGATTATTGACTTTGCTATAATTCCAAAACACAGGTTGAAGTGAAGTTTTGGAGTAAATTAATGAAAATATTTCATATTCTGGAGAGAATGTTTATTTTTTTGTAGGCAAAAAAATAGGAAACATTTTGAGTAAAAAAACAAAGCAAAATGTAGGGGTAGATTTTTGCAATATTTTTATACTCTTCGCAAAAGAGTATATTGCGACTACTCGGACCTTCTCTAAAATCGTTAATATTCATCCTAGAGCAAACATTTTTGCAGATTCGTTCGTTTCATGACTTTTTAAGACTTTTATTTTTTGTCCGTCTGTCTGTAACGAAATTTGTGACCACCATAACTCAAGAACGGTTTATCGGATCGACTTGAGATTTAACACAAAAATCAATCCCATTTAGAGGAAGAGCTCTATTGTTTTTGGAAAAAATCAAATAATAAATAGAGGGTTAAAAACACCCCCAAAGTAGAAAAACATTCATATTTGATTTACGAAAAAAAATATTCTTAATAAAATTAAAGATTATATTTTTCCCTATAAAAAGGCATCTGGTAATTTTTTTGTATCCCCACCCGTTCACAAAAAAAATAAGTTTTACGTTGTTTTCAATAAATTAAAAAATGCACCTTTTTAATTATCTACTGCGAAGAGCATCATATAGAATGTGTAACAATTATATAAAAATAGTCACAAAAAATGAGCTATCTGCGAAGTTTAACTTTTTAAATGATCTATTCCGCTCACTGATCTAACCCGCTCTTGTTTTTAATTCTATTTATGCATAACCGCGTGGTTAGTAATTGTAGACAAATTTATAAAAAATCACGTTAAAGATCTAATATTTGTATAACTTACCGCAGTAACCTTACATAACCGAAAGATAAGGGTTTAACTTATCCTAATTTAATTTACAGTTTTACAGCTTTTTTTTAACACTTTCAAACCATAACTTCAAATATTAGTTTTATCTCATAAAATGAATGGCTTCTCATGCCAATTTAAAGCAGATTTGCCTAAATTGAACCAACACTGAACCGCACGAATATCCTAAATTGAATCAGTCCAATTTAGGAGCCTTTCAAAATTTTGCAAAGTGTTTCATACCAAATGTGCTAGCCTAAGAAAATTTAAATATGTTATTGTACGAGCCGTAAACTAACTTAATTACTTTTCTGCAACTTTTTTTAGTTCTTTATTCAAGAGTTATGTAGCCGGTTCAGTTAAGGAGATCACTGGTTCAATTTAGGAGACCAGTATCCTAAATTGGAGTTTTGTAAGCATTTTTTAATTTCACCAAATAAAGTACTCTTTTTTAATTAGGGCTATTAATATTTCTTTGGTGGCACAAGAAGATCCATGTATTTCTTATACTGTTTTAGTTTTTTAAAACAGTCTTTTATCAGGTCAGAAATAAATTCAAACAGAAAAGTGTTCCCATTTAGGCTCTTTCTCAGAGAAATGTTTTCGAGCACAGTTAAAATTTATTAATTTTTTTTTGCCAGGGGTTTTAGCTAAATTTTAAAAAGGCCCCTTAAATTTAGAAGCCTTTAAATTTTAGAAGGGGGGTAAGGTAGAAGAAAAAAAAACACATAATCACAAATATTTTTTTTATTCTTTATTTTGTTTTTTAATTTTTAACTATTTTATTTTATCAAGGAAAGGTTTTACAAACAACATTTTATACAAATAACAACCAACAAAGGACATTTGATATGAAAGTGATTTTTTTTTTAAATTTATACCACTTATGTAGGTATACAGGGTGCTTCAAAAAATTATTTTTTTTTCAGATAATAAGTGTAATTTTTTTAGCACCTTGTGTGTTTTTTTTTTAAATTTTAAGTAGTACAACAATATCAAGACACTGGGGTGTGATAACAACCTTTTAGTGGGGGCCAGTGGGGGCTTCTAACATTTTTTTTAATAGTATTTTTACACCAAATATTTTTAAATAAAATTCTGTTAGTTTTTTTTTAATTTTTTGTCTTAGCAAAATGTTAATAAATTTAAAAAAGCTAACAGAATTTTTTGTTTGATTTTACACATTTGTTTATTATTATACTCTTCACAAGAGTATATTGCAATCGATCAGAAAATCCTAAAATCGTCAATTTTGGTCGTAGAGCAAAATTTTTTGCAGATTCGTGCGTTTCATGACTTTTTAAGATTTTCATTTTTTGTCCGTCCGTCGGTAGTCGGTCGGTCGGTCGGTCGGTCGGTCGGTCGGTCGGTCGGTCGGTCGGTCGGTCAGTCGGTCGGTCGGTCGGTCGGTCGGTCGGTCGGTCGGTCGGTCGGTCGGTCGGTCGGTCGGTCGGTCGGTCGGTCGGTCGGTCGGTCGGTCGGTCGGTCGGTCGGTCGGTCGGTCGGTCGGTCGGTCGGTCGGTCGGTCGGTCGGTCGGTCGGTCGGTCGGTCGGTCGGTCTGTGGGATGTCACGTTTCTTGTAAACACGCTATCTTAAGAACCAAACTTCCAATCCTATTCAAATTTTAAGGAAAAATCGATCCCTATAAGAGGAAGAACCCTATTGTTTTTGACAAAAATCTGAGTACTATAAAGCCCCCTTTTCAGCCCCCCAAGTGAAAAAAAAATCGTAACTCAATTATTATTAAATTTACAAAAAAAATTATTCGACATAAAACATAGGAAATTTAATTCTCTATGAAAAAGTATTCGTTGGTTTTTTTGTCAGACCCTCCCGTTACCCCCCACCACAAAAAAACCTCCTATCTCCGTTATTATTCAATTAACAAAAAAAATCTTTTTTACAAAATTAATGAAAATTTAATTTTCTATTAAAAATGTTGGTTCATTCTTTGAAAAGTTAGCCAGTAAGGTTAAAAAAACAAAAAAACAACTTTTTCAATAGCAAAAAACTTCCAAATCACGTCACGTGTCGGTCAAGAAGGCCATGCCAAAAATATTTTAAACAAAGAAACAAAACCACTTGTCAGAACAAATAACCTCAAATATTCTTACATTTAATGTCAGAACTGACGTTTATCCTCTTCGTTAACTAAATTCGTCGTGTTTTCTGTTAATAGTTTGCACTCTTCGCAGATTTTCTTTACATAATTTTTTTTTATATTAGACTATTAATTATCCTATAATAGTTTTCTTGCGAAGAGTATACCATAGAATGTGTAGCAATTATATAAAAAATAGACTAAACTTTGATTTACAAAATTTCACTTCTACCGATTCCGAATTCTACTCGAGCTACTTATCTGTGAAGAGTAATTTCTACGCGTTTCGACTCCTACCCATTTCTAGTTTTATTTGACATTTGGGGGGCAACATTGCCCCCTTTTTTTTTTTTATTAAGTTCCTTTAAAGGGAAATATCGTGAAGCATAGAAACTGCGGTTATGTAATGTTGGTTGCCTAAAATCAACAAAAAACAGCACTTTCTGGTCATTGCTCAGTGGATTTATAAGAATTAATTTTAATTATACATTGTACCAACAACATAAATAAACAAAGCACAAGTTGACATATTCTAAAGGTCCATTAATAAGCGTTTAAATACAGAATGGCAATTTAGAAGCACTATTTTTTGCATTTTAAATTGCCAAAATTCTGTATTTAAACGCTTATTGATGAACCTTTAGAATATGACAACTTGTGCTTTGTTTATTTATGTTGCAGGTAAGCACAATTTTTAATTAAAATTAATTCTTATAAACCCACTGAGCAATGACCAGAAAGTGCTGTTTTTTGTTGATTTTAGGCAACCAACATTACATAAGCACAGTTTCTATGCTTTAAGACATTCCTCGTTAAGACAGAAGTACTAAATTTTCTTTAAAAATAGTGTATCTGTCTTAAAAAAAATATTTCTACCACAAATTGGGGTTTGCATTTTACATTTTATACAGTGCCACTAATAGTATATTATGTGCTTAGGAGCAAAAGTACTGATTTTTTTAAGTCAATATTTGCGTTAATTTTTTTGTGGCACTTCTATTAATTGTTTTTGTTATCAATCAGTATTTTTTGTCATAAAAAAAAGTTCAGTTTTTTACATGCGTTCGCTAATTATTAATAAAGATATATTAATATAGGTAGGTACAATAATAAATTTATTTAAATATCTTAAAATTTAAGCCATTTAATATTTTTTTTAAGCTTTTTTAATTCTTAATATTACCACAGTCAGTTTTAGTATTTTTAAGTAGAGGGGCATGTCAAATTTTATCCAAAAAGACCAAAAAAAAAAAATTTCTTAAATTTTTTTGGAAAAATTATTTTCTAGACAATTTTTTTAAACCACCTTACTACAGCCTTAATTTTAGCTTATATTAAGTCACATTTATTTTTTTTAGGAATCTATTTATAGCCTTTATTATTTAAAAAAATCGGAAGCATTATTAAAGTTAAAATTTTATAAAGAGATATTCATTTTTTTAGTAAAATAAAAAAAAGACACTAAATGTCTCTTTTAGTTATAGTAATTTATAAATTGGTAGTTTTTCTCTAATAATTGGCACAAATGATTGTTTTTAATTAATACATTACCATTAAATATTTTTTTTTACAATTAAACACATAAAAATTTTAGACAAGACATAAAAAAAATTATGCTTTTTTCCCTAACAAGTATCAAAACCGATTACTACCTATCGAATATCATAATCTAGTCAAATTTTTAATCTTCTTCGTGTTTTCCAATTTAATTTCCAAATACGTAAACGGTACCACAGCCACTACCATAAAAAACGACAAAAGATATATTTTGCAGTAGTTACAAAGCAAACCATGAAGTAAAAACGCAATCGATAGGCCTTTAAAACGAAATGCTGCTGTCATAGAAAATGCGTGCTCCCATTTTTCGGGGTACTGTCCTGTTAATAAGCCTGAAACAGAGAAATTTGGAAATAAGGAAGTGTCTAAAGAAACGCTGGGCGGTTCAAAATAGTTTTTTGCTGAACCGCTACTTGTAATTAAGCGTTTAAAAAAGCCTGAGTTGTTTTTTTGACATAATCAGCCTAATGCTAGCTTTACACGCAACTTCTTGCTAGCTTCTAGAAGCTAGCTTCTTCGCTGCTACTGGAGGATTCAAATGTTTTAGGTATGCGCGCGCACAGGAAGCTAAAATAAATCAAACCGTGCTTGATTTCCTTCAATAGCAGCGGAGAAGCTAGCTTCTAGAAGCTAGCAAGAAGCTACGTGAAAGGCTACCATTATTAGGCTGAATTAGAAATGTTTAAAGTAAGAGAGTGTCTTCGGAATCGATAAACGGATGCAAAAATATACTTCTTTAGATCCACTTGGAGGAAAATGTTCGTTAATTTTATCAAAAAAATGCTTTAACAGGTTAAATGTTGTGTGTTTAATACAATTTGATCCTCAAGTAATTTTTTTTACTTACTGAAACTAAGCATCTCCCAAATTGCATTACAAACACCCCATGAAGCGGATATGACGTAAAACAAAGCAGGGTCGTCCTCTATTGGCTTCCAAAGAAAGAGCACCATGATTAGGCATGCGTGGAATGTAAAGCCAACGGCTAAAAAAAATATTATTTTTAAATAAAAAAGAAATATTTAGGCAAAGTTAATTTGTTTTTCCTTTTATGTAAAAAATACATACCGACTACGTAGTATCTCCTTATCGATCTCAGCAACATACTCAATGTACAAGCAGCAATAGATTGCAATAAACCCATAGACAGGAACACCAAATTCAATCTATGGACTCCCAGAGTGCATACAACATATGACTAAAAAAATTTTAAATTAGGAGAAGTTAGAGAAAAGAATGCTTTAAACTGTCATAGCTAAAAGACCATGTCGCTAAAGAGCGTATAAAGCTAGTCACCGACATAGCCAGGAACCGACAAAAGATTAAGAGTATGGTCCCAATGGCAACCAATGGTTTGGTTGCGGTAACGTTAGGTTTTGGTTCATTTTTGATTACTGAATAACTTGGTTTCATTCCGACCAGTTTAGAAAGGGTAGCCCGGGCCTTAAGGGGGACCCTTCTAATTATACAAATAAAATATTGACAGTGACATTATTCATTTTATAAATTAGAAATACTTCTGGTACTCTTACACGCAGCTTCTATTTGCCGACTTCTTTGCTGCTATTGGTTAAAAATGATATTTACATGTCGGTAACGTCATTTTTAACCAATAGCGGCAAAGAAGTCGGCAGAAAGAAGCTGTGCAGTGTAAGGTTACCTTATAAATACAAAAATGCTAATATCATAACCTCATTCTTGTGACAGTTCTTATTCCGAGACTCTACTATCGCGCATGAGCTAACCACAGTCACAAAGCTAATTCTGCGCGAGAGGTCACACTGCCAAGCTGAAACTCACCAGGTTTTTTAGGCGGAGTGGTGTCCCGTAAATAAACTTTGGTTAAAAACCAATGCCATTCGGACCACTAAACCGAAACCTAGGTTAAAAACCAAACCATTGGGTCTTTGATCATACTCTTAGATACAAATGTTACCTTGCTAAAGTCTGCATAAATAAAGGCTTGCTCCAATCCAATAAAAAAGGCCAATGGGGCACTTAATTGTAGCCTTGGGTCCTTAAAAGCTTCTTTTGTGCCCCGAAAGAATGTTAAAATCTGCGATCTTTCCAAAGGGTCTTGGTAAATGTATAACTTTAATTTATCCATGAATAGAAGTACAAGACACATTGATATTAGGCATAGGCCTGCAAAAACCTAAAAAAATGGTTAATAAAATAAATGAATTTGTTAGGATTAAGCCTAATTAAAATTGGTCCAACTTTTTATGCCCAAGCGACTTTTTGAATAGTTAGCTAATTTCACGGACCTTCGTTCAATGAGGTTTTGTGAAGTTAGCAGTATTTTTATGTGCTTTTTGAATCAAGAATGTACAGTTTTAGTGTTTTTGTGCCAAATTAAGACCTATATTTTAGATTAAAACAAGGTATTTTTAATGTTTACTTACCCCAGCCATTATTTGAGTAGTTTTAGAAGGCAAAATTAGCAGTTTTTCACCATTTTCTAGGCTGTTATTTATATTTGAGGTTAGGAAAATGGGACAAGCTTGAGATCCACAAAGTCTGCTGCCTTCCAAAGTGTCGAAAATTTCTTCTAAATAGGCATTATAGTCGTAATTGTCCTCAAATGTTCTGTTATTTTGTTGGTTTATTGATTGAAGACACCTAAAAAAAATAGTCATTTTAGCCTGCTGTATCATAGAGTTTTTTTTTTACTGTCGGCGACAATAAAAGTAACTTTTACTGACGCTACCAATTTTTTTTCTTTCTTAAAAAGTTAAATAAACATCACTTTAATGACGTTTATTTTAAAATAAATAAAAGTCAACCAAAATAAGCAAATTAAATTTATTATAAAACCATTATATTTAGAAGTTTAAGAAAAAGTATCGTTTACTACACAGAGTTAGAGTGGCTTTGTGAGCCTCGGCAGAATTCTATGTCTCGCTTCGCTCACCAGACAATCTTTCTGCCTCGTCACACTGCATCACTTAGTACTAAAATCTACTATTATCCCAAATAGTACAGTCAATCTGTGGACATCGACAAAATTCCTGGTCGCCTTTTTTATATGATGTAACTGGATGTCCAAAGTGTAAAACCCCAAATTGGCGTATATCTACCTACTGCAGAAACGGAGTTATGGCCCCCCAAAGAGCCCCCTTTAATTCATCACTGTGGAACTGCACCAAATTTTGCAAATAGATGATTCTTATAAAAAAAAATCTCTAAAAAAATTCTTTCACCCCCTAAATAGCCCCCAAAGAGTAATAACCAATCACGTTGGATTTACACCAAATTTTGCAAATAGATGTGAAATAAGATGCTAAAAAATATTTATTAATAACTTTTTTTGAAAAAAAATTCAATGTCCCCCTTAAAAGCCTCCTTCGTTTATGGGGCGAAGGAATTATTTTTTGAAAAAAAGTTATAAGGAAATATTTTTAAGCTTAATCTTATTTTGCATCGATATGCTAAATTTGGTGTAAATCCAACGTGATTGGTTATTACTCTTTGAGGGCTATTTAGGGGGTAAAGAAGTTTTTTTTGGAGATTTTTTTTTATAAAAATCTTTTTAAAACCTTTTGGACATCTATTTGCAAAATTTTGTGCAGTTCCACCGTGATGAATTAAAGGGGGCCCTTTGGGGGGTCATAACTCCGTTTCTGCAATTGGTAGATATACGCCAATTTGGGGTTTTACTCTTTGGACATCCAGTTACATCATATAAAAAAGGCGGCCCTACCAGGAATTTTGTCGATGTACCCTCATTGTTAAGGTCAGATTGACTGTACTATACCCTGTGTATCTTACCCCATTGAAGTTTCTTCAATATTATTAGTACAACCATTTTCAACCATTGTAGAATTAACATCATTATTAATCAAATACGAACTACTATAATTTACAATACACGCCACCATAATCGAGCCAAAAATAAGCCCTATATCATGGGCCCCCCTTAAGGCCCGGGCTACCCTTCTAATTATACAGGTCCGTCTTAAATTTTTTATATCTTCATCCTCATAATGGTCATTATTTCCAGCAGTGTACAACCCTGTCAATTTTGTAGCAACTGTCATTAAAGTATTGACATTTGTAGACGTCATTAACCCCATGGATAAACCCATTAGTACCATAGCAGGGAATAAAAGATACAATGCTGGGTAAATGTGGAGTAAAAATGAAATAATGCAAAACAGAAAACTGACAGATAGGACTTTGTTGTTGCCCCATTTTTGACATAAAAAGGGGGCAATGTAGGACGTTACACTTGCTGTGATGTACATCTGGAACAAAATAACATTTTTAGATACTATCGTGGACATGGAATTTAAAACGATTTTTTATCAGCCACCTTTGATTTTTGAATTTTACTCTATTGTGAATGGGATTTTTTATGTCAGTTTTCGAATGTTATTTTGACAACAAATGCGTCAAATGTATTTTATTAAAATAAATTATTTAAAATGTTCTGTCGGTGAGAAAAATAGTAAGAAGATATTTCCTTTTTAAAATAATTTTGTTTTAGGATAACAATAAGGCTCTAATCTTCGTAAAACATCAGAGAAATGTTTCTTGTTAATGTCCACTTTGCATAAAACTTGAGATGTTTAAGCTACTATTTCGACCATATTTACAATGCAAAAATTGATCGTTTTAAATTCCATGTCCACTATAGTAAATAGGGTGTTTCCGAAAGTTGAAAAGAGTGCCTTTTTTAGAGGGTAGATAGAGGGCAACAAATTAGAATTATTAAAGGCAGTACGTTATTGGGACATATGTCTATGGATCCCTAGGAAAATGAAAAAAAAATCCATCTCATATAAAAAATTGAAACCAAATTGTTTACGATCACTCAATTTTTTTTAGCAAAATATTTTATTTTAAAATGACATATTTTGGGTGACATTTTTTCTGACTTTCAGGTTGTGCTCTTTGAAACTTTGGGGTTTTTTTGACAACTTTGCAACAAAAAATTACTAATTTAGTTTAGGCGTCAGATTTGGAAAATACTTTACCCTTGGAGATATGAGGTCCCTAAGTGCAAAACTTCGAATGCTCATACCTTGAAGATAACACCACATATTAACGAAAAATATGGCTTAATACAAAGCTACAGTCTATCTTAAACCATTTCACCATTTGTTTATCATTTAAATGGCCGAATTACATTTTTATAATATTTTTTTTTACATAATTTTCATGAAATGAAGCTAACAACAATGTCAATAAAAGCTAATGCAAAAGTGTATGATCAAGACTCATAGACGGGATTTTTAGATGTGTTTTCCTAGATTGTGTTGCCGAATTTATGCAACTTTGTTCGCATTTTTCTCGATGAATATAACAGATGGATTTTTTTTTAACAATTTTCTAGGAAACCCCAGGCATGCCCCAACAACGTATCAATTTTTGGACTCCCTGCCTAGAAATTCTCTTAAACTTTTACCAAAAATACTTTATAATGTGTATAATAAATTAACAAAAAAATTATTTCTTCCAAACCAATATTTGGCAAAAAAATAAATTGAAACTTTTACCGAGACTTTTGTCAAAAATCTTCCCCAAGAAAAATTCAAAATTTACGCTTTCCGAATAAAGAAATTCTTTCAAACTTTTACCAAAAATACTAAATAATGTGTATAATGAATTAACAAAAAAATTATTTCTTGCAACCCATATTTCCAAAAAAAAAAAATATTGTAAACTTTCACCAAAATCTCCCCTTTTAAATAAGTTTAAAATGACGACTTTACGAACCTTAAATTTTGTTTAAACCTTTACCAAAAATAATTTGTAGTGTTTATAACAGAAACACAAAAAAATTATTCTTTGTTTATCATTATTTCCTAAAAAAACCATTTTTTTCACTTTCATTAAGAGACCCATCAAGAAAGTTCGAAATTTTTACTTTCCGAAAGAGTAATTTTTTTTTAAACATTTACCAAAAATAGTGTATAATGTGCACAATAGACTAACAAAAAAATTATTCCTTGCAAGGCATTATTTCCCTAAAAGACTTTTTTGTAAGTTACATTTTGTTCATACGTACCAAAGACAAAAGTATCGATCCCAAATGAATCCCAGTAGAAATATTACTCTGCGGCAAACTCCAAACAGTTAAAGAGCTCTGCAATGCCAAAAACGGTAAAAAGCACGCTGTAAAAGCCAAATGGGACACACAAACAACTATTAAATTCACTAGTAAAGTTTGTCGAGATAGAGAACTAGTTTTATGCGTTACAGGAACCTGCTGTATCGGCCGTACGACTGCTAGTAACCTCCGTACAGATGTCGCCCCAATCGAGGAGCTCATTGAGTCTTTTCTTCTTATTTGGTGTAGATGGCGGGTCGTTCGATTTGAGATAGGGGAATAACCGGACATGTGCTAAAAAATAAGATAAAGATATGATTTAAAATATGTATTACTGGTTGCCTAATTTTAGACCAATGATGAGAGAATTAAATAGATGTAACATACACCAACATTATTTGGTAAACTGATAAACAAACCTTTTGTGGGGTTAGGAGAAGTGTTTATATTTACCTTATCTCTGATAGGCTGACAAGAATCATAACACCAACTGCTACATTTCTTTAATTCTGTCTTTTTTTATGATATTCAGCCCAATTCTATATGCATTGACATTGATGTTAACGTTGACATTATGACAGATAACTGACATTTTACATGTAAAATTGTCATTTATCTGTCATATCTCAATGTTGACATCAATCTCAATGCATATAGAATTAGGCTAATTGCATGGTAAAACACTAATATTTACCATTTAATGTATTAAAATATTTTGCCTTTTCGCCCTTTTCTTATAAATTTGGTTTGTTTACGGAAAACTTACATACAAATTTACGGGTGTATTTGCATTGCGCCGGTGATTAAGAAAACACTTGCTGTAGCGACGATTTGGTCATACAGAAATAGTTTGTTTTGCGCCGCTATTGTTTATTAAAAGGTCTATTGTTA
Source organism: Cartodere bifasciata (assembly GCA_963920755.1). Classification (NCBI taxonomy): domain Eukaryota; kingdom Metazoa; phylum Arthropoda; class Insecta; order Coleoptera; family Latridiidae; genus Cartodere; species Cartodere bifasciata. The sequence goes on from OY987199.1 coordinate 11,300,213, forward strand.
TACCAGGAGCTAAGAAGACCCAGGTACAAAGGATTAAGAAAACTCGATTTAAATACATTTAGGTATATTATAACTATCGCGGCTTGTTGTGTGAGTATGTTTCTTTGAATTTACATTGTAAAATCATTAGATAATCATGTCTTTTTCATGAAAATGGTCAAATTCTACCAAAGACTAATTCCAACTTAGTTGATTTTGTAAACTTACTTATAATACAAGGATTCTTAATTTTTAAATTGAAATCAGGGCTTTAGATAGACTTTTATAAAAGCACTGGGAGGCACTAGGTTAGGTTGGTTAGGTTAAGTTTTGCTGCTGAAATGAAAACTAATGACTTATTTGTTGGGATGACAAAGGAAGGGATTAAACAGATGCAAACCAGGTATACGAAATGACTCAAAACAATAGGTATCATAAAAGTGGCGCAATACACAATATTTTTGTATATTCAAATTTAAACATCGGCGCAACAGCCATATATCCAAATTTACAAATGTGAGGTTAGAAAACTTCATTAGTGGCGGCGAATAGTGGCGACAACACATGTTGCTTTTTTGTACACAGGAGCAAGAAATAGAATGCTAATTTCTGTTTCAGAAAGCGTAACAAATTTTGCCAAAAAAAAACGCTTGAATGTGTAATTTATTTATCTTAATCACGAATTTTGCTTTAAAATTGTATACTATTTTTAAAACAAATGTATCCCTTGGAAATGATACGGTATTGTAATGTTAAACGTATACACAAGTTAGCGTGGAGAGGGGGCAACATCAACATCTTCCCGCCCTTACTTGCAAGTGTTTATCATCTACCCAAATATTGTGCCTATGTATTTAAATGATGCTACATCTATTTAATTCTCTCATCATTAGACAATACAAACAATCTACTTCAAAATTAATTAAAAAACTGAAAAATGACAAAGTAGTATATTTACCTCGAGGATAAAGTCATCCACTTTGTGAGGATCATGGCCATCGCTTCGGACTTTAATGAGTTTGGCATGTGTATGGGAGTTTCTATGCATGTACATTCTGCTTTTGGCTTCTTCGGGAATATTTGAGGTTATGTCATCATTTCCGGTGCCACCGCATAGATGGCCTAACGCAGGCGCCATCTTGTGGCCGTTGGGTAGGTCTATGATTTCTCTGCCTAGTTCGTGAAGGTTAGGTAAGGATCCCATTTTTTTTAAATTTTTTGGTAATAGGTTTATATATTTTTTTTTGTTCAAGTTTTTTTGCTTTGAATTTTTTTGTTTAAGATTTTGGAGTTATTTGTAGCAAATTTTTTCTTGACGATATGGTTTCATTTTCTTTAAAATTAGGAAAGTTTAAACTTGTTTTGGGCATTTGTCTTGTGTTTTGGTCAGTTTTTTTGATTGTACAAGTTCTCTTTGCTTCTTTCTGAAAAAAATAAAAAACAATATGTATAAACATGTTTTAGTATCGATTATCTACTTTGCAGTTATTGGGTTTTTCAAAGTACTAAAACGGTAGAAAAAGAAAAAGTATTCTTTGTTTTGTTGTATTCATTGACCCAAACATTGACATACAAAATATGGATCAATTTATCTAAATAATTTCTATTTTCACTCAAAGAAACGTTATTATTCAAAGAAATATTACACAAATATACTATCGTGGGTGGACATGGAGTTTAAAACGATTTTTTATCAGCCACCTTTGATTTTTTGAATTTTACTGTATTGTAAATGGGTTTTTTTATGTCAGTTTTCGAATGTTATTTTGACAACAAATGCGTCAAATGTATTTTATTAAAATAAATTATGCAAAATGTGCAGCCGGCGACAAAAATAGCAAGAAGATATTTCCTTTTTTAAATAAGTTTGTTTTAGGATACCCAACTAACATTTTAAGTCACCGATACTATGGCTATAGTATCCGCGACTTATTTTAAGTAAAAATGTAGTAATATTTACTCTAATTTTGACTTTGAAGTAAAATTGTGTATGAAGGAATTTTTCTAGTCGCGGTTACGTAATTTTTCCTTTATCTAATTACTACGAAATTACGTAATTTTATTTGGTAATTACTACGTTATTATAACTTCATTAGGCTACTATAAAGTAACCATTACTTTAAAGTAATTCTTTTAGTAACGCTTACCGTGCATTTTGGAACTTTAAAGTTATTATTACTTAAAAGTATTTTTTTTAGATCTTGCGACGTTAAAATGACGTCCCATAAATTGGGAGCTGCTTCGTAATTATTACGGTAATATTAACGTAAATTTTACTTAACATTGGAACTTTACAGTCATTTTAACCAAAACCACAAAATAAAAATAACTTTAAAGTAAAAAATACTACTTTGGAGTAATATTAACTTATAGGTAAAAAAGGGAACGTATTTGCGACTTTCAAGCAGTAAATATTACTTCAAAGTCCCAAAAGTTACCCTTTGTCGATTTTTGGATAAATCCACCATATTTATTTTATAATTCTCGCCGCCATTAATCCTATTTTACCAATAATTTTTTAAAATAGTCAAATGGATAGATAGTTTACTAAAAAAACATGTTAGAATTATTTTTTAACAACTTTCCATCAGAAATAGGAAATTTTTAAGCCAAAAGAAATATTTATTATTTAATGAATTTGGTAATTTAAACAAAAAAAATAATTTAAATTTAACTTTTTTTAAGGGGCATTGCTATTTTCGTAATCAGGGATATTAATAATGTCAATAAAATTTTAGGGGTTTATGGATTCGAGTTATGATACTGTAACAACCCGGGGGCTGTACACTTACGAATAGAAGGTGCTGCTTCTATTCGGCCGAGGTAGCTTGTTAGTCGGAGAAATTAATCAGGGATTTATTTGCTTGACCTAGTTGATTTCTCGGACGCCACCTAGTTTCAGGTTAAACTAGGAAAGAAACGATGGATAATGCAAAAATAAACGTTTTATATTGTCCTATATAAACAATGCTATGTTCTGTCAAAAACTTATAATCTAGTGGTGAAATCTTCTATCTTCTATGCTTCTTATTTCTAATGGGGATTCGTCAATCCAACGTATGTACAATGCTAGCAGGGCGTGAATCCTGGACGGGGATTCACAGGGTCGAAGTTGTGTCCGCAACTCTAACATCCCAAGTTTCCGGAATGGTGCAGTGTCTAGAATCTGCAGGGTAAGCTCCCGTAGTTACCCTCGGGATCTGCAACTCAGTGCCTCGTATCTCCAATACGCAATACAGTATCTCTGTGCTTAAAAACTATTTTCAGCAGTATTCACTTCACTGCCTCGTCTGCTGTATCTTATTTCATACAGCTCCGGTACAAAAGATTCTGTCGATCACTCTGCTCCCGTCAGATTAACAATCGATGAATCGGAATGGCGTCAAAGGCCCCTAAGGAGAGATTTTAATTTCTAAGTAAGCTCTAAAGGTTTTGTTAACACGGCTTCAGTCAGAAGTGTTTAAATGTGAACGTAAATGTTGTCGTGGCTCAGCTCGCCGCCGACTAGTGTAAGTATATGTATGTGATGTCGTGGCTCAGCACGCCGCCGACTAGTGTAAGTGTATTTGTATGTAATGTCGTGGCTCAACTCGCCGCCGACTAGTGTAGCTGAAAGAGATCTGAAACGTTAGTAAAAGAGGGTGTCGTGGCTCAGCACGCCGCCGACGGATTAGTAGGGGTATTTAAATGTAAGTGTACTGTCGTGGCTCAGCTCGCCGCCAACAGGGGTGTATTTGTGTGTGGGGTGTCGTGGCTCAGCTCGCCGCCGACTAGTGTAAGTGTCTGTGTGTGAGGTGTCGTGGCTCAACGCGCCGCCGACTAGTGTAAGTGTATTTGTATGTGATGTCGTGGCTCAGCGCGCCGCCGACTAGTGTAGCTGAAAGAGATCTGAAACGTTAGTAAAAGAGGGTGTCGTGGCTCAGCACGCCGCCGACGGATTAGTAGGGGTATTTAAATGTAAGTGTACTGTCGTGGCTCAGCTCGCCGCCAACAGGGGTGTATTTATGTGTGTGGTGTCGTGGCTCAGCTCGCCGCCGACTAGTGTAGGGATATGTGACTGTGTGTGCGATGTCGTGGCTCAACGCGCCGCCGACTGGGTGTAGGTGTGGGGTGTGTTGTCGTGGCTCAGCTCGCCGCCGACTAGTGTAGGTGTGGGTGTGTGTTGTCGTGGCTCAGCTCGCCGCCGACTAGTGTATGCTAATAAAGTAAGTAACGAACCGGCCTAGTTCGTTAGATCACCTTTTACTCCTATAGCGAGGAGGTCAGAAGAGCTCAGGTAGTTGTGACTGCTTGGGCTCGTCTGCCACGAATGAGCTTGATGCGGGTCTTATATACCCGAAAAATATTAATTTGTTTCCATGGAAATGGTATTTCTTAGTTACAAACAAAAAAAAATGTACGTTACTATGGAAATAATAAAATGAGAAATTTGATGTACAGGGTAGTGGTAAGAATCGGGTCATTTGTATTAGATAGATTTAGTAATGAGCCGGAGGGTTCATTACAATACGCTTTGTATTTTCAATCAAAAGTATAATTAAAAAGATAAAAAGAATGAAACTCCATGTTGGAGTTAAAGTCGGTGTCCATAGTTTTGTTAAAAATAAACAATTACATGCTAAAAAGATAGGTAGAAAAATGTTGAGATGCAGTAGGTAAAAAAAGAAGTAAAAATAACTACATTTTTACGTAAATTTAACGTTTTTATTACTACCCAATTACGTCGCCGTGTAGGTCCCGGGGTAGTCGCAATTACGTAAAATTTACTCAAAAATCATTCCCCACTTTGGTCGCAGGCACGTGGCTACTACGTAATTACAACGTAGCGGCGACTAGTAAAAATTACTTCAAAGATAACTTTGACGTCGCCGTTACGTAACCGCGACTTAAAATGCTAGTTGGGTAACAATAAGGCTCTAAACTTTGTAAAACATCAGAGAAATGTTTCTTGTTAATGTCCACTTCGCATAAAACTTGAGATGTTTAAGCCACTATTTTGACCATATTTACAATGCAAAAATTGATCGTTTTAAATTCAATGTCCACGATAGTACATACAAGAATCAAGTATTAAGAGCATCAACATCGAAAAACTGATTGCAATTTTATATTTTTCAAATATATTTAAAACAAATCAAAGTAAAATGGAAAACAAATTTTACTCATTCCAGATGCGCAGCAGGTTTTTTTTTCGGAAAATAGGAAGTGGTAAATCAAACGAAGAATTGGGAGCATTATTAGCACAACCGCGTTATAGGTACTTTTAGGAAGTTAATAGCATTTTTTTTCCTTAATATAATTTTGTTATACTTCGCCATGCATTATTTTGATGCGTTACATAATCTACATCCAAAAATTTGGCAGATTTTATGTTAGAAATTTTCAGACCAACATTCTTTTACAATTTCGCATTTGTCCATACTTTAAGGCAATTTTAAATCAAGTCTATGAAACTAAAACTAGAGATTTGCAGTTGTTGGGAATTCCCCATAAACTTGTTTAAAGTCTGCGGAATTCCAAATGCAGTTTTGTTTTAAGAAAGGCAAAGAAATTTCAACCTACTCTGGTTCAACATCGTTTAAAATATTAGCACACTGGTTTTAAAAAACCAAAGACGTCAGCGAAAACATTTGTAATCTTAATAAATTCTGCTTTTTTTACCTAAATGTATAAAAAAATGTAAATGCACAAGAGATTTCCGAAAATGTTTCTTTGTATTTGTAGAATTCTGGATGTGGATTAATTTTTGTTAAAATATATAATATAATATATTTTTAGCCGTCTTGGAATTGCAAAAAAGCAATTTCTTTCGACGTAAAAGAAAATAGATTTTTCTCAAACCTTCTAAAAATAGTCATAGCAGAAAATTAAATAGTAGTAAAATTGAACATTTTCAGGTGATAAGAAAGTTTCTTATTGAACCGATCTACCAGCAACAATAGATAAAAATACAAAATTGTTAAAAACAAAAAAGTTACGACAATCTTTATGCACTCTACTCCTTGGTGGTGGTAACTCCATTTCTAAGGGGGCTACAAATGTTAAAACAAGTTTGAAAGGAATGTTTTTATTGCCGTTTATGACTCCATCAATTTTATTATGTTTCAACAAACCATTTGTAAGATATTTAGGATCAAGTATTGTTAGTGAAGTAGACTTAAAGGAGTGTAGTTTATAAACGGCCTAGCCTAGGACAAGTCCCGTGTATCTGTCTATTTTGTCCTCTATCTACCCTCTTAAAAGATGCACTGGTTTCAGAAACACCCTGTACAAGTTTATTTCGTTAAGTGTTTTTTCTTATTTTATCTTTTAAGGTTTAAAGTGGACTAATAATTTTTATCAAAGATGAAAAAATTACAAAAGTAAAGAATATTCTTAGAAAAATGAATTTCTATTCTGAGTATTGCAAAAATGTAAGTAAACGTATATTCTTTTACGATTAAAGAGAAATGATTTAACCTAGTTGCTCTAAAAATAGTTTAGAGAAAAAATTAAATCAGTGCAAATAGTACTTTCTTTATCTAGCCCAAAAAATAAACAGATTATTTTTTAAATGTATATTTTTTGTGATATTAATTTATTTCAATACCTTGGAATTTAAAAAATGCAAAAATATTAGGTTATTAATTTAATTTTTACTTTTAATTAATTTTTTTTGCTAAAAACACAAAAAAAACACTAAAATTTAACTCCCAGACTGCAAAAAAACATATTGTTTAAAAAAAGTCCTTGAAATTACCCGATTCTATTTATACATTCTTTGTTTCAATACAGTATTTTGTACTAATTAATTAATTATTATTTATTATTTTATCTTATAATGAGGAAATTTAAATAAAAATGAACGTATCGACTTTTATACTTATGGTTATTAAAACTAAATCATGGTTTTTTTTAAGTGACATAATGTTTATGCATATTATAAATCACATTTCTACAAGAAGTCAAAACAATATTCCGGATATAATTATAAAATTAGAGCAATTAAGTCAAGATCCTTTAAAAAGGAGTCCAAGGATTTTTTTAGTCTATTCCTTACATAATTTAAAAATAGGATGTCCAAAAATTGGCGCATAAACGCGATGGTACGTTGTTGGGGCATTCTCAGGGATCCCTAGAATACTGTAAAAAAAATCCATTTTTTATATTCATGGAGGAAAATGCGAACAAAGTTTTATAAGTTCGGCAACACTGATTGTAAAATACGTCTTAAAAACTCATCTAGATTCTTGATCATACACTTTTGCATTTGATCATATTGACATTGTTGTCAGCTTCATTTTATAAAAATTTTGTAAAATTAAATTAATTATAAAAATCTAATTTGACCATTTAAAAGATAAACAAATTATAAAATAGTTTTAGCTAGACTGTGCCTTTGTATTAAGCCATTTTTTCGTTAATATGTGCTGTTATTTTTAAGGTACAAGGGTCAAAATCATAGAGGTGCAATTTGTAAGTTGGTAAAAACCAAAAACAAAAGGTGGGTTAGCATTTTTTTTTATTGTTGGTGTTAAACACTAGATCTTCAAAAGTTATTTTCTTTAAGGGGCAAATTTTTTTTATTTCTTTTGAATTAAATCACTTTTAAACAAAAAAATGTACCAACTAATGTCCATTCCGGGGACGATTTAAAAATGATTTTCTTTATTTTAATTAAAGCAATTTCTTTTATTATTTCTTAGAATCGTATATCTTTAAATCCCATCTTTTCCTAAAATCTAAATTTTTTTTTTAAAATATTTTTTAAAAGCGTAAATTTGGCTTATTTCAAAAAAATTTTAAATTATAGAAGCATTTTTATTTTTTTTAAATTAATTAAGAATCTGGTATTTATTTTCTCCACATAAAAATTCCCAATTCATTTTTTCCAGTTTTTTTTGAAAAGATTCCTAATTTTTAAAAAGCACTGAGTAGTTACCTAAATTAAATATTAATTACTTTTTTTTTTTTGTAGGTGATGACAACATTGGTCATCTATTTTTTTCTGGAGGGAATGGGTGAGTCAAACTTTTTTTTTTCAGAATTAAGCACGTTTATTTTCAAGGCGAAGGTTTTTTTGCTCGCACAAATCATATCTCTCGCCACATTTTTATAAAATTGTTTATTAAAGATTAACATCTTGCAAACGCCTTCACAAAATAAAATACGTACTACAATATCATAAAAAGACATTCTAAAATCATCTAAGTGGTCATAACTAATAATTAAAATGGTTAAATAAAAAAAAACCAAAGCCTACTTCCTAGTTTGGATTGAAAAATGAAAAGTAATCGAATCAAATCTGATTGATTTAAATGATTTCAATCGGAAGTAAATGTTTTACATGCTTAAATGACTCTATTGTTCTTGAAATTTTAATTCCGGTTAAGTGAGGTTAAAATCCGGCTCTCTTTGTGGCGACAAAGATGTTACACTACCAAAGGTAACATTTAGGTATATTTTTTGGTGTTTAGTTAATTTTGCAAAAATGACATTTAAAACTTGTTTTAAAAAAGATCCTTAATTAAGTTTGCAATTCTGACATATTTAAATCAAAGATGCATGTTTTTAGTTTTTTGCAGAAATTAAAGTTTCATATAATGGTTACATATTTTGGTAGAAAAAATTAGAATTAAATTCAATGTCGCATCTAGTAGTGTTATTTCTTTGGTGACTGTAGCATAAGCCTTGAATTGCTTTATCAGATAAATTTATTTTTGTCTTTGATTTCGAGGAGAAGCCGACACATAAATGCACTCCCTTTTTTTCATAAGGTTTTATTGTTTAATTTTTATGTTTAAGATTTAAGAGAGCCGCAAACTGCATTTTTTAATCATTTAAGGTCCGTTTAAACATACTTATATTAGCTTAATGCCACTTAAATTATCGCGAACTTAAGGTGACCAAATAAGTACATTTAAAGATTCATTAATTTCGGTAATTTAAAACATGAGCTATGAGCTATAAGCGCTCCAAATGCTAAATTTTTGGGGCGCTTTCCCTCGATTTTTGGGCATTCCTCTTCCGCCCACTTCCACTATTCTAAGGTGTAGCACATTGCTTAGCAACATACAAATGTATTCTTTTCTATGTTTCTTAAGTCAACCCGCGCGCTTAGTGACAGATTGCCTAAAATATGGAATATTTTCATCTTTATTTTGATTTATTTATAATGTCACTTTGACAATGAAGTAAAAGTATAGATCCAAGAAGGTAGAAAGGGAAAATGGCTGTTAAAGCTGGTCCGATTTGACGCAATTTTCAAATTTTATTTATTCGGAAATTCGGAATATATCATTTTAATTTCAGAGGGCAATAATCAGTATTTCAGAAAATGTTAATTAATTTTCAGCAAACAGCAACTGTAATTCGGAAATCGTCAATTTACTTTTAGAAAAAAAAACTATATGCCATGAAATTTTTCCGAAATTAAATTGTTTTTTGAGAATTACAATTGGTGTTTTCTGAAATTCAATTAATGGTTTCTAATTATAAAAAGGTACATTAGAAATAAATCTAAAAAGGTGTAGAGTTATTTTTGGGTATAAAAGAATAAGTAGGTAGATTCCATTTACTTTGTTGCATTTTTTATGTTCCACCCACATACGAGAATGTGCCAACTTATAAGCTTATGTTGATAAAAGGTGCCTATATACTTTAATCTAGTATTCTGATCTAGTTCCGCTCTAATTCTAGCCTCATCTATCTTTCATGTTAAGGGACATAAGTACATATAAATCTGCATCAGGAGCATATTGAGCAGAACATACTTGGACTTTACTTTATCCATAATTTATTGTTCTACGTAGGCAACTGTAAATCGCATTTTTCCACTTCTAAATTAACATTAAAAAGCTGACAAATATTATATTTGCGTTTATAATATGCACATTATGAAACCCGAAATTTGGTTTTTTAAGGTTGCTGAATTGCTTTATTATTAAATCCAACATTTAATTTTATTACCTTGGTTTTCCCGTTGCAAAAAGATGAATTATTCCCTTGCAAGGTACTTTTTTTAACCATAATCTAACTAGAAATAAAAAAGTGTCTAGTTAACGTCAAATTTTTAAAGTTTCCTATTTTTATAGGAAACTTTGCACCCATTTAACCGACCTTGTATCTATTAAAATAAGCGAGATCGCAATGGTGGCCCTTAAGTTCCCGACACCCTGTATTATGTAGATTAAATATTTGCAAAGAAATGTCTTAAAAATTTAAAATTGCGATAAACAATTAGTTATAATAATTATTTATAAATCGATTTCTTAAAGGCGGATTTTTATTTCCTTTAACACTCCCAATTTTTATAATTATCCGGCAAAATTCAATTTGCATGTTTAATTTAATTAAACTGGGTTACAATATTTTTAATCTCTCAAAGAAAAAAAATATAAAATTTAGAAAACATCCTGCTTTTAACACGTAACCTATAAAACGAAAGGCAATAAAGGCACGTCCTTTAAAGTACTTTACAAGGACTCTATTGAAGCATAGCAGGTTATTCTTTAGCAAAACCAAACAGAAATTAAAAATGCTTTATGAACTATGACAAAACAACACGAATATAGACACTATTATTCAATTATACAAAAAAATATTGTTAATAAATTATGACGAATGTAGACAGCTTTGTATTTCTATTTATGATTATTTTTAATTGTTTAACAATAGACAGGAATCATAAAAACTTAAGGCTAGAGATTCAAGTTCACAGTTTCGAAGATTTGTGCTCCTAGAAGTTTGTATAAGTCATCTCCGTTGAGCTCCTGTCAATTCTACTAAATAGCACATCTACATGAGGGCCCCATCGAATAGTAAAACTAAATGTAGTTTTGAAAACTTCAAAAATGGGGCTACAAACGTATTATGGTTTTATTTAAATTGGTTATTTCTTTGTGTCGAAAATCTGACTTTAAAAATCGTTATAATATTTTTGTTACGTCTTTACCAAATAGAGATGTGCTCGTTCAAAGATTTCAATGTAGAAAGAAGAACACTAAAATTACTATTTAACCATATTTTTTACTATATCTTGCACTTAGTAACATTATCTTAAATATTTTGAATCATAAAGTTATTGATTATTAGTTATTGATGTATTTTTACATATTTTGCTGAAATTTCGAGAATAACTGACATTCAGGGAGATGACTTTTACGAACTTTCGGATGCACAGATCACAAATTTATGAATTGGAATCTCTAGTCTTAACAATAGGAATTATAAAAACAAGAAGACACAAAAAAAAGGTGTTAAATTCATATTTTTCATTTGCGAATAAATGATTTAAGGTTTGCACAACATAATCTATTTTTTTTTAATAAATTTTAATTTAATAAATGTCTTGTCAACAAAGTTTTTATAGTAATGTTGTGGGTTCTAGTTGACAAAATTTCATCTCCATTAATTTACAAATTATTAATTTTGGCAGGCAAATTGTTGGAAAACTTTTCAATTATCTAAGTAACGTGCGTAGGTATTTTTTTTTTACAAATATTGTTAAACGTGTTTTCATTTCTAATATTTTAATTGTTATTAATAATAGGGGAATGCGTGTCAATTACAATTAATTATTAAAATTTAATAAATAAAATAGGAAGATAAATAATTAATATACACATAATGATAATATCTATATTTTATAAGTATGTACCTAATGAAAATGTTATTACTTTTACATCGGATTCGCATAATATAACAATTATAAGATTTATAAGATTAGATCATTGACATTGACTTTCATTTTACAGCATTTCTAGACAAAAACGATAAATTGTTAATCAAGGAAAAATTCTCTTTGATTAATTAAATAAATCAAAATATAGAAAGGTGTTAAATAACTCACTTATACAATTAATTGTGCAAAAAAGACAGATAAGACATTATCTTGAAACTCTTAGTAAAACCCTTTATTTGGTCTGAGATTTTTATTATTTGCGTTTACTAAAATTTTATTTAATCAATTATCCAAAATCAGTTAACCTAGCCAAAAAATCTCATTGAAAAAATTTAATTTTTTGTTTACAAGTAAACAAAATATAGCAGATTGTTTTACATTTTAGTTCCAAGGTTTATCAAATTCAACATCTCCATTGAGTTGACAGTTTAGTTATTATAATTTTTATAAGGTTTTACACTTGAGCGATTGCATTCTTTACTATTTTTCCTTGTAGGTTTCAGACAATAATAATTTCATATTTTTTTCATCTACTTGTAAGAATCATAAAATCTTCTAATTTATTTCTACTATCCATTCACAATTTAAAAAAACAGAGCAGTCGAGCCATTTGGTGACAGATTTTACCCTGTATATTGTCATTAATGTCCCTTGTGTTTGCTGGTTATGTAAGAAAAGTCAAAAAAATTAAAAAATGCATTTAAAAACAATATGTTCACGGTATCTGAATCAAAAATAATGGTTTCAACATATACAGAAGTATTTATTTTATTATTAAATTAATTTATAATGCACTAATCATTAAGGCATTTAAAAGTATAAAGAAAATAAGTTTATTTATGTAAGTACTCACTGTTAAGAAGTCCTTATAGCTATCATAGGATAAAAACCACTTTTGCAAAAATGTCTACAATTTTCTTTATAAATTCTCACATCTCAAGCAAAAATAGTTTGCAAACTAAACATGTCCAATTTTTACGCCTGTTTTATGTAACTGTCATATTATTTTTAACATTTTTTAATTTTTAGTGACAGTAAATTTAAAATGTAATGCCAACTTGTGAAAAATTCAAAAAGGTTCTGGTTTTCATAAATGACTTTTTTTTTTAACTGTGAATGGTTTGTACAATAAAGTATACATTTTGCCTAGCTTTTCCAAGGCATCAATTTTTTTAATTTTAACATAAAAGCATTATTCCAGGGTCTCCGAAAATTGTCTGGGGATTCCTGAAACCGTGTATTTACTCCAAGTTTGGTAACTCCAGCAGTTAATACTTTCGGAAATTAAAATACATTATTCTGAATTAAATTTAGTATTTAGATTAATGCCCAAGTGTTTTTTCATTAAAAAAACAAAAATTTCAAATTTGGACACGGGCTAAAATACTTTTTATAAAACTCAATGTTTTAACAGCCTATTTTGATTCATTCTTGAATCTTTTTTACGCAGGTTTCACAAGTAACTATTTAGTTCCTTGTCAAGTCAAGTGACTAATAAAATATAACAATGATTTTTTTTTACTGAAGTTTTAATAATAATGTATTGCGAAGGTTCAAGGTAATCAGGATACGAATAAGCAAACCAAGAACTGAAATGCCGTCTGTGCAAATGCCTTTAGCCTTTAACACAATTGCCATACACATGTCAGATCAGGTAGAACTTTACACTCTGTAATAAGCAGGAATTCAGAAAAAATTATGTTCGTGCCCAATCTATCCTAGGGCGGTCCCGACCTTACTTTTACAATAATTCCTACGTCTGCTTGCACCGCGGTAGTCTTACAGGCAAATTAAAAAATAAAAGTTACAATAAAATGAAACAGTATACTAAGACTAGGTTTCAAATTCACATATCTTTTAATTTGTGCTCCTAGAAGCTCGTATAAGTCATCTCCGTTGAGCTACCGTCAATTCTACTAAATAGCACATCTATATGATGGCCCCATCCTATATTCAAACTAAATGTAGTTTTGAAAACTACAAAAATAGGCTACAAACGTATTATTGTTTTATTTAAATCGGTTATTTCTCTGTGTCGTAAATCTGACTTACTGGCAAAAATTATTGTATTATTTTTGTTTTTTTTCTCGACTACGGATACATTTTTTGGTTTATATACATTACGCGGTCTATGCCAAACCATAACACGTTAATTTGCCATGGTTTTTTAAGCTTGTAAATGATTAAAATTGCACCTTACTTTTTCCCTTACATAGATGTGCTCGTTCAAAGATTTTAATGTAGAAAGAAAAACACCAAAAGTACTATTTTACCATATTTTTATTAAATCTTGCACTCAGTACCATTTCTATGTATCACAAACATTATCCTAAATATTTTTAATCATAGTTATTGATGTATTACTCCTTGCATATTTTGTTGAAATTTCAAAAATAACTGACATTCAGGGAGATGACTCTTACGAACTTTTGAGAGCACAGAACATCTAATTTGAATCTACAGCCTTAAAACAATTAGATTCTTAAGAAACGTTTTTTAGACCGCGTTCAAGTTTGGAAAATTAGCCACCCAGCGGCGAATATTCGAATGAACTATGTTTATTTTCGAAGGGTGTATTTGCATTGCGCCGGTGATTAAGAAAACACTTTGTATTGCGCCGATTTGGTCATACAGAAATAGTTTGCATTGCGCCGCTATTGTTTATAAAAGGTCTATTGTTATACCAGGAGCTAAGCATACCCAGGTAAAGGGGATTAAGAAAACTCGATTTAAAAACATTTACAGATATATTCTTAATTAAAAAATATTAAAATAAGTAACATTTTTGGGTTATTTTCTTAGCATACATTTTTATAATAGTACTAGTTTTTTTTCTTCATATATTAAAATTTATAATATTGTGTTGACACATTTTTTAAGAAAGTGTGTCGATCTTAGGTATATTCTAACTATCACGAATAAACGCTGGGGCTTGTTGAATTTCCCGTCTTACAATTTTTGCTGGCTTTTCGGTGATATTATCAGTAGCTTTCCGTTTTCCGCTATTAGATATGTATTGTCTTGGTATATAATGTGCTGACAAGGATTCTTAATTTTTCTCTAGTTTGTTTTTTTAAATTTTAGGGCTGTAGATATAATTTTACAAAAGCACTGGGGGACCTTTTTCCACTGGGGGACACTAGGTTAGGTAGGTTAGGTTGAGATTTGCTGCTAAAATGAAGACTAATGACTAATTTGTTGGGGTGACAAAGGAAGGGATTAAACAGATGCAAACCAGGTATACAAAAGGACCCAAAACAATAGGTATCATAAAAGTGGTGCAATACACACTATTTTTGTATACTCAAATTTATCCATCGGCGCAATAGGCATATATCCTTTTCGAATATTGTATTTCTCTTTTGTTTTAAATAATTGTCCTTTCAAATAATGGGTTCATTCATTTATTAAAAATATTTTCTAATATTACCAGGAATAAATTTCCGCCTTCTATTTTTACTATCTGATTTTCCTGGTCATTCTTACAGCATACATTCTTGCTAAGTTTGAAATTACAAACTAAACAATAAAGGTCAAAATGAAAATACAAAATATGAGCATGTGTGGGAGTATATTAACTTTAGAATATGGTACTAAACTTTGAAGTAAATTTATAAAACTGCACTCTTGTCAACAACATAACTATAAGACAAAAAATACATTGTGTTTAAAAATTGGCGCATACACGCGATGGTACGTTGTTGGGGCATGCCTTGGGATTTCCAGAAAATTTAAAAAAAAATCTATCTCAAGTATCCTTGGAGATATGAGGCCCCAAAGTGTGAAACTTTAAACGCATATATCTTGAGATAACAGCACATATTAACGAAAGAAATGGCTAAATACAAGACACAATCTATCTAAAATTATTTTACCATTTATCCATTTTTTAAATGGTCCATTTTATTAATCATTTTAATATTACAAAAATGCTATAAAATGAAGCTGACAACAATGTTAATAAAATCTAATGCAAAAATGTATGATCAAGAATCTAGATGAGATTTCAAGATGAATTTTCACAAACTGTGTTGCCGAACTTATGCAACTTTGTTCGCATTTTCCTCCATGAATATATCAGTTGGATTTTTCTTATATTTTTCTATGGATCTCTGAGAATGCCCCAACAACGTACCATTGCATTTATGCGCCAATTTTTAGACACCTTGTATTATAATACTTATTTTGAGACATCTGTATAAAAAGGAACATGTTTTCAAGCAAATATCTGATGTAGATTGTAGACCACCAATTGCAAATTTACTTCCTATTATTATTTTTGACTTTTTCTTATTAGTAAAATCTTAAATGACAAAATACGTGTCTTATCTTTTAGATACTCGACAGTCTCAAAGAAAATCACTCGATCTTCAATCTTGCAAGCAAGTCTTTTATTAAGTGTCTAAAATGCTTTACAAGACTCATGTAGCAGCCATCAATTATTTTAAACCTCCCTTAAATAATTTTGACTTAACCTAAAATAACACAACAAAAATTGGTCTACAACAAGAGCGGGTTAGATCAGTGAGTGGGATAGGTCATTTCAAAAGTTAAACTTCGCAGATAGCTCATTTTTTATGACTATTTTTATATAATTGTTACACATTCTATATGATACTCTTCGCAGTGGATGATTAAAAAGTTACAATTTTTATTTTATTGAAAACAACGTAAAACTTATTTTTTTTGTAAACGGGTGAGGATACAAAATAATTACCGGATACATTTTTATAGGGAAAAATACAATCTTTAATTTTATTAGGAATATTTTTTTTCGTAAAGTTGATATTAACGAAAATATGAATTTTTTTCTACTTTGGGGGTGTTTTTAACCCTCTACTTATTACTTGATTTTTTCCAAAAACAATAGGGCTCTTCCTCTAAATGGGATTGATTTTTGTGTTAAATCTCAAGTCGATTCGATAAACCGTTCTTGAGTTATGGTGGTCACCAATTTCGTTACAGACTGACAGACGGATAAAAAATAAAAGTTTTAAAAAGTCATGAAACGAACGAATATGTAAATAAAAATGTTTGCTCTAGGACGAATATTAACGATTTTAGAGAAGGTCCGACCAATCGCAATATACTCTTCGACTTTGTCTGCGAAAAGTATAAAAATACTAGAATGGGTAGAAGTCGAAACGCGTAGAAGTTACTCTTCGCAAATGAGTCGCTCGAATAGAATTCGGATTTGGTAGATGAAGAATTTTAGATTTTTTATATCAAAGCTAAATCAATATTTTATATAAGGGCTACACATTCTATAGAATACTCTTCGCAAGAAAACTATTATAGGGTAATAGTTTTTTTAGTAAAACAATTTTTTTATTTATCTGCGAAGAGTGCAAACTATTGACATAAAACACGAAGAATTTCGTTAACGAAGAGGATAAACGTCAGTTCTGACGTTTATAATATTTTAGGTTATTTGTTCTGACAGCTGCTTTTGTTTCTTTGTTTGAAATATTTTTGGCATGGCCTTCTTGACTGACGCGTGACGCGATTCGAACTTAGAAATTTTTTGCTACTGAAATACTTTACTTTTTGTTTTTTTAACCTTACTGGTTAACTTAAAAAAAATGAACCAACATTTTTATTGAAAAGTTAAATTTCCATTAATTTTGTGAAAAATATTTTTTTTTGTTAATTGAATAATAACCGAGATAGGAGGTTTTTTTGTGGTGGGGGGTAACTGGGGGGGGTCTGACAAAAAAACCAACGAATACTTTTTTGTAGAGAATTAAATTTGCTATGTTTTATGTCGAATATTTTTTTTTGAAAATTTAATATTAATCGAGTTACGATTTTTTTTTCACTTGGGGGGCTGAAAAGGGGGCTTTATAGTACTCGGATTTTTGTCAAAAACAATAGGGTTCTCCCTCTTATAGGGATCGATTTTTCCTTAAAATTTCAATTAAATTGGAGTTATGGTTCTAAAGATAGCGTGTTTACAAGAAACGTGACATCCCACAGACCGACCTACCGACCGACCGACCGACCGACCGACCGACCGACCGACCGACCGACCGACCGACGGACGGAGAAAAAATGAAAATCTTAAAAAGTCATGAAACGCACGAATCTGCAAGAATTTTTGCTCTACGACAAAAATTGACGATTTTAGGATTTTCTGATCGATTGCAATATACTCTTCGGACCTAGTCTTGCGAAGAGTATAATAATGCTTAAAGTATGATTATCGTTTTCGCATGGTCCAAAAAACGTATAAATCAGTAAACATGTCAAAATCAGATACATTCTTTTTCCATTGCACGGTAGAGGCTGGCGGAGGGGAGCCCTTTCCTATGTAAATATTCACGTAATTTAGACTTCAAATATCTTTGCTAATTCTTATCGGATTTTTAAAAACTTGGTGCCATTGGAAAGCTTATTAAATTTGTAGTACTTATTGTTTTTTAAAATTTGTTTTTGAGCGCTCAAATTCTTAAAAAAAATAGTTGTTGTTTTTGGCATGGTTTACCCACCTTTAAACTGTTATTTTTGCTAAACTAGGGACTTAAATCAAAATGTGCCAAACAATAAGTATTTTAAAAGAAGTTAAGGTAATACTATCAAAATTTCAAAGTCATGGCGTTAATAATAACTCTAAAAACTGCGGTCTAAGTTGTACACAAATTCGCATAAGAGAAGGTGGGATATAGGGCTCTTAACCTAAAAAAACACAACAACAAAATGGTCTATACAACAACTAAAAACAGTAATGCAAGCAACAATTAAATAAATACCAATTCTAAGCAGTCACTTTTCTGCCAGTGTTCATTTTTTGCACCAATTGGACTAGTTTCTAAATAGGCATGTTCAAATTGTAAAAACAGCCCCTAGTAGTAAGACGGCTTGGAAAAACAAAACAACACTACCCCGACATCCATATGACGTCACTTGTTGTTAATTGTTTAGCACCACAGCCAACGCGATTATTTAACGTATCTTTTTTAATTTAAAGTTATATTGAGACATTTTAGGTTATTTCTTTTACTTTAGAGGGTTGTAAGTTGTTTTAAGGGGTGGTATATGCATGTTGTAAGAGGGCTGATGACAGAATACGATTTTCAGGGTTGAAACTGATTACGGACGAGCGAGATGTTATTCAGTTCATGGCCACTTTGATATAGTGCGCACCTCCTCGCTTGGGACGAGATCTGGAAAAACAGATCGATATTTTGTAGTGCATCTCTACTACAGGGTGGTTTTTCTAAGGGTTGTTTTGCTTGTATTATCGTGGACATGGAATTTAAAACGATCAATTTTAGCATAGTAAATATGTTCAAAATAGTGGCTTAAACAACTCCAGTTTTATGCGAAGTGGACATTAACAAGAAACATTTCTCTGATGTTTTACGAAGATTAAAACCTTATTGTTATCCTAAAACAAAATTATTTAAAAAAGAAATATCTTCTTACTATTTTTCTCGCCGACTGCACATTTTACATAATTTATTTTAATAAAATACATTTGACGCATTTGTTGTCAAAATAACATTCGAAAACTGACATAAAAAACCACATTCACAATAGGGTAAAATTCAAAAAATCAAAGGTGGTTAATAAAAAATCGTTTTAAGTTCCATGTCCACGATAGTATTTCTTTCAGTCGTTTAAAGGGGAATGTCACGAAGCATAGAAACTGTGGTTATGTAATGTTGGTTGCCTAAAATCAACAAAAAACAGCACTTTCTGGTTATTGCTCAGTGGGTTTATACGAGTTAATTTTAATTAAAAATTGTGCCTACCAGCAACATAAATAAACAAAGCACGATTTGACAAATTCTAAAAGTCCATCAATAAACGTTTAAATACAGAATTTTGGCACTTTAAATGCAAAAAAATAGTGCTTCTAAAGTGCTAAAACTCTATTTAAACTATTTAAACGCTTATTGATGGATCTTTAGAATATGTCAACTTGTGCTTTGTTTATTTATGTTGCTGGTAAGTACAATTTTAAATTAAAATTAACTCTTATAAACCCACTGAGCAATGACCAGAAAATACTGTTTTTTGTTGATTTTAGGCAACCAACACCACATAACCACAGTTTCTGTGCTTCGTGACATTATCCGTTAAGTATAGCGGAAAATGGCTTGACTTCAGCCGTGAATAATATTATTTCGTAAGCTGGCAGCACTTTTATATGCAAATATTCACAAAATTTTGACCCCAAATATTTTTGCTAATTCTTATCGGATTTTTTAAAACTTGGTGTCATTGGAAAGATAATTTATTATGAAATACCTTTTTTTATTGATAGTAAGTTTTTAAGGGCTCGAATTATAAAAAAACAGTTGTTGATTTTAGCATATTTCACCTTTTTTTAGAGTGTTATTTTTGTTAAACTAAAAATATGATTTAAAAGAAGATCAGGTAATATTGTCAAAATGTTAAAACAATTGCTTTAATAATAACGCTAAAAACTGGGGCCTAAGTTGTACACAAGTTTGCATAAGAGAAAATGACTAGTCGGTCTCTTAGCAAACTTAATATCCATCCATGGTTATTCAGTAATTTAAATGTAATCACCCTGTATAATAAAAGGTGTTTTTTATCATTTGCAAAGCATAAAATTGTGAATATTCGCAAATTGATGTAAACACGTTGCAAAAAATTTGATGTTACCCTGGAAACGAAATTAAAACTTTTGAAACTTGAAGTTCAAAGGTTAAATATGTTATTAGGTTTTATAAAAAATTAAATCAAATTCAAATTTTAAATCGTATAAATAAAAATGTAATTTTCTCCTTACTTCTAAGAAAGCTAAAAAGTTACAATTTTTATACTATTTTTTATATTTGCTTCATTTAATTTGCTAATAAGCATTTTTAATTTGAATTACAAACTTAACTTAAAATTTTATTTTTATTGGATTGGCAACATTGACATTTTGAAGTAAAAAGTACATTTAGATCAGACGTATTGAATAATGACATTTGTAAACTTTACTCACTTAATACTGAATAAATAGGCGTTTTGGAGAAAATGTAACCGTTGATATCGTTTCTTCAATTCTTTTAGTTATTCCCTCAACAAAAAAATTATGATCCCCGATAGTTTATAATAGTTAAATTTGTAAATAAAAAGTACCTTGCAAGGGAAGAATTCATCTTTTTGCATCTGGAAAACCAAGCTAATAAAATAAAATTTTGAAGCAATTCAGCAATCTTAAAAATCAAATTTGGGGTTTCATGAGAGCATATTATAAAACGCAAATATAAAAAGGTTTAAAAATTGCGTTTATACGAAAAAGAAAAGAGATATGTCTGTAATGACGTAAATCGACAAAACTTAAAACGGCGAATGCGCCCAATTAATTTACGTATAAAATCTTATATAATCTTTAAGGGTAGCCCCACTTTTCGTGACTTTTATAATTATGAATTCCTATGCATTATGCATTTTATTAATTTAATTCCTAACAACTTTTAAAGACGTAAAGACATACTTAATCATTATAAAAATGCGTAAAGAAAGTAATCATTACATAATTTCATAACGCACATTTAAAACATTGATTAAATTTAAATTTAGGTAGGTAGGTATTTAAAATTAAACAGGTATGCTACCAAAGAGATTATATATTTACAATAGAGAAGGTATAAAAATTAATTGTTCGGTTCCAAGATCTTTTTGTTTACCCAATGTAAGTTATATGGACTAATGAGTCAGTGGACTTAAATAAACAAACGTTTTCAATAAAACCTACCTATGCTAGCCTTTTGGATCTTAAGGGCGATTTATAGAACGTTACTTTCACTTTACTTCGGCGTAATTTCACTTCCGCGTAACTTAACAAATTTGCTTAATTTATAGATTGTAAAGTTACGTGAAATTGGGAACAGGTATGCGCATGTGTCTGAACTCTCTACTTCTGACTATTTACACCTGGGCGGTAATTACGGAATATCGCTTCGTACGAAACCTACATAAGAAGACCAGCAGTTTTCGTACGAAGCGATATTCCGTAATCACCACCCCACAATAAGGGTGAATATCTCATTTTTGCAAGTTTTGCGCATGATCGGCCAAGCTCGGCTTTTGACAGTACTACTTACAGCTAAATGAATCAGCAAAGTAGCGCTAAAGTGAAGTATAAATTTGGTAATACATTCCCATGTATTTTATTTAATTTTCTGTAAAGTTACGCCGAAGTAAAGCGGAAGTAAAGTGAAAGTAACGTCCCATAAATCGGCTTTTAGATCTTGGACCCACACACTGGTAATGTTATGATTATAAGCAATTCATTTCTAGTTATTATATTTCTATGTATGCTACCAGTTACCTATATTCTACATTTAGTAGAGACGCCGACGTAAATTAAAAATTCAAACCAATTATGTGAATAAATTCTGTATATTTCGTCGACGACTCGTGATATTCAATGACGTCAGAGAGTTGATACTTGTTACGTTACCGGGTATCTCTCGTTCTCTTTGGGTTTCTTTCATTCTGTTTTACACCTACGTAGAAGTTGCCTAATTAAATCAGAATTTGATTTATTTTATTAAATTATAGTAGAATTCAGAGCGTAAAATACAGGTGGTCCCAAAATTGGCGCTCTACAGGTACTGGTACGTTGTTGGGGAATTAATTTACGAAATATGGTTATGTTAAGTGAATGTCGCGAAGCATAGAAACTGTGGTTATGTAAAGTTAGTTGTCTAAAATCAACAAAAAACAGCACTTTCTGGTCATTGCTCAGTGGGTTCATAAAAGTTAATTTTGATTAAAAATTGTGCTTACCAGCAACATAAATAAACAAAGCACAAGTTGACATATTCTAAAGGTCCATCAATAAGCGTTTAAATACAGAATTTTAGCAATTTAGAAGCGCTATTTTTTTGCATTTGAAATTGCCAAAATTCTGTATTTAAACGCTTATTGATGAACCTTTAGAATATGTCAACTTGTGCTGTGTTTATTTATGTTGCTGGTAAGCACATTTTTTTATTAACATTAACTCCTATAAACCCACTGAGCAATGACCAGAAAGTGGTGTTTTCTGCCGATTTTAGGCAACCAACGTTAGATAACCACAGTTTCTATTTTTCGCGACATTCTACGTTAAATATTAATCTTCAATATCATTTTGGATTTTGGTACAAAAATAAAAGAGATAGTTTTATTTGATATTTTTCTAGGGGTCTTTAAAGTATGTCCTAAAAACGTATCATAGTTTTATTGCGACAATTTTGATGGGAAATTTTGTATACAGGGTCAAAGTATCACTTTATAAATTAATCTTCAACTTAAGAAGAGACTACAAAGAAATAAAAAATAAAAGACATATTCAAATACCGAGAAATTTAGTGAATGTAAAATGCGGAAGAATTATTTTTGTTACATTATTTGACCGCGACATAAAAAATAATAAATTTCAAAGTCATTGACAAATTTTATTGTCTTTTTCTGCTGTGGTTTCTAAAAGGAACAAATTCGGAATTATTTATAAATAGGAAGTAACTTTTGGAGTTTAGTTTACCAGAAATTTCAACAATTTTTAACCTAATATTATTGTTTAAAAAAAAACCTTTCTTAGGAGGAATTTTTTTAATGTTACACAAATTTTTGCTATTCTCAATAAAGTTTATTTTACGAATAATAAAATAAAGGAAGACAGGTAAATAATTATTTGTTCAATGCTAAAAATAAATACATATTTTCAATCTGAAAAAGTTGCGTGTACTTATGAATTGTCATTTTTTAAATGCTTTGATTTGCCTTGAAAAAAATAAGATTTTAAATCTTTTTATATAAAATATTACAGAAAATGTGTAAATTCCAACAAAGCTAAAAAAATGTGCAATTTTTTGACTGGTCAACTAAAAAAAAGTTTAAGTTTTAGTTAAAATTTAAATGAGATAGAAACAAATTAAGTTTTTCTTATCGAAATTTATTGTTACACCGAACGTTTAAACAAATGACAATTTTTAATTACGAGGGGAAAATTATTGAAAAAAATGTGCACCAATTTAAGATTTTAACTTTTTTAAACCAAATAATAAATATTTCTTAATTGTTTTAAAAAGTCAGACACTAAAAATATGGGTTAATGTTACCTAACAAATTTACCCCTCGTACAAGTAGTTTGAGTACTTCAACAACTTGAAAATCTACATTTTATCTATACATAAACATTTTAATATCATGTCGTAAAGTTTGGTTTTTACCAATCTTTAAGTTAAACGACAATAAATCATCGTTTCTAAGAATATAAAAATAATCCCACATTGCTGTTAAAGTTCCATTAAATTAACTTAATTAAAAACAAAACTAATTTAAGAATATTTTCGCAGAAACAAAGTAATCCAAAATCGTTTATATGTCACGATTTTCTGTACAGTGTGTCCCAGCATGAAATTATCCCTTCTTGAGTGCATCTTTTAAGAGGGTAGATAGAGTACAAAATAGACAGATACACTCGACATGTCCTAGACTAGGTCGTTTAAAAACTGCACCCCTTTAAGTCTACTTCACTAACAATACTTGATCGTAAATATCTTACAAATGGTTTGTCGATACATAATAACATTGATATAATCATTAGCGGCTATAAAAACATTATTTTCAAACTTGTTTTGACATTTGTAGCCCCCCTAGAAATGGAGTTACCACCGGTAGAGTGCATAAAGATTGTCGTAATTTTTTTGTACCTAACAATTTTGTAATTTTATTTATTGTTGATGGTAGATGGGTTCAATAAGAAACTTTCTTATTACCAGAAACTTCTCGCTTACTATCCCTTCATATTAAAAAAAAACGCAGTCACTTATGAAAACTAGAACCTTTTTCTTTGAAAATTTGTATTTTCCACAAAGTTGGCATTACATTTTAAATTTACTGTCATTTAAAAATGCCAAAAATAATATGAAAGTTACCTAAAACAGGCGTAAAAATTGGAAAAACGAAACAATTTTTGCTTGAGATGTGAGAATTTATAAAGAAAACTGTAGACATTTTTGTAAAAGTGCCAATATATCCTATGCTACCTAAAAGGACTTCTTAACAGTGAGTACTTACATAAAAATTCCTATTTTGTGCAAACTTTTAAATGTTTTAATCATTAGTGCATTATAAAGTAAATTAATAAAAAAATAAATACTTCTGCATATGTTGAAACCAATATTTTTGATTCAGATGCCTTGAACATGTTTTTAAATGCATTTTTGAATTTTTTTGATTTTTCTTTCATAACCAGCAAACACAAGTTACATTAATGACAATATACAGGGTTACAAAAAACGGTAACAAGAAATAAAAATATTAAAAAATGCAAAATTAAAACTAACTTTTTTTAAAACGTCAAATTATGTTTGACACCATATTTCAAAACAACGAAAGTGCCAACATAATCAAGTTTGTGACGTCAGCTCGTACCCTAAAAAGTAGTGGGGGGTGTTTTTATGTACCCCAAAGTTTAAAAATTAATTTAAAAACAGTGGCTGGCTTAAATAAATTAAAATATGCAATAACGTATTCCAAACATGTACCTCTTTAGCTAAAATGTAATATTTGGCCAAAATCTTTTACGTTCATGTTCCCTATTCTACTAAATAACACATCTACATGAGGGCCCCATCCTATTTAAAAATAAATGTGGTTTTGAAAACTAGAAAAAAAGGGCTACAAACGTATTATGGTTTTATTTAAATCGGTTATTTCTTGGTGTCAAAAATCTGACCATAAACAAAAATATTATAATGATTGTTAAAGTCAGATTTTCGACACAAAGAAATAACCAATTTATATAAAACCATAGTACGTTTGTAGCCCTATTTTTTTAGTTTTTAAAACTACGTTTAGTTTTAATATAGGATGGGGTCCTCATGTAGATGTGCTATTTAGTAGAATTGACGGCAGCTCAACGGAGATGACTTATACCGCGAGCTTCTAGGAGCACAGATCTTCGAATCTGCTAATTTGAATCTCTAGTCTTAAAAGGAGCTTGTTTTTCAGAACCTCAGTACCAAGCTTTAGAACGGAACCTAAGTCTGAAAGCATGAGTACCATACCACTAGATCGTACATGAAACCGCGGAGATAATTCAGAGTGGGGAGAGAGGTTATTTGAAAAGTTCATTTTATACTTATAGTGAACCACTGGATGACTTTTCTTGTAGTGTTAAGCCTGGCATTCTTTAAGTTTGGATGTTCCAATATTCAAGAATCGTCAATGCTTTATTAGAATGTATTGTTTGTTTTGAATTTCACTTATTTAATGTGTTAATAATTGTACAACATTACTTTCAAAGAAGAGTTTTGGTATAGTGTTGTTGAAATTTTATTTTAAAGACGTTTTTGTCAAGTTTGGAGTTAATTTTGTACCGGTTTAAGTGATAACAAAAAGTGATCTAGTGGTTTTTGAAAACGTTTGTGTGTTTTTTGGAATTTCTCCCTATTTTAAAACGTAAGTATTTTCTTTTTATTTTTTTGTTAAAGATTATTCCTTTCTTTTAAAAATATTGCCAACTAAGACATTTTTATTCTTTTAATTCATGAACTTTTTTATTTATTTTCTTATTTCTAAAAAATTAAGGCCAATTTCTAAGAATTAAATGGCTCTTGTAAAGTAGGGGAATTGTGCTTAAAATGGCATAGTCAGATAAAACGACTTATACATATAAGTGCCAATATTGAGTATTGGGTGGTTTTTAAAAATTCCGCGATTAGGGGTGTATTCTGTAACTTAAATTTTAAAGGGCCTTTAAAATTTTTAACGGCCTTTAAAACAGTTTTCAAGCGTTTTAGTTCAACGTGACACCCTTTAAAATTTTAACTTTTAACGGATAAGTTACAGAATACATCCCTTATTCTTTTAACATCTTCAAATGATTTCTAAGGTTGTGAAAAAGTTTGGTAGTCGTATTGCCTACAATAAACAAACAGCACTTGATATTGTGTTTGGGATCCTAAACTTTTTATTTTTTGTTTATATAAAAGTGTATGTATACAAAAATAAAAAATGGCAAAATTATTTTCTTTTCTATAATTATAAAAACTACCTACTAAAATTAAAGCATTTTATGGTAGAATTTAACCAAAAACTCATTTAAAATATGATCAAAAATGATTTTTTAGTTATTGGCACCAACTTAGGTAAAACGAAATACGAATTTTGGAAGGCTTTGGGTAAAATGACGCCAACAATCCTTTTTTTTTTTGTAAATTTATTACATTTTTATTTAAATAATTATTGCTTCTTTTTTTACTACTAAAAGTGTCAGATTTTTTTACATTTTTATTGACAATTGACTACAATTGCTAAAATTTGGAGGGACCTTTTGTTTTGCAAATGACTTTTTTGCTATTTAGATTCCCATTACTTTTTAACATTTAGGTATTTACAATTTTGGACAATTTTTGTCGATTTATTTTTTTTCGATTTTTTTTCTCAAAAAACAAGTCTTAGATTTAAGATTGCCTTGAAGAAGTCTCTTAAATATTTCTTTTTAGGAAGGTAATTTTTTGGGCTAATTAATTTTTAAATATTTTGCTGTAATAAAAAGCAAAATTTCAAATTCAAGATAATCTTTTTCTGTGGCCAAAAAAATTTGATAAAAGGTTAAATTTGTTATGCTCTATGAGCGAAATGTTTTTAATTTATTAATAATTTTGATAAGGTTATTAGCATCTTTTTTTTAAATACTTATAATTATGTAGGTCCCACAGTGGTTAATTTTTTCTTAAAACCAGTTTTTTAAAACATCTTTACTTATTTATTTTTTGTCATACACTCATAAAAGTTCATACGTAAAGAGCTACTTAATTTTTTATATTATTTACATTTTTTATTAAATTTGTTTAAATAAATAAAATGTGATTTGTTTCCTTATTATAAAAACAAAACTACATGACGATTGACGATAAGGTTCAGATTTTTTTAAACTTTTGGCAAACAATGTCAAAAATCTAAAAACTTGTTTACAAAAAATATTTTCTTTGCAAATTTATCAAATTTTCCATTGTTTTTTCTTTTTTTGTTATTGATTGAAAAGGAAATTGTGGTTAGGCGGTTTAATTTATCATTCTTTATGAATAAGAAAAACATTTTAATTTGTTTTCTAATAAGGATTTATTGGAGATAATTATTGGAATATCTTATAAAAAAATAGCAAAATGTAAAAAAAATACATTCAATATTTATCCTATTTTTGAAAGCTCTAATTTTTATTTTGACCTTATTTGGCACTTTGTAAAAACAAAAAGGCATAATAAAGTCAGTTTTCAATTTAAGAAAACAGATATTTTTTAATTTTTTTCAATGAACTTAAATGTTAACAATGACCCATTTTTTTAATCTTGTTAAAAAAAATAATTTTAGCATAGTGGTATTATTATGTATTGATTGTTGTGCAAAATTTAATTGCTTTTAAGTTAAAATCAAGTAAACATAGACTCCTTTAGGTGTTTTTTTAATTATCAGCCTTGGTAAAATTTTTGATCGCAATTTTTCCAAAAATTAAAATTTTGCCAATTTTGAATTTCTATTTGGTAAAATAATTTTTAAATTAATTAATAATTATATAATAATTTTATAATTTTGTCTACGTAAATATAACATTAAAAATTAACAAAAAAAAACATTAAGAATTTTAAAATATTTTTAAAAAAATTTAGAAATTAATTTTTCTGATGCAATTTTTTAAAAACTTTACTCATTACAGAAAATCAGCTGCTAGCTGTTAATGATGCACTGTGTAATTTTTTTTTTTCAGAGGAGAAAATTACTGTGTAAACTAATTAGTAATTATCTCATTACATTCCATTTATTTTAATATAAATATAAATTTTTATAAAGACTACTTATACACTTAAATTATAAACAATAAACAATAAGATGCCCAAGAATTCAAGGATAAAAGAAATCAATTTTATACATTTAAAAAAAATTATTATTCAGTTTTTTTGCTAATAATATAAGAGAAAAACTTTCATTTTATTTTTTCAACTAATTTTGATACATAAAAATAGAGTCTTTAATTCCATGAAGAATACTTTTTAATAAAATTAATATTAGCCAAAATATGAATTTTTTCAACTTTGGGGGTGCTTTTTACCCCCCATTTATTGTTAGATTTTTTTAAAAACAATAGAATGCTTCCCAAAAATGAGATTGATTTTTGTATGAAATTTCAAGTCATTCGATAAACCGTTCTTTAGTTATTGGGATAACAAATTTCGTTACAGACAGATGAACAAAAAATAAGTCTTAAAAAGTCATGAAACGAACGAATCTGCAAAGATTCTTGCTCTAGGATAAATATTAACGATTATAGATTTTAGACCAAATGCAATATACTCTTCGACTTTGTCTGCAAAGAGTATAATAAAACAAGAGCGGGTTAGATCAGTGAGTGGTATAGATCATTTAAAAAGTTAAACTTCGCAGATAGCTTATTTTTTATGACTATTTTTTTTATTTTTATATAATTGTTACACATTCTACGTATATGATACTCTTCGCAGTGGATGATTAAAAAGGTGCATTTTTTATTTTATTGAAAACAACGTAAAACTTATTTTTTTTGTAAACGCGTGGAGATACAAAAAAATTACCAAATGCTTTTTTATAGGGAAAAGTACAATCTTTAATTTTATTAAGAATATTTTTTTTTGTAAAGTAGATATTAACGAAAATATGAATTTTTTTCTACTTTGAGGGTGTTTTGAACCCTCTATTTATTACTTGATTTCTTCCAAAAACAATAGGGCTCTTCCTTTAAATGGGATTAATTTTTCTGTTAAATCTCAAGTCGATCCGATAAACCGTTCTTGAGTTATGGTGGTCACAAATTTCGTTACAGACAGACGGACAAAAAATAAAAGTCTTAAAAAGTCATGAAACGAAGGAATCTGCAAATGTTTGCTATAGGATGAATATTAACGATTTTAGAGAAGGTCCGAGTAATCACAATATACTCTTTTGCGAAGAGTATAATAAGACAATTTTAAGTAAATAGCTCGTAAAATAGCAATTATATTTATTTATGACCAAGATAATGATATATTAATTAATTGTCAATACTTAAACAAAAACTAATACGATATCTAAGTAACATAATAATCTGATACATCACCTACAAATTATTTAGAATGGAAATAATCTGGTGTGGATGGAATTTCCTATTTTGCTTTTGCAGAGAAATCGTGGTTTTATTTTGGTTTTACCAATAAATTTACTTTTGATGGCGTATTCCGTATATTCCGCATTAATGTGTCATAGATCTTTATTAAGATTTATTTTTGAGGACTTTTATTGCTTATGAACAACAAAAAATATTAATTTAGGATTTTTTTATTGGAAAACAATAAGCCAAAAAAATATACATATTTATAGACGGTGTCCAAAAAATGACCCATAAACGCGATGGTACGATCTTGGGGCATTCTCAGGGATCCCTAAAAAATTGTAAAAATCCATCTGTTATATTCATCGAGAAAAATGCGAACAAAGTTGCATAAGTT
Organism: Cartodere bifasciata; assembly: GCA_963920755.1. Lineage (NCBI taxonomy): Eukaryota > Metazoa > Arthropoda > Insecta > Coleoptera > Latridiidae > Cartodere > Cartodere bifasciata. Next base: position 11,330,330 of record OY987199.1, read on the forward strand.
CGGCAACACAGTTTGTAAAATACATCTTAAAAACTCATCTAGATTCTTGAGCATACATTTTTGCATTTAGATCATATTGACATTGTTGTCAGCTTCATTTCATAACATTTTTGTAAAATTAAATTGTTTATAAAAATGTAGTTTGACCATTTAAAAGATAAACAAGTGGTAAAATAATTTTAGATAGATTGTGCCTTTGTATTTAGCCATTTCTTTCGTTAATATGTGCTGTTATCTTCAAGATATAAGCCTTTTAAGTTTTGTACTTTAGGTCCTCATATTTCCAAGAATATATGAGATAGATTTGTTTAACAATTTTCTGGCATCCCTAAACATGCCCCAACAGCGTACCATACAATTTGCGGACATTCTGTAGAAATATTGCATAATAAGAAAAATATTCTTAAAAAAAAAAAAAAACAAGCATTTGAGTACTTTTAACTATTATTTCTCTACCTCAGGCTGTTAGTAACTAGTAATTATACATTCGCCAAAAAAAAAATCAGTAAATGTTTAAATGATATATCATTAAGATAATGATCTTCATGATAAGCAGATTATTATTCTCTTCGCAGACATTTTTTTTTGTGATAAAAAAATAACTCTACCTACTATTGAATTAATTTTGTCATTTAATGTAAAAAAAAATAATCAAGACAGCTGTTTACAGATAATAAATTTAATTAAATCAGATTTATTTAAATACAATTAAATTTATGAACGCTTATTATCCACGGCACACTTGACTTTGCCTGTACAAAAAGTGAATGTCAATGTCACGGACTACTATGTACCAATAAAATTCTTCTTATTATAATCGTATCGGGATTTTAATACAAAGTACTCATTTTTAATGCACTTAAGCAAATTTTAATGGTGCTTAATATATGTAATAAAAAAACAGTAGGATTCTGAATGTATAATAATGCAAATTTTTTTCAATACTTGTATAAATTCAATGTCAACTGTAAAATAAAAAACGCCTTAAGTATTGAATTATACGAAAAATATAGGTGGAACTGTACTTTTAATTTGTGATTTATGACATCAATTTGTATTATTAATTTTTTAGTATTTTTACTTTTAATTGCCAACTGCATTACCAGATAATACTTTAGTATGCATTTTGCATGTTATAAAAAAACTCATATTATTCCTAAAAAAATCAGAATTTCCCTAAATGGACATGCATGGCGTATTCGTACAAAAATTAATTGGTTGGGGTAACCTAGGAAATCTGTCATACCACCCGTCGGTTCAGAGAACTTTTGAATTTTATATTTTTATCAAATATAAAGCTTATATACCAAAAAACAACAAACTGCCGGATTAAAACATTCAATGTACCATCTAAAAGGTTTGTATAGCATTTAGAGAGTGCTACATCTTTAATTCATTATAATTTGGTAAAAAAGAAAATTATGACTCATTTACAAAAGGATTTCCGTAAATGTTTAAAATAATACGGATTTTTCTGGATGCACGGATTTTGCATTAAAAGTACCATTGTAAATGAGTCATTATGCCCTATTTTACCTAATTATGAAGAATTAAAGTTGTATAACACTCCGTAAATGTTATACAAACCTTTTAGCTGGTACGTAGAATGTTTTAAACCGGTAGTTTGTTGATTTTTGGTATATTAGCTTTATATTTGATAAATATATAAAATTTAGAAGTAATGTCAGTTAGCATCTGAAACGACGGGTGTTATGATAGATATTCCAGGTTATCCCAACCAATTTTTGTACGAATACGGTCCATTCGCAAATATTGCATTTTATTTTGACCTTGTTTAATAAAATAATGATATTAAAAAAGTCTAACTTGGCAACATTTAAAAAACCCTTGTACAATTTTTATTCATTTTCTTATTTTTACATTTTTAGCACTTCTATAGACTACAATAAAAAACATCAAGATGCGAGAATCCCTCTCAAAAAAACTCTCCTTTCTATACCAGCCCTATGTTTTGGCCATCGTCTCCATAGGCTATGTCCTAGGGGAACTGGGGCATTACCTAATTGGAGTAACCTCCAAGGCCATAGCTACAGATTTACATTACGGAGACATCACCTGTCAACTCAATTCTTCAGATTATTATCTTCATGAGTTACCAGTAGCGTGTTCTGCAGCCAATAACTCTGAAACATGTGCATCTTTAACATTAAATGGTAAGAAACTTATTAGACTAATTAGTACGAGGGTTGTCTTTTATATCTTGCTTTTATAGACAAATAGAGGGCGCCACAAATGGCACCACAAGTGCCAAACAAACCCTTCAAGTTTATTAAGACTATACCGAAAGTTTTGTTAAGATACGACAGGTGGTTTCGCCACAGTACATTTTTTAGTTAACCTCGCGAGCTGCAAGGAAACGCGGTATACCTCTTTGTGGCTTATTCTTTACATGAAACCCTCTACAAGCTTATTTTAAATTTTTTTTTATGTAAATTCATGAATGGTCATCATTCGCGGTTTAGTATGCGATTTATGAAATTCCACTGCCGAATAGACTTAAAATTCTGGGTCACTTGTCTACTTCTGTGCCTTCCTAAAAAATTGTTCTGTCCAACAGAAAATATTTTTTTTCACATTTAATGTTTATGTACGATTCTTTAAATTGTAGTCATTTAATTGCCGTAGAATGTCTTAATCTTGCAGTGTGTCACTTGTGCATTTTCCGCGGGTTTTAACTAGCGCAAAGCATCCATGTATTTCCGGTACACTCCGCCTGTTTTTGGTAGAGCTGTCTTAGGATGGGCGCTAAGACTGATGGGCGGTCCATGTTTGAATTATAAGAAGCAGCTGGAAATAGTGTTGATGTGGTGCATTGTCAAAAGTAAAAATCAATTTGGCAAGATATTGTTGAAGAGATAATTTTCTTTGAAAGTAAAAGTTTTCTCGGCACAATTCCATTTTTTCCAAAACTTAAAAAAAAAATTGTGGCTAAAATACTTGTCGTATCCTAACAAAACTTTCAGTATAGTCCTATTAAACTAGAAGGGTTTGTTTGGCACATTTGGTAAACACCTAAAAAAACAGTTTATTTAAAGAAATATCCCAAAATTAGCATTGTCTTTTTTTTTGCAAAATTTTTATAACTATTTTTTTTAGATACTCAATATTGCGAATGGACATACAATGGTCTAGGATGGGACTACCAAATTTTAGCAGGACCAAGTTTTATTGCAGTTTTTACTATAGTAGGAGTATTTTTGGGGGTCGCCGCTGACAAATTTAACAGAGTAAAAATGTTGGCTATTTGCACCGTCATTTTTGCCGTAGCCACTATTTTAAGCGGGACTGTTAAAAAATATTGGCAGTTGGTCCTTTTACGAATGATTATGGCTGCAGGGTAAGATATCCTTTTTGTCCTTTAAGTACAAAAACTGTGGTGACCAGAAAGTGCTGTTTTTTGTTGATTTTAGGCAACCAACATTACATAACCACAGTTTCTATGCTTCGCCATATTCCTCATTATCTAATCATTTTGTAGAGAGTCTGGTTGTAATCCGTTGGCAACAGGAATTCTTTCTGATATATTTCCTGAAGAAAAACGAGCTTTAGTTATGTCTATTTTCAATTGGGGGATTTATGGGGGATACGGAATAGCTTTCCCTGTAGGAAGATATATACCCCCTCTTAATTTATTCGACCAAGGATGGAGGGTAACATATTATGGAGCTGGAATTTTGGCAGTCGTAGTCAGTGGGTTCACATGGTTCACTTTAAAAGAACCAGCTCGTCAAAGTATTGGAGAAACGGCCACAGGGGAAAATGACAAAAAAGTAAGTCACTTTTTCTAATTTATTGTTAATTTATGTGTCCAAAAATTAGGCTATTTCAAAAGGTCCTGTTTTAAGGACCTTCAACAGATTAAAAACTAACAGCTTAAAAGTCCTATTCTTAGTCCGGTCATATACGAGCTGGCCGCGTCATAAAATTTAATGAGGGGTGATTAGGTGGAGCTGGCCGCATTTTACTGCATGGGTCATGGTGGAGGTGGCCGCGGTACCTTTTCTACCTTCCATGTTTAGCAGGTAGAAAAGGAACTGTCGCAGAAGTATTGTGGAAGGATGAGTATAAACACCAAATGAATTTTATTTTTATAAAAAACAACGATAACTATCAATATTTTATTGAAAAAATAATTTACATTGCAGTTTGGTGACATAAGCACATTTGTTTAAATATTCTTTTTAGCAGCAAAAATTACCCTACTTAACCTAGTGTCCCCCAGTGGATGTGTCCTCCAGTGCTTTTAAAAAAGTCTGTCGGTAACAATAAAACTTAAAAACACATGCATTGAGTATTTCCAACGTTGCTGGCTTGTTTTAATGATAATAAAAGTCTGTATATGATCCAAAGGATTCTCTGTTTTATAATTTTCTAATATCATAACTCAATGAAACATCGGATACAGAAAAATAAATCGAGGTAAAAGGAAGTTAATGAGTCGCGGCCAGTACGACCAAACCAGAAATATCGCGCGGCCACTTCGACCATGCACCTTGCAATTAGGCGCGGCCAGCTAGTAGTCTTTTCAGGTAGATGCGGCCAGTTGGTATTCTCCCCTTAGTCCTTATACCATTTTTTTTTGTTGCACAATTTTTAATAGAAGTCTTTTTTTTTTTCTAGGTTACAATTTGGGACGTTATAAAAGACCCAAGAGTAATAATGCTCTGTTTAGCTGCCTCTATTCGTCATTGTGGAGGGATGTGCTTTGCCTACAACTGCGATTTATACTACCAACTCTATTTCCCAGATTATGATTTAGGTTGGTGGTTATTCGCAGTTACCATTCTTATTGGATCCATTGGAGTAGTCGTTGGTGGAATTGTATCTGATAAGTTTGTTGCTAAGATGGGAATACGATCTAGAGTCATGGTAAGTCCTTTTTGTGATCCTACGGGCCGGAAAATAGAAAATTAGAGTATGGTCCCAATGGCTTGCTTTTTAAGCTAAGTTTCGGTTTTGTAGTCCGAATGACATTGGTTTCTAACCAAAGTATATTTATGGAACACAACTCCTAAAAAACCTTGTAAGTTTCAGCGAACCAAAGTGATCGCAGAAATAGCTTGGTGACTTTGGTTACGTCATGCGTAGTAGAGTCTCGGAAGGAGAACTGTCAAATAAAATATGTCATGTTATAATAGAAAAATTCTATCTTTTAATGGTAGTCCTACTAGCAGCTTTTTTCTGCCGACTTCTTTGCTGCTATTGGTTAAAAATAATGTCTAAATGACATGTTTAACTAATAGCTGCAAACAATTCGGCAAAAAGAAAGGTACGTAAAGGTATTTCTGATTTATGAAATGAGTAATGACACTGTAAATCTTTTATTTGTTTCTGTAAAGTTTAAATTTCACATATTAGGGGCTTAAACTGGTCCGAATGAAACCAAGTTTTTCAGTAACCAAAAATGAACCAAAGAAAAACTGACGTTACCGCAACCAAACCATTGGGACTATACTCTAAAAGAGTATGCATCTTAATAATGAGAGAATTAAATAGATATAATATACACCAACATTATTTGGTAAACTGATAAACAAACCTTTTGTGGGGTTAGGAGAAGTGTTTATATTTACCTTATCTCTGATAGGCTGACAAGAATCATAACACCAACTGCTACATTTCTTTAATTTTGTCTATTTTATGATATTGCATTGTAAAACACTGATATTTACCATTTAATGCACTTTAATATCTTGTTTTTCCTAAATATTTGGTTTGTTTACTGAAAACTCACATACAAATTTACAAATGTGAGGTTAGATTACTCCATAAGCGGCTGCGAATAGTGGCGACAACACATTGGTTTTTTGTACACCGAAGCAAAAAATAGAATGCTTCTTTGTTTAATAAGGCGACCTCACGTTCGCCTTAAAAATAACGCTTAAATGTGTAATTTATTTACCTTAATCACAAATTTTGCTTTAAAATTGTAGACTATTTTTAAAATAAATGTATCCCTTGGAAATGATACGGTATTGTAATGTTAAACGTATACACAAGTTAGCGTGGAGAGGGGGCAACATCAACATCTTCCCGCCCTTACTTGCAAGTGTTTATCATCTACCCAAATATTGTGCCTACGTATTTAAATGATGCTCCATCTATTTAATTCTCTCATCATTGTAAAATCAGTATTTTCTAACATTATATGTTTTTTTTTAGGTTTTGGCCATAAGTCAAATTGTAGCAACACCAGGGGCATTTGGAAGTGTGTTTTTTGCCCCAACGTGGGCAATGATAAGTTTGGGGGTTTCGTACTTTTTTGCCGAAATGTGGTTCGGCATTTTGTTCGCCATATTGGTCGAAATTGTGCCACTTAAAGTGAGGTCTACTACGATTGGTGTGTTTTTATTCGTCATGAATAATATTGGGGGCAATTTGCCAATTTTGGTCGAACCTGTGTCGAAAGCTATTGGGTACAGAGAATCGTTGTTTATTTTTTATGTTGGTTCTTATGGATTTAGTAAGTATTTTTTTTAAATATTTTGACGTTTTTTATTGTTATTTTTTTATTGCTCAACAATTTTTATATTTGCGTTTTATAATAAGCACATTACAAAACCCGAAATTTGATTTTTTAAGGTTGCTGAATTGCTTCATTATTAAACCCAAAATTTTATTTTATTAGATTGGTTTTCCAGATGCAAAAAGATAAATTCTTCCCTTGCAAGGTACTTTTTATTTACAAATGTTACTATTATAAACTATCGGGGGACATAGTTTTTTTTGTATAGACTAAAGAGAATATCTAGAAAAATTGGAGAAACGATATCAACGGTTACATTTTCTCAAAAACGCCTATTCATTCAGTATTAAGTGAATAAAGTTTACAAATGTCATTCAATATGTCTGACCTAAATTTACTTTTTGCTTCAAAATGTTAATGTTGCCAATCCAATAAAAATAAAATTTTGAGTTAAGTTTTTAATTCAAATTAAGAATGCTTTGTAATAGATTAAATACAGCAAATATAAAAAATAGTACAGAAAACTCTTTTTATATACTATCTTGTCCTGGATATTTTTTTTGTCCTAAATATTAATTCTTATTTTTTTATAGGTGCAATTTTATTCTTACTTACCGTATTTTTAATGGACGGACCCAAAAAAGTAGATGATAATATTCCAATGCCCAATGGTAAAAATTTACATGGTATTGATAATACAACTTTTACCACAGATGAAAATAATGTTTCACCTACCGTTACATCTATGGTTGGACAAAATAGGTTAAGGAATTCTATGGAAAGTAGTCGACTTTAAAAAATAACCAATTAAAAAAGTGAAATTTTGTAAATATTTTTGTTTATACTTTAGTTATGAAAAAAATTCGTGTTCTTGAAAAAAAATGAAGATTTTTTAAACAAGAAATGGATTTAAAAGATTGAATGACAATGTGTTTTATAATCTGTGATTATATTTTTTAATTTTAAGTTAGTTTTTATACAAACAAATTTTAAAAATTTAGGAATTAACAAATTTTTTTAATTATTTGTCTTTTAGGATTTTTTTGTTTGTGACGCCATTTTTTAATGGATTGTATGAAATGTGCTTTAAACTGTTTTTTTTTTCAACCAGGTTTTAAAACGGATTCATGACCTCTTTATTTGACAATTAACATTTAATTTAAGAAATCTACAGGAGCATCTGATTGGTTCATTTGACATTGACAAATGAGGAAACTTTAATGTTAATATCAATTCAACCAATCAACTGCTGTAAATTTCTTAAATTAAATGTTAATTGTTAAATAAAGAGTCATGAATCCGGTATTAAGCATATTTATTTTTAATTTATTATTTTTAAGTTGAATAAATTTTATTTATTAATCTTTTGTCTTTTATTTTTCCCCATTTTTTGCCTTGATGTTTTTTTACGTTTCTTTTCTTAAACTTTGTTTTTTTTTTTAATGAAGCATTTTTAAAAGGACTTTTAAATTTAATAACAGAAATTTACATAAATACAATAAATCATCAATACTGTCTTTATTTAATTAATATAATATCAGTAATTAAAATTATTTACAATAAAAAAATCTAGTGGACCCTATAATTAATAATTTTTTCTCTCTGCAACAGAAAAATAACTTTATAAGACAATTTTATTTTTTAATTTTGCTTAGAAAAAAATAATTAACCTCAGATACTTATAAGATCTGTTTGCAAAAAAAATTATACAAAATGAAAGATAAATAAATTTAAAAGACAAAATTCTGAAATTGTTTTGTTTTTTGTATTAATTTTTTTGCTTAAAATTTAAATCCATAATTTTATTGCAAACAAATCTACCATACAAGAAAGACTGTTGGGCTAAAGGCCGATTTATAGAACGTTACTTTCACTTTACTTCCGCTTTACTTCGGCGTAACTTTACAGAAAATTAAATAAAATACATGGGAATTTATTAGCAAAGTTATACTTCACTTTAGCGCTAATTTGCTGATTCATTTAGCTGTAAGTAGGACTGTCAAAAGCCGAGCTTGGCCGATCATGAGCAAAATTTGCAAAAATGAGATATTCACCCTTATTGTCAAGGGTAGTGATTACGTAATATCGCTTCGTACGATACCTGCTGGTCTTCTTATGTAGGTTTCGTACGAAGCGATATTCCGTAATTACGGCCCAGGTGTAAATAGTCAGAAGTCGCGAGTTCAGACACATGCGCATACCTGTTCCTAATTTCACGTAACTTTACAATCTATAAGTTAAGCAAATTTGTTAAGTTACGCGCAAGTGAAGTTACGCCGAAGTAAAGTGAAAGCAACGTTCTATAAATCGCCCTTAAGTGTTTCTGTCAAAATATTAAGTTAAATTTTTCCTCGATTTAAATTACTGTGGTCCTGATAAAAATGATTATATTATTAATAAATCTTAGAAACGACATTTTATAACGAACAATAATAATAATATTTAGCTTTTCTTTGGTATAGAACTTTAAAATTTAAATTCTTGGGCAGTGCATGAAATAAAAAGTACATAGATAACTTTTCATGGCAAAAAAATGTACAAACAATAAAAACAACTGAAAAAAATCGTAGCAGAACGACTTGCCTGATTTTTTATACCTTAAACATTTTTATTTTTTGTATAATTTTTCTTATTAAAAAACTAATTTCTCTACCAATATTTTATAATTTTACGTAATTGTATTTAATTACTAGACGTTCATTTTTATAATTTAGTCTTTAAAATTAGTTAGAGTATTTTTCATAAAAATTGGTTTTTACATTTCGTTTTTGCTTAATTTTTTTTGAGAATTATAGGTAAAAGTAGTTAGTTTTTGGCTCGGGAGTTAGTATTTAAGTGGACGGGGTCTTGGAAAAATCGTGAAAAAATAGGACTATTTGTCCTTTTTTTACATACTGCATCTAGTAGTGTTACAGCTTTGCCTAAACGTTACTTTCATGAGATTTAGTAAGCACAGCTATATCAGACGGATAAACGTATTTTTTTCGGCGCACAAAACCTGGAGAGATATTTTCACTTAGGTTTGAACTTAACCCACTCAAAAGTGGTAGTGCTTCAGTTCTTGAGAAAAAGTCTAAACTGTCGTCACTATTGCGTCTTTTAGTACATAGAATAGTTTTAGGAGGATCATAAAACTTGGGCACTGCATCTATGGACGTTTCGAGTTTTGTAACGTTTCTAGTTCTAAACGGAATCAAGCTCCATCTTTTTTTCGTAAGAGGGCTTCGCTCTGCTTCGGGATCAATGTTGATTACCTGTGAACATTTTTAAATTGCAGTTATGTACTTTCGTGGACATGGAATTTAAAACGATTTTTTATCAGTCATCTTCGATTTTTTGAATTTTACTCTATTGTGAATGGGTTTTTTTTTATGTCAGTTTTCGAATGTTATTTTGACAACAAATGCGTCAAATGTATTTTATTAAAATAAACTATGTAAAATGTGCTGCCGGCGAGAAAAATAATATGAAGATATTCCCTTTTTTAAATAATTTTGTTTTAGGATAACAATAAGGCTCTAATCTTCGTAAAACATCAGAGAAATGTTTCTTGTTAATGTCCACTTCGCATAAAACTTGAGATGTTTAAGCCACTATTTTGACCATATTTACAATGCAAAAATTGATCGTTTTAAATTCCATGTCTACGATAGTATGTACAGGTTGTGCCCGAAACGAGTGCATCTTTTAAGAGAGTAGATAGAGGACGAACAAATAGACAGATACACGGGACATGTCCTAGGCTAGGCCGTTTAAAAACTACACCCCTTTAAGTCTACTTCACTAACAATACTTGATCCTAAATATCTTACAAATGGTTTGTCGAAACATAATAAGATTAATGAATCATTAACGGCAATAAAAACATTCCTTGTTTAGACATTTGTAGCCCCCCTAGAAATGGAGTTACCACCGGTAGAGTGCATAAAGATTGTCGTAACTTATTTGTTCCTAACAATTTTGTAATTTTGATTATTGTTGCTGGTAGATGGGTTCAATAAGAAACTTTCTTATCACCTGAAACTTCTAGCTTAACTATACCGAATCGGAATAATGAATTAAAAATGGTTTTATTGTACTTCCTATCTTGCTTAAAACTACACCTTTTCTAGATTTAATTCAGAATGTTCCATATTTTATAAATTTCCATTGTATTTAATTGTTTTTCTTCTGAAATTGAAGGTTTTTGAAATTCAATTGGTGTTTTCTGAATTTCAATTAATGATTTCTGAAATTAAAATGATATATTCTGAATTAAATCTAGAAAAGGTGTAGACAAATAACTTACTTTAGTTAAGTGGCATTAGACAGTTACCAAAAAAATGCTAGTTTTGTGCAAAATATTGAATGCAACAAACCTCTTTTTATTTAATAATTTTAAACCGGTCAGTTAAGCGAGATGTTTTAGGTGATAAGACTGTTTCTTATTGAACCCATCTACCAGCAACAATAACAATAAAATTACAAAATTGTTAGGAACAAAAAAGTTACGACAATCTTTATGCACTCTACTCCTTGGTGGTGGTAACTCCATTTCTAGGGGGGCTACAAATGTCAAAATAAGTTTGAAAGGAATGTTTTTATTGCCGTTAATAATTCCATCAATTTTATAATGTTACGACAAACCATTTGTAAGACATTTACGATCAAGTATTGTTAGTGAAGTAGACTTAAAGGGGTGTAGTTTTTAAACGGCCTAGCCTAGGACATGTAGTGTATCTGTCTATTTTGTCCTCTATCTACCCTCTTAAAAGATGCACTCGTTTCGCGGACACTCTGTAGTGTAAACTTTTCTTACCTCTGGGTTAAAATGAACGTTTTTGCAATCACTAGGCGTTCGGCAAACGCTTCCAGAATCTATCGATGTTGATTTTGAATCGAATACTTGCATTGATCGATTTTGTTCTTGTAGATTAAGGTCGATTGCGTAATTTGTTAATAAATCAGTGTCCACTTCGTCAAGAGGGCTTGTAGGGGAGAGTAACTGAGAATTGGTTTCGTAGACTAATCGAGCTAATTTTGGGCTGTCAAATTTTGGAATAGGATCTATAGATTGCCCGTAGATTGTGTCAAAATTAAAGCGTTCTTGAAATTCTGGTTGAAAACATTTTGGCTTTTCGGTAGTACTAAAAAACAAATAAAAATATTAATTGTCTGTAATAGTCATGATTTTTGTAGTAGTAAAATTGTGTAGGCTATGTAAGATAGTTAGTAAAAAAACATGGCAATTTTTACAAAAAATATACAACCTGATTGTTTATACAGGGTGTTATCAAATAAGTAGAAAAAAATTCAGGAGGTAATTCCTGAACTCATTTTAAGAAAAAAAGTTCCTATAAACATATGCCCGATTTTGACTTCTTTTTTTCTTACAGCCCCCACTATTAACACGTTTTTTTAAATTTTACAAAGGGGAAAATATTTCTAGTATTCAGATAAATCAAATAGGTCCTATAAAATTTTTTGAAAAAATTATTTTTTTTGAAATTATAGCAAAAAAATTGATTTTTTAGGTGTTTTTGGGGGGGCTGTATCTCAAAAACGAAGGATTTTTGGACACTTGTTCATATGAACTTTTTTTCTTAAAATGGGTTCAGGAATTACCCCCTGAATGTTTTGCTATTTATTTGGTAACACCCTGTATATGTGCGGTTAAAACATCTATTCAGGAAGCTAAATCTACAAACTGCACACTAATAAGAGTTTAGGGTTGGCGTGGTAGCTCCCCAAAAAGCCTCCTTTAATTTGCAACATTAGATCACGATGGATCTGCACCAATTTTACAAATAGGTGCTAAATAAGATTTTAAAAAGATTTTTGGAAAAATGAAAAATTCTTTCTTCCCTAAATGGCTCCTAAAAAGTAATTCAGTCATGTTGGATTTAAACCAAACTTTGCAAATAGATGTAAAATAAGGTTCTTTAAAAATTATACCAAATTTTTTTTTTTTGATATTCATACTGCCCTAAGGAATTTTAAGTAAAAAAGTATAAAGCGTACAGAATCTTATTTTGCATCTGTTTACAAAGTTTGGTGTAAATCCAACATGATTGAATATTACTTTTTGGAGGCAACTTAGCGAGAATTTTTTTAAAGGAAGAAATGTTTGCAAAAATATTTCTAAAATCTTATTTAGCACCTATTTGTAAAATTTGGTGCAGATCCATCGTGATCTAATGTTGCAAATTAAAGGAGGCTTTTTTGGGGGCTACCACACCAACCCTAAACTCTTATTTGTGTGCATTTTGTGGATTTAGCTTGCTGAATAGATGTTCTAACCGCACATATAAAAAATCTGACTGTTGTATTATTTTTAAAGGTAAAAAATTATCTATGTATCTTGCCTGCATAGCAGGACATGAGTAGGCTGCCTTAGTGTGAGTCACTTCTGCTTCGGCAGATGGCGGTAACAGCTCAAGTCCTTCTTTCGATATTTGTTGAAATGCACAAGTATCTTAGTTTCTTCAAGTTATGCATCGACTATCCCTGATACGCGATTCTGATGAGCCCCAATATAGGGCGAAACAGCTGTCTATCACTTCAGGTTTGGTAGGTGCATACCTTTAAGAAATAAAGAAGGACTTCTTTTATAACTTGGCGTCCCGCCACTAGGGTCGACAGTGAATCTTAGATTCCACCATTTTATATGTATCTTGGTCGTAGACTTATTTGTAATTTTTGGCACTTTTACTTTCTTTAAAATACTTACTTAGCATTCGAACAACTGCCTTGTTCACAAGGTTCAATTAAATCAAAATGAGTCTCCAAAAATGTAGATCCAGTACTTGAAAAAAAGTCTTTACACCCAGCTGATATCATAACATTATCCAAAATGTCTTCGGCGCTTTGAAAATCATCACTTTCGCCCGACGTTTCGTCCTTTTTAGAATGCTGTGGTAATTGTAACGTTTGCATCGATTGCGTTACGTTTTGCGAGGAGGAATGTATCAAAATTTCATGCGATGCCGATTCAAAACTACCATTGCTACTTGATCTTAAGGAATAATTGTCTGACGAGTGTTTTCTGCAAAAATAAACATTCTTAAGTTAAGAGTCTCATATCTCCTCCGACTACTATGGTGAGAGGCGAATCGGTGTGGGGAACGCTAGCATAAGAGGGCCTACCGTGGAATGGAAAAAGAGTGTATGTGCAAAAATCGCATTTTGAAATAATAAGTTTTATTTAATATGCTTAACATTGAACTGCAGGTACACTTCAGACGTATTAATATCTAAATATTTATCAATAAAATAATGTTTAAAGTATGATTATCGGTTTCGCATGGTCCAAAAAACGTATAAATCAGTAAACTTGTCAAAATCAGATACATTCTTTTTCCATTGTACGGTAGAGGCTGGCGGAGGGGGAACTCTTTCCTATGTAAATATTCACGTAATTTAGACTTCAAATATCTTTGCTAATTTTTATCGGATTTTTAAAAACTTGGTGTCATTGGAAGCTTATTAAATTTGTAATACTTATTGTTTTTTAAAATTTGTTTTTGAGCGCTCAATTTCTTAAAAAAAATAGTTGTTGTTTTCGGCATGGTTTACCCACCTTTAAACTGTTATTTTTGCTAAACTAGGGACCCAAATCAAAATGTGCCAAACAATAAGGATTTTAAAAGAAGTTAAGGTAATACTATCAAAAGTCATTGCGTTAATAATAACTCTAAAAACTGCGGTCTAAGTTGTACACAAATTTGCATAAGAGAAGGTGGGATATCGGGCTCTTAAGAGACCACATATTTAAAAGAACTATATGAATGTTTAACCATGAGCGTAGGATACTGCACATGCATAGAACGAGATGGAAAATTAGACCATTGGAGACCATATGTGCCAGTTTACATTTCAAAGTGGGGTTATTAACTTTCCATTTATTTGTTTCTTTGCTAAAAACTGTTTTAAAAGAATTTAAGCTTGTCTTTACGTTTTGTGTAATTGAAAAACCCAATAAAACGTTCTTTAAAAAAGTGTGAAAATTGCAAAAGGTCATTGCTCTTATGTTATCTTAAAAATCTAGGGACTTTATTCATAATCTTCAAAATTTTCAGTTGGCAGGCCTTAATTTTGGCACTTATAGTCTCCGTTTACCAAACATGGCTACCTCATTTTTTGCAACTGTTTGACCTCTCTCTTGCTTCATATAGGTTCTTTAAATGTGCCTATGCAAACTTGTGTACAACTAAGGCTCCAGTTTTTAGCGTTATTATTAAAACAATTGTTTTAATATTTTGACAATATTACCTTACCTCCTTTTAAAATACCCCTTGTTTGGTACATTTTGTTTTGTATTTCTAGCAAAAATAACAGTTTAAAGAAGGGTAAAATATGCTAAAAACAACTGTCTTTTTATAAAGTGAGCCCTTAAAAACTTATTTTCAAAAACAAAACAACATAAAAAATTATCTTTCTAATGACACCAAGTTTTTAAAAATCCGATAAGAATTAGCAATTATATTTGAGATCTAAATTTTGTATACATAAAAGTGCTGTCAGCTTACGAAATAAGATTGTTCACGGCTGAAGTCAAACCTCTTTCCGAGTTTAAATGAATGAATCCAGTTGAGCTGGTGGTAAGTAGGTACTGTAAATATCTATTCATGATGTTAATACAGGGTGTGCAAAAAGTTTGGAATATCGCTCCTAATTTCGTAAATACTTTTCCTAGAAGGTTGATTTTTTCGAGGTCGATTTCTATTTTTTAAATGCGCATCTTTTCAACCTACATTTAAATATACAGGATGTCCCAGTTTCTCAGAAGACTGGACAACTTTCTTATTTTAAATGAAACACCCTATTTTTTATTTTTTTTTTCGAATCTAGATGTCATTAGCAGTTTAACGATATGTCGCTTGCTACCCTTAAGTTACTAAATGTTACCCCTTTTAACAGAATTTGTTTCTGTGTTAAAAAGTTTGGAATATCGCCTGTAAAATCGTAAATACTTTTCGTAGAAAGTTAATTTTTTCGAGGTTCATTTCTATTTTTTAAATACGCATCTAACAAGCATACATTTAACTATACAGCATGTTCCCCTTTTTTTAGGAGACTAGACAACTTTCTTATTTTAAATAGAAGATCCTGATTTTTATTTTTTTTAATCTAGATGACTAGATTCATAAAAAAATATTAAAAATAGGGTGTTCCATTTAAAACAAGAAAGTTGTCTAGTCTCCTAAAAAAGGGGAACACCCTGTATAGTTGAGTATATGCTCTTTAGATGCGTATTAAAAAAATAGAAATGGACCTCGAAAAAATTAACTTTCTACGAAAAATATTTACGATTTTACAGGCGATATTCCAAACTTTTTAACACAGAAACAAATTCTGTTAAAAGGGGTTACATTTAGTAACTTAAGGGTAGCAAGCGACATATTGTTGAACTGCTAATGTCATCCAGATTAATTAAAAAAAATAAAAAATAGGGTGTTCCATTTAAAATAAGAAAGTTGTCTAGTCTCCTAAAAATGAGGAACACCCTGTATAGTTGAGTGTATGCTCGTTAGATGTGTATTAAAAAAATAGAAATGCACCTTAAACAAATTAACCTTCTACGAAAAGTATTTACGATTTTACAGGCGATATTCCAAACTTTTTAACACAGAAACAAAGTCTGTTAAAAGGGGTTATATTTAGTAACTTAAGGGTAGCAAGTGACATATTGTTGAACTGCTAATGACATCTAGATTCATAAAAAAAAATAAAAAATAGGGTGTTTCATTTAAAATAAGAAAGTTGTCCAGTCTTCTGAGAAACTGGGACATCCTGTATATTTAAATGTAGGTTGAAAAGATGCGCATTGAAAAAATAGAAATCGACCTCGAAAAAATCAACCTTCTAGGAAAAGTATTTACGAAATTAGGAGCGATATTCCAAACTTTTTGCACACCCTGTATATTTGTTTAACTATAGTAGGCGGCAGCGCATTATCCAAAATATTCATTTCTCTTCGCATAAAAGCCTTGTGGTACTTACCTTCGAAATTTCGGTGCTAATTCAAAGTTTCTAACGTTTCGAACATCATCAGCGCAAGTGCTTAAATTTCCAACTATTTTCAAAGTTCGTCTTATAGTTTTTGGAGTGTGAAGACCATCTAATTTGTCTAATGCATGTATTTTATCACAACTGGCGATCAAGCTTGCCATGGACGATATAATTGACAATTCAGATAAACTTTCAGGGCTTGCTAAAGGGGCCAGTCCAAACCAATCATCGTGGATAAGGTCTATTTTTTGGCAGGGTGAAGTAGGTTTTAAATTTAGGCTTAGACTTTTGGCTTTTGGGGGTCTAAAATGTAGAGGTCTTATTGATGTTGATGTTGCAAAAATTGGTAGCTCCTTTTCTGAAACTAGAAATAAAAATTTAGGTTTTGGAAAAAATTTGATTGCAGTTTTGTTTTCTACGCCTTTTAATTAGTGATGGGAATAATCTTTTTTTTTAAAATCCATTTTTTATTGCTCTAGGAAAATTGACAGTTATCTTAAAACTTTTAATGCCAATATTTGCCTTTTTTTAATGTTAAATTTTAAAGAGCGAAAAAAATTGATTCTCAAGAAAATCGATTATTTTCATCACTACTTTTAATTAGTCAAAAAACATATTTTGTAGCTCACAATTTTCTGGAAATATGTCTTATTTGTTTAACAAAATATTTTCAGTTTTTTTCTATGCCCACAAGTTAATTTTTTCTCCAATAAAAACTTATGTAATACGGTCTCTTAAATCTAAATTTAGCATTAAAATAATCCAAAACTTTTGTTGCAATGAGCTTCTAAAGGCAACTTTAAACATGACGTATTGTTTTCATAGTGCTCTAATTTGCAAAAACATTTTGTTGACAAAAATCCAAATGCAGATTTGTATTCTACCGCCAAAAAGTAGTCTACAAAATTATGTTTTATTAAAATCAAAAAGAAAAAAAAAATTTGCAGATCTTTTTTGAAATTTTTCAAAATTTTGAAAACCTCTAGAAAAAAAACTATTGCAGATTTGTCTTGTACGACTTTTAATAAGCATAAAAACACAGTTTCAGGCAAATCTATTTTTTCAAAATTTACTTCATTTTTAACTAAGGGGTAAGGGTCCAAATATTCTCAGTTTTTTTAATGTCACGGTCCCAAATAATTTTTGTCAAAAACAAGTGCCATAAATTCTTATGCAAAACGAGCTACTGAGTCCGAATCTGGTACTTAAATAGTTCCAACGCGTTTAGTTTTGTTGCTATGAGCTTTAAAGCGCAACTTCAAACGCGACACCTGATTTTTTTCAAAGTGCTCTAATTTGCAGGAATATTTTTTTGGTAAAAATCCAAATGCAGATTCGTATTCTACAGCCAAAAATTAGTCTACTGAATAGGTTTTATTTATATCGAAGACAAAAAAAAAATTTTGCAGTGCTTTTTTCAAAATTTTTAAAATTTTACCACTTTTGAAAAGCTCTAGCAAAAAAACGAAAGCACTTGAAAAAATATTGATTCCAGATTTGTCTTTTACGACTTCTAATAAGCATAAAAACACAGTTTCAGGCAAATCTATTTTTTTCAAAATATACCTCATTTTGAACTTAGGGTTAAGGGTCTCTAAATATTCTCACTTTTTTTAATGTCACGGTCCCAAATAATTTTTGTCACTAACAGGTGCTATCAAGGCTTATGTAAAACGAGCTGCCGAATCCAAATCTGACACTTAAATAGTTGTAACGCATTTAGTTTTTTGCTATGAGCTTTTAAGGGTAAGTTCAAACGCGACACCTGATTTTTTTCAAAGTGCTCTAATTTGCAGAAACACATTTTTGAAAAAAACATAAATGCAGATTCGTACTCTGCAGTCAAAAAGTAATCTAAAAAATTAGTTCTATTTAAATCGTGAACAAAAAAAAATTTGCAGAGCTTTTTTTGAACATTTTTCAAATTTTACCACTTTTAAAAAGCTCTAGCAAAAAAACGAAGGCACTTGAAAAAAAACCGATTGCAGATTTGTTTTTTACGACTTCTAATAAGCATAAAAACACAGTTTCAGGCAAATCTATTTTTTCAAAATTTACCTCATTTTGAACTAAGGGGTAAGGGTCCAAATATTCTCAGTTTTTTTAATGTCACGGACCCAAATAATTTTTGTCACCAACAAGTGCCATTAAAGCTTATGCAAAACGAGCTGCTCAATCCGAATCTGGTACTTAAATAGTTCCAACGCTTTTAGTTTTTTTGCTATGAGCTTTTAAGCGCAACTTTAAACGCGACATCTGATTTTTTTCAAAGTGCTCTAATTTGCAGAAACATTTTTTTGATAAAAATCCAAATGCAGATTCGTATTCTACAGCCAAAATGTAGTCTACAAAATAAGTTTTATTTAAATCGGAGACTAAAATAATTTTGGCTGAGGTTTTTGGAAAATTTTTAAAATTTGACCATTTTTAAAAAGCTCTAGCAAAAAAACGAAAGCACGTGGAAAAATACCGATTGCAGATTTGTTTCGTACGACTTGTAATAAGCATAAAAACACAGTTTCAGGCAAATCTATTTTTTCAAGATTTACCTTATTTTAAACTAAGGGGTAAGGGTCCAAACATTATCAGTTTTTTTAATGTCACTTTTACAAATAATTTCTGTCACCAGCAAGTGCCACTAATGCTTATGTAAAACGTGCTGCTGAATCCGAATCTGGCACTTAAATAGTTGTAACGCTTTTAGTTTTTTTGCTATGAGCTTTTAAGTGAAACTTCAAACGCGACACTTGATTTTTTTCAAAGTGCTCTAATTTGCAGAAACGTTTTTTTGAAAAAAATCCAAATGCAGATTCGTATTCTACAGCCAAAAAGTAGTCTACAGAATAAGTTTGATTTAAATCGGAGAAAAAAAAATAATTTTTTATATTTTTGAGTTAGATCAAACTAAAGATCCTTAATAAAAAGATACGCCGAAAATAGGCAGCTTGACACCTTTTGCCCACTTTACAGTATGACAATTTTTTTTCGGTTTTATATGCCACAATATCAAAAATCTATTTTTAACCGCAGATAATAAAAATTTTTAAATTTTAGACCTCCTGCGAAATGGGCAAAAAGTCATAGAATAAACTAATGTTAAACAATGGTTAAACCAAATAAAAGTTTACTTGATAAATAGTTAAACAATGGTTATCATAGAATAACATCGGCGCTACTTTGTTTTAAAGGTACTTTAGATCAAACGACTTACCTGAAATGATATTAACCGAATTTTGGCTTTTAGCGCTATAGTAACCGTTTGTAACCGATGAAGCATTACTATCATGTACTCCAGGCGTATTTTGTAGTGAAGTAAATGACGTTTCCAAATATAACCGATGTGCAGTATTAGGGGTTTCCGGGGGGCAATTTTCATCAAAACCATTTCGGGACAGGGCACATTCAAAAAAACCATTATTATTCGACGTACGTTGCGGTTTTCTAGGGCCCAGTGTGGTTATAACCTAGATTTTGGAAGAAGAAACATAAATGGAAGTGGCTATTGCACCGTTAAAGGATGTATTAGTGAAAAATGTAGGTAAACAAAACAGAAAGGTGTAGCATGCGTCTTAATTTGAATGTATTTTTGGCGGAATTTTGATTTTAGGATGATTTTAAAGCAGCGGATCCATAATGTAAAGCCAGTTGACGAACACGAAGACACTTCCTTAGGTTATTTTGATAGTTCAGATTATTTTTGGGAAAATTAGATTTTTGACTTAGGTATAAAGCATTTTTGGGTTAAAAAAAGGGGTACGTAAAGTGGTTCCTGACAAACATGGACCATTTTAAATTTTAAGTTAGGTTAGGTTGATCGAGGGGATAGCAAGTCCTATTTTAATGTTCATAAACTTGTAAATAAATAGCTTTTAAATAAAATTATGTCAATGTCAATTGTTAATGAAATTTGAGCAGGCAACCAAAAACACACATCATCGAACGTTGTCATGATATTTGTGCATTACATTATATTTAATATTTCTTAACTTTTGTTCAATAGACTTACTGGCAGCGCTAACAGGTAGCGTTTATTTTAAACATCATAAGTGGGGTATTTTTTTTTTTTTTGAAGAAATAAAATAATATGTGCATGAGCCTTAACACCGCCAGACATTTATGAAGTAAAAATGTTTAATTTTGTGTAATCTGTAGACTTTTATGCGTAAAGTAAGAAATTTTTATTACAGGGCTTTCTGTGCTTGGAAAGCACATTTAAAAAGCGATTAACCCATCATAAAGGGTTGGCAGGGTTATAGCTCGAAGGTGCAAAAATCAATTTTGTTATACGAAGAAAACGATCCCACTTTTAATGTTTTTACCTTGAAAAAAGCGCTACCTGTTTGGTCTGCCATATTGTTGTATTAAGAAAAGTAATATTAAATATTATCTAATTTTAAAAAATCATGACAACGTTAATGATGTGGATTTTTATGTTGATAGCTTCTTTACTAGAAGACTAGCTTTGTTCAGAATCATTTTTTTTTTGACTTGCTTTCCGCTCAAGGGTAAAAAGGCGCTATTTTTTGACATAAAACGGGGTACAAACACAACTCTGGGTTGGTTGGTTGGTTGGTACCTGGAAGACTTGTTAGAACGTGTGGAATGTCTAGAAAGTCTAAATTCCCGTCTGAATTCTACAGGTGTAGTGGGCATACTGTGATGATGATGGTGTCTTTGGCGAGCTTTGCCGAATATTGTACGTTTTACCTAGCGAGTTAAGTAAATCATAAGTTGGATACAAAACTTCGGGTTTAGATTGTTTTGCAATAGTAGATACTACACAGGGTATGTTTTTTTTGAAACCCTTCCGTAAGAGGAAGATTCTGACAATGCACTTCATGGGTAAATTTTATAGTCAAACTAATGATAAGAGAATTAATGCACTATAATATATTCCTTTTTTTCAAAAATTATTTCTCTTTTAGAAGACGTACCTACCATATTTTACATCGTATTTGCGTCAGAAATAACGCTTGAATGTGTAATTCATTCACCCTTGTCACATATTTTGCTTTATAATTGTAGACTATTTTTAAAATAAATGTATCCCTTGGAAATGATACGCTATTGTAATGTTAAACGTATACACAAGTTAGCGTGGAGAGGGGGCAACATCAACATCTTCCCCTTACTTGCAAGTGTTTATCATCTACCCAAATATTGTGCCTACGTATTTAAATGATGCTTCATATATTTAATTCTCTCATCATTGGCCCATTTTTAATTTTATACTTCAATGTTGCTCCAGAAGGGTTTCAAAAATATGGCACCATAATGTACAAAATTATTTTGTATTTTATAGTTTTAGTTCAAAATAAATACATAATTCATGCAACATTAACCAAAATTACTAAAAAAAAGTTGGAAAGGGTACAAAATAAAACTAAGGTTTAAATTAACAAAAATTATATTTGAGGTAAAAAAGATTCATAAAAAAATTAACACAGAAAATAGGATTGTATGTACATTTAAAAAAAAAATACGTCTTACGAAAAAACAACAGTCTAAGTACAAAAAAAAAAATCAATTTGCATTTAAATAAATGCTCAATTTTTAAATATTTTTTTTAATAGGTACTTTTTCCAAGAAAAAAGATACTTCTTAGGGCTAGATGTATTTTTTACTGTTTATGCCAATATTTGATTTTTGGCCTTTAAATTTTAGTTTGTTCAATAATAGGGGAATGATCACAGTCTAAGTCTAAATTATTTACAGACACATTAACAACATTTAAAATACTACTAGGGGTGCTATTTTCCACTGAAGTTACCTTATTAAGAGCATCTAATACTTTATCTGGTAGATGATCTTGCAACATTACTGGAGATATTAATACTTCGTCAAAATCTATGTTATTCGCCCATAGAGCTTGATACACTGGTTGATGCTTTGCTAACGTTGCTCTGTAACAAAAAAACAAATATTTAGGACAGTTTTTAACAATAAGGTAGGAATAAAGTACTCCTAAAATACCCCTAAATAAATCCCATCTCGTAAACATTCATTTTTACTTTCCTGGCACTTAAGCGAAGTCAAAGTTAAGTGGTCGTTAGGTTGAAGATAAGTGGAAGTTAAGTGGTAGTTAAGTGGAAGTTAGGGGGAAGTTAAGTGGAAGTTAGGGGGAAGTTAAGTGGGAGTTAGGTGGAAGTTAAGTGCAAGTTTTCACATTTTCTAAATTATTTACTTTTGTTTGTTGGGGTGATGTCGAACAACATGAATAATCCTCCCAGGTGGGTATAAGGGTTGATGTGACGTCAGAGCGATTCTAGAATCGAACAAATGTGATCCGCTAGCTCTAGCATGGGTTCTAGAAGACATGTATTCGTTGGCTACTGCTTTTTCTGCCGACATTTCGACGGCCGATGTTGGTTGAATGCATCCGCAGCATATTGAACACATTATTGTCTTCCACTGAAAAGTAAAAATTTAATATTTTAAGTAAAGGCAATTTTGCACGGTTTTTTAGCAAAAAACCCTTTTTTTTAGTTCAATATTTTACACTTTACGAAAACATTTATGGTTTTAAACCTTAAAAGGCCGATTTATAGAACGTTACTTTCACTTTACTTCCGCTTTACATCGGCGTAACTTTACAGAAAATTAAATAAAATACATGGAAATGTATTAGCAAATTTATACTTCACATTTGCTGATTCATTTAGCTGTAAGTAGTACTGTCAAAAGCCGAGCTTGGCCGATCATGCACAAAATTTGCAAAAATGAGATATTCACCCTTATTGTCAAGGGTGGTGATTACGGAATATCGCTTCGTACGAAACCTGCTGGTCTTCTTATGTAGGTTTCGTACGAAGCGATATTCCGTAATTACCGCAGAGGTATAAATAGTCAGAAGTCGCGAGTTTAGACACATGCGCATACCTGTTCCCAATTTCACGTAACTTTACAATCTATAAATTAAGCAAATTTGTTAAGTTACGCGAAGTAAAGTAAAAGTTACGTTGTATAAATCACCCTTTTCAAACTTTTACTAAAAACACTTTATAAGGTTTATAATGAATTTATAACCCAAATATTTTCTTGTAAATCATTATTTCTCAAAATATTTTTCTTTGAACTTTTACCGAAGAACCCTTTTTTTTTAAGTTCAATATTTTACACCTTCCGAAAACATTTATGCTTTTAAACTTTGACTAAAAACTCCTTATAAGGTGCATAATGAATTTATAACCAAAATAATTCCTTGCAAATCATTATTTCTGACAATATTTTTCTTCGAACTTTCACCAAAAAATTCCTTTTTTTTTAGTTTAATATTTTAGACTTTTTGAAAACAATTATGCTTTTGAACTGGTCCATCTGAAGTTATGGTCTTAATTAAAAAAGTATTCTTTATCTGGTACAATTTAAAAATGCTTACAAGACTCCAATTAAAGAAACTGCATTGAATTTGTCAACAATTACTAACCACGCGCTGGAGGTACCATTTAAAATACAAACCTTGGGGTCGACGCTTCGTTTTATAGCATTGATCAAGTCACCTCTAAGGGCCTCCATTTGATGGAGTCCTATTCTGGGAACAACATCTTTTCCAACAACCACCGAAATTGTGAATTCTTTGCTGTATTCAACAGCTGGCATGCTTAAAAGACCACCAGGTGGGGAGTAACAGTAGCTTTTGAGGTCGGTGTACTTTTGTCGAAGCAAAATTCCTAAAAAAAAAAACAAAATTAATGATTTATTGATGGACCTTTAATATTTATTTAACCAGTAAGTGTGTTAATAAAGGCGATTAATAATTGAGCGGTTTTAACAAGCGAGCGATCAGCGAGCTTGTTAATAAGTGAGTTTATTTATCGCCATTTAACATACGAACTGGTTACAATGCTCTTTCGCACATCGTAGATCATTATTGAATAAATTATAAAATAAAACAGTTATTTTACCAACTAACAGAAACAATGCGTCGACCATTCAAATTTATTAAAGGTAAAAAAGAAGAAGAGCTGTCACCGAACTTTTATTAATTGTGAACAGAAAATGAATGTTATTTCCATAAAATGTGGTAAAAGGATCTGCTTCTTATTCTTTCGAACGGTAAATAGTTAATTTCTTTTGGTTTTTGTTGCTTGAACCGTAATTAAAGCTACTTTAACATTTGTAATGTAGAAACATAGATAGTAATTTTAAACATAGAAGAGCGTTACTATGGGCTCGTATCCATGGATTAATAGGGGTCATTAATCAACGATTTGGAATGCGTTAATGAATGTCTTTAATAAACGATGTGCGAAAAAGTACATTTTGTCATATCAAGTAGTGTTGTTTCTTTGCCTTAAGAAAGACCCAGTTACCTAATATACAGGCTGTGCCTGCTCCTAGAGAATGGCCCACTGTGACGAGTTTAAAATCAAGAGTGCCACGACCCGGATTGTGATTTCTGGCCTTTTCTATTAGTTCTAGTTCGTAAAGTTGACTGTAAATGTACTGTGCGGCTTGGACCATGCCTTTGTGTCCCACCCAGTCTTCTTTTATAGGGGTAAGGGGGATGGTTTCACCCTCTGCGTTTAGATCTGTTAGAATGTCCTAAAAAAAAAAATGTGAATTTTTTAAAATGTTAAAAAAATTAAAATTTAATTTTATGAAATTTAATATTACTTATATTAAATTCCTCCCTTTTAATTTGGGTAAATAAACTAATAGCCCCCTTTTATTTATTAACTTTTTCTTTTTATGAACATGAACAGAGTTTAAATTATTTTTAATTATTTTTTTTGCAGTTATGAATTTTTGAATTATTTTTATTTACCTTCATACTCAAAGTTCCTCGTACACTTATAACAATTTTTTTTCTATCATAATCTATTGCCACATAAAAAGGCGTCTCCCCAATATCAACGTGATAAGTTGCGTAAATTATTTCTATATCTCCCTCATCTGTTAGTTTTTGTAGTGTTGCGTAGTTGCACCTAAAAAAAAACAATTAAGATTAAAAATATACAAAACATAACTGGTAATTTCCCTACGTACGAGGGTTGTCTTTTATATTTTGCATATAGACAAATAGGAGGCGCCACCAACGTCACTACAAGTGTCAAACAAACCCTTTAAGTTTATTAGGACTATACCAAAAGTTGTGTTAGAATACGACAAGTCTATAAGTCACAATAGTTTTAGTTGGAGAGTTTTCGAAAAAATGGAATTGTGATGAAGAACATTTTTATGCAAACATTTTTAACTACTTTTAAAGAAAATTATCTTAGCAACAATGTCTATCCAAGTTGATTTTTACTTTTGGCAACATTACACTATTTCCTGCTGATTCTTGAAATTCAAACTTATCAAAACTGAATTTTATTTCTTTGAAAAGTCGATTTTTTCACTAAGTTGGCATTACATTTCAAATTTACCGTCATTAAAAATTCATAAATGCCAAAAATAATATGACAGTGACATAAAACAGGCGTTCAAATTGGAAAAGCGAAGCAATTTTTGCTTAAGATGTAAAAAATTATAAAGAAAATTGTAGAAAGAATTTGTAAAAGTGCTAATTTATCCTGTGATACCTTAAAGGACTTCTAACAGTGAGTACATAAATAATTTCTATTTTGTGTAAAATTATAAATGGTTTAATGATTAGTGCATTATAAGGTAATTTAATAAAAAAAGAAATACTTCTGTATATGTTGAGACCATTGTTTTTGATTCAAATGCCCTGAACATGTTTTTAAATGCATTTTTTAATTTTGACTTTTCTTACATAACCAGCAAACACAAGTGACATTAATGACAATATACAGGGTAAAATCTGTCACCCTATTGCTCGCCTGCTCTGGTTTTTTTTAAATTGTAAATGAATAGTACATGTACTCACTGGCAACAGTTGTCATTGACGATTTCAATTTCATTTTCCCCACTTGGAGCTTTTCGGCAAGGTAGCAAACAACAGCAAGCTAAGTTTGGACATAATTTACAAAGGCCCAAATTGTACCTCATAAGGTATACCGGCCAACCATAGGCTTGTACTGCAAAATGTGCGAAGTGAATCACTCTTTGAAAAAGTTCTGCATCCGCACCTCCTTCATGTAGACTCAAAAATCGTGTCCTTGGAGTAATGGCCACCCCACTTAAAAACTCATAGGTGTCGTTTTTTTGCTAAAAAAACAAATTTTTATTTTTTTTTATTTTGTAGCACAAATTAATTTTTAATAGTGTTTTTTTAAGGCTGCGGTGATCGGTAAGACAAAGAACCGCCGCCACAGGCATTAATGCGAAGATAAAGATATATTTTGGGTAATGCACTACCGCCTACAATAGTTGAACAAATATATTAACATCATGAATAGATATTTACAGTACCTACTTACCACCAGCTCAACTGGATTCATTTGTTTAAACTCGGAAAGAGGCTTGACTTCAGCCGTGAACAATCTTATTTCGTAAGCTGGCAGCACTTTTATATGCAAATATTCACAAAATTTAGACCTCAAATATTTTTGCTGATTCTTATGCGATTCTTAAAAACTTGGTGCCATTGGAAAGATAATTTATTATGTTATACTTTTTGTATTTAAAAATAAGTTTTTAGGAGCTCAATTAAAAAAAACAACAGTTGTTGTTTAGCATATTTTACCCTTCTTTAAACTGTTATTTGTGCTAAACTAGAAATACAAAACAAAATGTGGCAAACAAAAGGTATTTTAAAAGGAGCTAAGGTAATATTGTTGAAATGTTAAAACAATTGCTTTAATAATAACGCTAAAAACTTGGGCCTAAGTTGTACACAAGTTTGCATAAGAGAAAGTGGCTAGTCCGCGAGCTCTAACGAAATATTCTATTCTTTAAAATTCCTATTTTAAACAAAACACAGGCCTTCTAGACGCCTTCTGTTTCGACCTTCTTATGCTCTCATCAGTATAACATACTGCCCTATTTCTAAACAACCTATATAATTACCTGTTCAACGATAGATTTTCGTTCAATTTTTTGAAACTTCCTCAACAAGACAAGTCCAGCTATGACGTCAGAGGGCACTATGTCCAAATCCCGGAAAAAGTCCGACAGTAACCTTGCAATATCGGCAAAAGAGTTTCTATTTCGGTCCGATTGTATGTAACAGCAGAATAAAAATCTACATCTTGAATGCCATGAGTCTTGATAAGCTCGGAGCACTTTTCTATAACAAAAGAACAGATTTAGAGTGGTTGGTAAAAAGTAGTATACAGACCTCGAAAAAAACCATTTTTTGCATGCGACATGTCGTTAATCTTGAATTTTTGCCCTTAGTCGTTTAATCTAGGTCTCTGAAGTAAATTAGCCTTTTCCCGAGGTTGATATACTATAGAAAAAACATAAACAAACCTTTGTCTCCAATTTCGAGTACTACCGGATCTTTTGTAGTTAAATTTTGACTCTGATTCTCTCATTGATCTCTGGTATTTCTTCATTTTGACCCATGACCTTCCGGCAATGTCATACGTACACCAAACCGTTATTATGACAGATAGAAGAATGCACCAATTGCAAACCACCAAACCTACAAAAAAAAATGTTTTATAAGATACATTAAATAGTTTTAAAGGTCAAGTAGGCAAATTTGGAAGTTTTAGAGGTCAAAGATGTAAAACTACTAGATTATCTCAACAACAATGTCTCGCCGAGTTGATTTTTACTTTTGGCGACGATGCACCACATCACACTATTTCCTACTGATTCTTGAAATTCAAACATGGATTCACCAGTCTTAGCGCCCATCCTAAGACAGCTCTACCAAAAACAGGCGGAGTGTCCCGGAAATACATGGATGCTTTGCGCCAGTTAAAACCCACGGAAAATGCACAAGTGACACACCGCAAGATTAAGACATTCTAAAGCAATTAAATGACTCCAATTTAAAGAATCTTACATAAACAGTTGAATGTGAAACAAATTATTTTCTGTTGGACAGTCCAATTTTTTAGGGAGGCACAAATGTAGACTTAGTGACCCAGAATTTGGAGTCTGTTCGGCAGTGGAATTTCATAAAGCGCATACAAAAACGTGAATGATGACCAATCATGAATTTACATTAAAAAATTGAATATAACCGGCAATAAGCTTGTAGAGGGTTTCATGCAAAGAATAAGCCAAAAAGAGGTATACCGCGTTTCCTAGCAGCTCGCGAGGTTAACTAAAAATGTACTGTGACGAAACCACTTGTCGTATCTTAACAAAACTTTTGGTATAGTCCTAATAAACTTGAAGGGTTTGTTTGGCACTTGTGGTGACGTTGGTGGCGTTCCCTATTTCTCTATATGCAAAATATAAAAGACAACCTTTGTATTTTTTTTTTGGGATAAAAGGCTTACCTAGTACTGTTTCTTTGGCTTTTTCTATGGAACAGTCTTTGTAGTATATTACAAGCCAGGCTATGCCAGAGGATAGCCAGCCGGCTTCTAGGAACATAACAGCTAAAAAAATTAAATAAAATTAAGAAAATATAGAAAAAAAACTTTTTTTCCTCAATCATTTTTTTTTGTCGGTTTTTAAAAACTTACCTAATCTAATATATAAGACGTATCGCATTTTGGATCTAGGAGTCGTGTTTAAAATGGATCCTCTCATTGCCACAATGCAAATTGTGATTTCTATGGCCATTGACAAAACAAGTATTACCAAATAACCAATTATAAAGCTCCATAAAAGCAGAATACATTGCACGCTTTTGTCGAAATTGACCAAAAATTGTAGAATGACCAATACCACTGTCCTGCAAAAAAATAATAATAAGAAATGGTTAGACCAAAAGAATAAATGAACGTAGGACTTTAAAGGGGAATATCGCGAAGCATAAAAACGGTGGTTATGTAATGTTGGTTGCCTAAAATCAAGAAAAAACAGCACTTTCTGGTCATTGCTCAGTGAGTTTATAAATGTAAATTTTAATTAGAAATTGTGCTTACCAGCAACATAAATAAACAAAGCACAAGTTGACATATTCTAAAGGTCCATCAATAAACAGAATTTTGGCAATTTAGAAGCACTGTACTTAAAATTGCCAACATTTTGTATTTAAACGCTTATTGAAGGACCTTTAAAATATGTCAACTTGTGCTTTGTTTATTTATGTTGCCGGTAAGCACAATTTTGAATTAAAATTAACTCTTATAAACCCACTGAGCAATGAACAGAAAGTGCTGTTTTTGTTGATTTTAGGCAAGCAACATTACATGACCACAGTTTCTATGCTTCGCGACATTCCCCAATAAAGTAAATTCAAAGAATTCACCCCTCTTTAATATTTAATTTTTACACCCACATTTGAACGATACAATCAAGGTCCTTATAGAGCACTAAAAATAGAAATAGGGTCCTTCCCAACATCTTTACCTACTAAGTCTTTATACCTAATCCTGTAGTCCTTATTTCAGGACTATAAAATAAGTATGACTCATATAAAAGGATTATACAGGGGTCTTAAATTGAGAGTTGCTACATTTACATGAAAATTTTAAACGCCTAAACATTTTATTACATAAACAATTTGTATAAAATTGGATATTATTATTCTGTCAGTATAAAATTAATATTGCTTATGAAATACTCGTGCTTTTTTAAGAACAAAAATAAAGAAATACAATCCTACTAAACCAAGTTTTATAACAGCCATAAAGCTCAAAATAAAACTGATAAATGTTATATAACACACAGATACTTAAAAGACGCAAAAAATGATTTATTTGCACTGGAGCATGGAAAATAGGTTAAGAGAAATTGCCTTAGAAATTGCAACTGAACTATAAAAATATAGGTTGGTGCTTTAACTTGAAAAATGGTAGATTATTTGATAAGAGTACTCGCTTTTCCCATGCTCAGTCCTTATACCGCCATTTTGAGGGATAACCGCGAAGACAAAGGGATATTTAGGGTAATGCGTTGCCGCCTACTATAGTTAAACAAATATATGAACATCATGAATAGCTACCTACAGTACCTACTTACCACCAGGTCAACTGGATTCATTCGTTTAAACTCGGAAAGCGGCTTGACTTCAGCCGTGAACAATCTTATTGCGTAAGCTGGCAGCACATTTATATGCACAAAGTTTAGATGTCAAATATTTTTGCTAATTCTTATCGGATTTTTAAAAAGTTGGTGTCATTGGAAAGATAATTTATTATGTAATACTTTTTGTTTCTGAAAATACGTTTTTGATGGCTCAATTTATAAAAAAAAATTATTTTGTTTGGTATAATTTGTCAAAAGAAAAGTTTTCTTACCACCCTTCATATTTTTGCAACAAATTCTTTCATTTTAAATTTCAAGAATCGCTTGAAGACACATAAAATTACCACAGTAAAAAATGTATACCAAAGATATAGCACTACTAGATACACAGGTCTATGTTGGTGTCAAACATTGCATTAAATACAGTATCTAGTAGTGTTATGTCTTTGTATTGGATGGAATAGGATTTATCGAAGGGTGCTATGCACATTAAGCAACCCCCACGTTTGTGATCAACCCTTAGATATAAATTACTAACAGGCCTACACACACGTGTCAATGCGCTACCGTTCGATGTACTTTTGCACTGATGTTCATTCAGAAATTGCAAAAATTAATCAATGAAACACTGTGACTTTGAAAATTCATTAAGGGTGGGTGGTAAAAAAAAAACGCTCGTTTACCAAGTTTTTTCTATGCAAACTTGTGTACAACTTAGGCCCCAGTTTTTAGTGTTATTATTATAAAGCAAGTTTTTTAACACTTTGACAATACAGGGTGTCTAAAAAATGGCGCATAAACGCGATAGTACGCTCTTGGGGCATTCTCGAATTCTGGGGATCCCTAGAAAATTGTCAAAAAAAAAATCCATCTGTTATATTCATCTAGAAATATGCGAACAAAGTTGCATAAGTTTGGCAACACAGTCTAGAAAAATACATCTAAAAATCCCATTTATGAGTCTTGATCATACACATTTGCATTAGACTTTATTGACGTTGTTGTCAGCTTCATTTTATGAATTTTTTTTAAAATTAGATTGATTATAAAAATGTAATTCGACCATTTAAAAAATAAACAAATGGTGAAATGGTTTGAGACAGATTATCTGTATTAAACCATTTTTTTCGTTATTATGTGCAGTTATATTCAAGATATAAGAGTTTATAGTTTCGCAATTTGGGACAACATATCTCCAAGGGTATATGAGATAGATTTTTTTTAACAATTTTCTGGGGGTCCCTAGACATGCCCCAATAACGTACCATCGCGTTTATGCGCCATTTTTTTGACACCCTGTATTACCTAAGCTCCTTTTGAAATACCTTTTGTTTGCCACATTTTGTTTTGTATTTCTAGTTTAGCAATAATCACAATTTAAAGAAGTTTAAAATATGCTCAAAACAACAACTGTTTTTCTTCTGATGTTTTTCTCAAATTTGGGCAATTAGTAGGGTTGTTATAATTTGCTAAATGGATACAATTTTAAGTTTAATTTGAATTGTATGTTATAAATGCTACTAGGTCAGTACCCATCTATACATTATAGTTTGAATTAGATTGGAACTTTACAAGAAAATAGGTCATCGACAAGATAGAATGAACAAAAACCTATGAGAAACATTTTCTATCTTGACATAAAATTATATCATCCCTTATCATGTCTATTCTTTCTTTGTTCTAGTTCTATTAATAGAAAAACGACGCAAAATCCTGTTAACAATATAATTAGAATTTAATGAATTGTTTTAGGCGAATTCTCCTTAGAAAAAATGTGTGCAGCATGTCACAAAATCTGAAAACTGATCCATTTTTATAAGGGTAGTTTTATCCTCTAAAAGTGGTGTAAAAAACCACCCTTAGAAGAACGTGACCTGTGTTTCAAAACCGATTTTTGTCATACAATGTTCGACAAAGTATTATTTGAATTATTAAACGCCAAGTGCTACTATTTACCACTGCCATGTAAAAGTTAATGTCCCTTCCCCTATTTTGCTATAAATCTCAAGGCACCCTTACTGAGATCTATCTTATATTTGACCGTTTTCTGTTAATGAAAATTTTTAAGTTGTGAGTGTTCAGATATATTTTTGAGACTGTAAAATTATGACTTTTTTAGGCATTGCAACTTTGAAAATAGTTTTCATTTATGTCTAATAAGAATTATATTTAATCCCTTTTCG
This sequence comes from Cartodere bifasciata, assembly GCA_963920755.1. Classification (NCBI taxonomy): domain Eukaryota; kingdom Metazoa; phylum Arthropoda; class Insecta; order Coleoptera; family Latridiidae; genus Cartodere; species Cartodere bifasciata. The sequence goes on from OY987199.1 coordinate 11,362,934, forward strand.
TTGCGATTTTTTAAATTAAAAACCTATAAAAATTAATTGGGCCCTAAAGTAATTTTCCATAAAATTAAAACCTGTTCAATTTTAAACCAATCTTTAAATCCTAAATGAATTATAGCCATTTTCCTTGCCGGATTAAATCGCTAAAGGCCATTTTTAAAATCAGTCAAGTCTTAAAATCTAATAAGGATAAAACGAGAAAAGATATCCTATCATATTTGAAAGCAGAATGAAAATTTCGTGAAAAATGTCTGTACTAAAATTGCAGTTAAAGAAAATTGAGTTGGGATCGACATAAAAATAAAAAGCTTACAGGGTGTCTTAAAATCAAAGATCTTTTGCTTATCCTAAGGCTAGAGTTTAAAATTCACAGTTTCAAAGATCTGTGCTCCTAGAAGGTCGTATAAGGCATCTCCGTTGAGCTCCTGTCAATTATACTAAATGGCACATCTACATGATGGCCCCATCGTATATTAAAACTAAATGTAGTTTTGAAAACTTGAAAAATAGGGCTACAAACGTATTATGATTTCATTTAAATCGGTTATTTCTTTGTGTCGAAAATCTGACAAAAAACAAAAATATTATTATTAAAGTCAGATTTTCCACACAAAGAAATAACCGATTTAAATGAAACCAAAATGCGTTTGTAGCCCTATTTTTCTAGTTTTCAATACTACATTTAGTTTTAATATACGATGAGGCCCTCATGTAGATGTGCTATTTAGTAGAATTGACGGGAGCTCAACGGAAATGACTTATACGAGCTTCTAGAAGCACAGATCTTCGAAACTGTCAATTTGAATCTCTAGCCTTAAGAAACATTACATTATTTTAAAATCTAGTCTAGACACAGTGACACACAAAATGATGTAACGTCGTGATATTTAGGAGCAGTTAACATTAAAAAATTATGCAGCATTATACAAAATGAGAATTTAGAAACTAAAACGAGCGTTTTCTTTGACATTTGGAATTATTCGGATTTAAATAAAAACAAGAATAAAATGCAAATGCGCGCTTGAAAAAGTCAACAAAGCTACACATTGTGCAAAACAAGGTTACAAAACAATTTAAAGAATTTAATTTGACGCCAAAGTTTAAGTGAACAATTACATTATATTCTCAATTCTTATCATTTGTCACTGCCGGGTAGTATTTAGGTACTCTTGGTTTTTTCTACTTCTGCCTTTAAAATGACACTTATCGCACGACTTGATTAAACCTAAAACAATTCTTTAGTCCTTAGCCATTGTCTTGCAAGCCGTGAGTAATACCACTTTACACACGGGGTGAAGTTGCAACAAGCTCTTTACCCACGGGCCGAAGTTAGCGTTGCTTGCAGAAAATGACACATGACATTTTTTGTATTTATTCTAGCTGTCAAAAACGTATAATTTGGTGTCTTTTATTTATAAAAATGAATGAAATTAAAGTTACAGTGAAAAATTAAGTATATGTTTGCGTTTTTTAAAAATTAAAGACATTGCAAATTTTGTTAGTGTTTGTTTTTTTATGGATGTCAACAAGCCTGATAAAAAAACGCGCTGAAGCTAAAACCGTGAGTTGTTTTGCGATATTTTTATAATAGGACAGTATAATGTAGCAGAGGTAGGATTTTGTTTTAACATAAACGTTTATTGAATACTACAACATGTTACTTCATTTCTACTTTTTAAATGTTTTTTTCTAACCTAACTTTACGTCAAGTCGAAAATTTATTCTTTTAAAAAGTAGGATATTGTTTGATTTTGGGGTCTTAGAAAAAGTTTAGTTCGTAACACGTTTTAAAAACGTCTTTATTCACTCGTTTATAAAACCCTTGTTTGTGCACGTGTTTTAACAAACTCGTGAATAAAGACTCGTTTATAAAACTTGATACCAAAACTACTAAAAGGGTTTTTTTTAGGTATGTTTACTTACCAAATTAGATGCATTGTGAATAAAAAAGCTCCTGGAACCACTAAATCGTCGGACCCGACGCTCCATCTTCTTCTAAAGACCACTAACCCCGGCATTTTTTTAAATTTAAATTTCCGAAAACACAATTTTTTCTGGCACTTTTTTAAATTGACTGTAGATATTTTAACATTAAGAACATTTTTAAAATCGCCATTACCTCACGGAAAGGTGCATTGGCATTTGTTTTTGTAAGTCTTACTTTAAATTCACTGTTGAACATTTTTACATATTTCTTCATTATTATTCATGAGTTATATTTATTTATATTTAAGTGATTTCTTTTTTCATTTTTGGAGTGGTTATGACTAGCCCAACATGTGTTTTGTAATCAAAATCTGTCTGTAATTAAAAACATAACGAGTATTAATAACATTTTATCATAAATTGCACGTAAATATTTTAAACAAAATAACATCAATTTTTGGGAAATGTAACATAATTTAAATTTTTGAGTCATGTGTTTATATCTTTAATAATAATTGGGTATTCGTACTACAGACAATTTTGTTTATTGTCTACAAAAAATGTTTATTAAACTCTTCAAAAAGATAGTCTGTCTTCAAAAAACATAAATTTAATATTGTTTTTTAAAGTCATATTTTCAACGCAAAGAAATAACCGATTTAAATAAAACCATAATACGTCTATAGCCCTATTTTTTTAGTTTTTAAAACTACATTTATAGTTTTAATATAGGATGGGGCCCTCATGTAGATGTGCTATTTAGTAGAATTGACGGGAGCTCAACGGAGATGACTTATACAAGCTTCTAGGAGAACAGTTCCTCAAAACTGTAAATTTAAACCTCTAGCCTTAAGTAAAAGAAAAATGTCTATCTGCGAAGAGTATTATCTACCTATTTTGACCTTCAACCTCGTGTACACTTATGTGTAGCAAAATTGATAATTAAATAAATGAAATTCCAATTAGAGCATTTTTAATGAGTAGTATTTTTAATGAGACCATTGTTTATTTTGTGGGCGAGTTTGATTATTTTTATAACGCCTACCAAACAAAAAAAAAATAAATACTAAACAGAGTGTCCCCATCCAAAACTATACAGTGTGTCCCCGGAAAATTGGCCATCACTTTTTTTCGGTTATTGTTAGGAAGAAAAAAAATTACGACAATCTTTATGCACTCTACCGGTGGTAACTCCATTTCTAGGGAGGCTACAAATATCAAATTAAGTTTGAAAGAAATGTTTTTATTTCCGTTAATGATTCCATCAATTTTATTATGTTTCGACAAACCATTTGTAAGATATTTAGGATCAAGTATTGTTAGTGAAGTAGACTTAAAGGGGTGTAGTTTTTAAACGGCCTAGCCTAGGACATGTCAAGTGTATCTGTCTATTTTGTCCTCTATCTACCCTCTTAAATGATGCACTCGTTTGTTGAACAGCCTGTATTGGTACAGAATTAAAAACTCCCCTGAGAAATAAAATAGCAATTTGTGCACTTTTTGCCTTTAAAAATTAATAGAGTTTATAAACTTTATTAATGTTTTTTGCAAACTTTGAAAAACTTTCTTAAAAGATAAGTAAGCAATTAAGTTTTGTATCCTTTAATTTAAAAGTTTAAAAACTAGTTCTAATTTAGTCAGAGCCAAAGAGATTATATATTTACAATAAAAAAGATATAAAAATTCATTGTTTGGTTCCAAGATCTTTTTGTTTACCCAATGTAAGTTATACGGACTAATGAGTAAGTGGACGTAAATAAACAAACGTTTTCAATGGAACTTCCCTATGCTAGCCTTTTAGATCTTGGACCCACACACTGCTAATGTCATGATTATAAGCAATTCATTTCTAGTTATTCTATTTCTATGGTCAGAGCTACCTAGATGTGTGCTGAATTATCTAATCTATTTCTGGTTAATTAAGCATTGTGCAAAACTTTTTGTTTATTGACTAAACAAAATCAAAGAGTGTACTGTAAAGTACATAGATACGTACAAAAACAACATTACGAAATTAAGGCATACAGAGTGTTCAAAAATTTGCACACAAGCGCTATGGTACGTTGTTGGGGCATCCCTAGGGATCCCTGAAAAATTGTTAAAAAAAATCCCTCTGTTATATTCATTGAGAAAAATGTGAACAAAGTTGCATAAATTCGGCAACACAGTCTAGGAAATTACATCTAAAAACCCAAATGTGAGTCTTGATCATACACTTTTGCATTTGATTTGTTTGACATTGTTGCCAGCTACATTTTATGAAAATTTTGCAAAATTAAATTAATTATAAAAATATAATTTAACCATTTAAAAGATAAACAAATAGTGAAATGGTTTAAGATAGACTGTACTTTGTATTAAACCATTTTTTTTTGTTAATATGTGCTGTTATATTAAAGGTATGAGCGTTCGAAGTTTTGCACTTTGGGACCTCATATCTCCAAGGGTATATGCGATGGATTTTTATAAACTTTTTCTAGGGATCCCTTGACATGCCCCAATAACGTACCGTCGCTTTTATGCGCTAATTTTTGTATTCTCTTAGATTTCACCGTTTTTCAGAATAAATTACCAAAAACCATGTGGATGTACTACATATTTTACAATAAACTAGCCTTTCTTTTGTGATTTTTACGTCACTGACTACTGCCACTTAACTGAAGTAAGATTTTTGCCTAGTTTATTAAGAAATAATATGACTTAAATAAGAAACGTTTTTGGTAATTTATTCTGAAAAACATTACATCTTAAGGTGGTAAAAAAGTTTTTGCTAAAATCTGTTTAGTTTAAAAAATAAATTAAGTTTCAAAATAGTTAAGGGTAAAAAAGTTATAGGCAATTTTTATGCACACTACTGGTGGTTCTCCATTTTAAGAATGGCCCCAAATTGAAAAATGGGTTCAAAATAAATGTTTTTAGTACCTTTATTGATTGTGCAAATTTCATCATGTTTTGACAAACCGCTTTTTAAATATTTAAGCATTTTCAGTCTACCTTACTTAAAGGACTGTTTTTCTGAAACGGTGTTAAAATATTTCTTCCACCAAATGTCACAGTTTTTTATCCTTTATTTGCCATATAAAAAAAGCGGACACCCTGTATATTTTTTAACCTTAGAGCGGATAAAGCCAAAATAACGAGGGGCAAATCGGATGAGCAAATTGTGACACTAATTCCTAAAAAAATTTCAACAAATTCTATAAATTCTCAACCAATTCTTAACAAATTCTACAAATTCCGAGACAAATTCTTAACAAATTCTGCAAATTCTTAACAAGTTTTTCACAAATTCTGAACAAATTTCCAATAAATTCTACAAATTCTTAAAAAAATGTACACTAATTCTTTCGTTAAATTACCCCGCGAAAAATAATTAAACTGGAAAAATCCTCGAAAAATTTAATAAATGAATACAAACCTTATTTAGTTTGTCCTTAATATCTATAAAGGACGAATTATCCTTCAGAAAAAATCCATAGGTCACTTAGTTTTAATGAAATAACACACCAAAATATCCATTGTTAAAAGTCCTTTAAAAAGTTTATCATTAAATTTTGGTAGTTATTTATAATTTAATCAAACATTAGTATTGAGTTTTTGATGTTGCTGATAACACAACAAAAATACATTTTTATTCCTGGGAAAAGTGGGCAATCGATTGGGTATTTTGTTTACATTTAAAAGTCAAAAAAAGGTGGACAAATTAATGAATTAATTTTAGCACATTTAAATCGGTTTTTAGCACTCTTTATTACACAAACTGTACTGTTTTTTTAATAGTTCACTACAACATTTAACTTAAATTACGATTATAAAATTTGGTTAAGGTTATTTTAATAGGACGTCAAAAAAAATCGTTTCATCTCTTGGTAAATTTCGATACATACTGCTTTTCGGCTTCTACGATGGCTCAATTCTACTCATTTTCCATTGCCCTATGTTGGTTCCTAATAAAAAAAGACAGAAAATTAATATTCCATGCTCAAAACGAAGACAGCCTTGGTTTCCTCCTCGGGATCTAGCAAGCCTCGGATTTAGCGCTTAAAGATTTTACATCACTAGATACTGCCAGCAGACAAAATGCTCTTAAGAGCCTCATATCTCCTCCGACTACCATGGTGAGAGGCGAATCGGTGCGGGGAACGCTAGCATGAGAGGGCCTACCGGGCAATAAAAAAAGAGTGTATGTGCAAAAATCGGATTTTGAAATAATAAGGTTTTATTCAATATGCTTAACATTGAACTGCAGGTACACCTTCAGACGTATTAATATCTAAATATTTATCAATAAAATAATGTTTAAAGTATGATTATCGTTTTCGCATGGTCCAAAAAACATATAAATCAGTAAACATGTCAAAATCAGATACATTCTTTTTCCATTGTACGGTAGAGGCTAGCGGAGGGGAGCCCTTTCCTATGTAAATATTCACGTAATTTAGACTTCAAATATCTTTGCTAATTCTTATCGGATTTTTAAAAACTTGGTGTCATTGAAAAGCTTATTAAATTTGTAATACTTATTGTTTTTTAAAATTTGTTTTTGAGCGCTTAATTTATTAAAAAAAATAGTTGTTGTTTTTGGCATGGTTTAACCACCTTTAAACTGTTACTTTTGCTAAACTAGGGACTCAAATCAAAATGTGCCAAACAATAAGTATTTTAAAAGAAGGTAAGATAATACTATCAATACTAATTTCAAAGTCATTGCGTTAATAATAACTCCAAAAACTGCGGTCTAAGTTGTACACAAATTTGCATAAGAGAAGGTGGGATATCGGGCTCTTAAAGTTTCTATTTTTGGAATATTGTATCTCTAGTAGTGTAATATCTTCGGCGCAGCTACATCGCGTCGCCTGCGATTCCTGCTGTTCCGATAACAAAAGACAGTAGCTCTGTGGCTTGATATATTTCTGTGCATTGGAAAAAGATAGAACGCCTTTTGTTTGAATTACAGGGTAGCGACGCCGATCGAGCGATAGTAGCGCCCTCGCCGGCGCTGGTGGATAAAATCGGCATTATTTGTGATAACCCATCGAGGTTTTAAATTATGGAGCTAGAATCATGATAAAAACCATCGATGTTTCATGATTCAAATAACCAAAAAGTCAGCGAAAAAATGTGTTTGTTTTGTGCAAGATAATAAATACAATAAACCCATTTTTAATTATTATTTCAAATCAGTACAGTTAAGCAAGAAGTTTCAGGTAATAAAAAAGTTTCTTATTGAACCCATCTACCAGCAACAATAAATAAAATTACAGAATTGCTAAGAACAAAAAAGTTACGTCAATCTTTATGCCCTCTACCGGTGGTAACTCCATTTCTAGGTGGGCTTCAAATGTCAAAACAAGTTTAAAAGGAATGTTTTTATTGCCGTTAATAATTCCATCAATTTTATTATGTTTCAACAAACCATTTGTAAGATATTTAGGATCAAGTATAAGTGAAGTAGACTTAAAGGGATGTAGTTTTTAAACGGCCTAGCCTAGGACATGTCCCGTGTATCTGTCTATTTTGTCCTCTATCTACCCTCTTAAACGATGCACTTTTTTCATTTAGATTTTAGATGTGAAATAAAACAGGGTTTTTATTTAGAAATTTTTTTATTATAAGAATTTTGGACATAACACAAAACAAATCTAATAAAAAGACACTATGAAATAAAAAAATTGAAAAAAAAAACTGTATTTTCTTTTTAGTATCACAAAATAAGAAGTTCTAACTTTTTGCTTTTTTTAAGCAAAAATAACCTAACTATCAAAAATACTCAAAAAATATTTTTTACACAATATAAATATCTTTATAGAAAAAATTATATTAAAAGAAAAAAAGTCAATTTTAGATAAATGTAAGGCAGTTAGGCGTAAATTTACAAAAAATTAAGCTAATTCCCCAGTAAACACATCAATTGTGGCCAAATACTGGTAGTAATACGGTATATTTCCCAAGTAGCACACATAAGAAGGGCAAAATGTGGAAAATACCCCAATAAACACATAAGTGAAGGTAAAGTGTCGGTATCGTTAATGGGTCGCAATTTTCATGTTTACTGGGATCAATTACTGACAAAAGGGGCTAATTTAGGCTTTTGGGGTAGTTGCTTCTTCGGGAACTGGGGCTACAGTTGGGATCTCAGGGTATTCCAATTTGGCACCTTCTTCGCATTTGAAATGAGGGCAACAAGCTGGGAAAGGTGCTGTCTTGTTGGTTTTTTCTGAAAACAAAAAGAAAAATGTAAAAAATTGTGCCAAAGAATTTTTTGAGTTTGCTGTAAAATTGGTGAATAAAAATGGAAAAAAAAATAATACAATGTTAGGATAGTTGTTAAATATACAGGGTGTTTTTTTGTGGACTTTACTAGAGTTTGGTTCAGCTATGAGCAGTACGATTTCCATAAAAATATGTGACCGTTTAAGACCTTTACTTGCGACTGGTCAAAACAAAATTTTAATTGCTTTACTGGTTTTGCAGTAAATGACAGTGGCTATCATTTTTATTGATTTTTATATTAATAATTATTTTTTCGGAAAACTGGATTATTTTACGTACATATAATTTTTTACATGTTTAATAATCCCCTCCATTGTTTTATAATTAATTTAAATAATTTTATAAGTTTTCCTAACATAGTCGGCTGATTTAGTCTTTTTCTATTAATTTTCTTGGGTAAGTGTGCTACAGATAAACATAAACATTTTTTGTGTTCTTATTGTGTTAACAAATTATGAAAATCGTGATTTATTGTTAATAACGCCAAAAAAATAAATGTCAAAAGAGCAAAACAAATTCAACGCCTGCCTAAATAAAAAAAAGAATCATTTTAGCTAGCTATTTTAAGAAACCTTATGAATTTATTCTAAAACATCGGAAATTTTTCATTAATATGTAAAAACTGGTTTAAACGCAAAATAATATTTATTTTTTCGAAAAAAATAAAAAAAATATTACATAAAAAATGTAAAAAAATGCTGTGACTGTCGTTTTTTGTAAAACTAATAAACTAATTGAAATCTTGTATTTACCAGTCTCAAGCTGCACAGCTCTTAAATGGTCACTCCAGAAATTTCTATAAAAATGCACATAGCTGAGCTAAACGCTAGTACAGTCTATAAAAAACCATTCTCTAGGATAGCTCAAAGGGTTAAAAAAGTGACAAAACCCAGTAAAAAAAATAAACAAAATATCTCTTGACGGCCCCTTTGAAATGGGGGTGCTTGTTTAATTACTACATATTTTTGTTTTTTATCCAAATAATTCACCATTTAATTTTTTGACCTTATTCCTTAAGGGGTGGAAAATTAAATAAAAATTTATAAAAAATGGACACAAACCTTCATCAAGCTTGCACTTGGGGTTGGCCAAAGGAAGGGGTCCACAGTCTTCGACAAGTTCCAAAAGACGTGGTGGCTTGTCTTCGGAAACTACGCAAGTTGATCTACCACAGAAAGGATGAAGTTCCCATGATTTGCCTGGTTCGACAGTGGCGCATTTGGTACTGGCGAAGCACATTCCAGGAAAATCTGCAAAAAAAAATATTTCTAAAATAAAAATTTCAATAAAAGGTACATTTCTAAATTTGATGCAATTTAAGAAGTGGGATCTAATGTCATAACTTTTTATTTCATTAAAAAATACGTATAATCGTACCAAATTTTATTAAATTTAATATCTAGGATGCTGAAAAATGTATTGCGTTCAAAATTACATATTTTAGTGCATTTTGATGAATAATTTCTAGTTTCTACACAAAATGACAAATATCCGCTATTTAATACAAAACATCAAAGTGGGCTTTGTTGCACAATAATTGAATGCACAACCATATGGAAAACAATTGAAAATTGAACAGCCCACTTGGATTTAGATTAATGACCTAAAAAACAGTACAAAGTAAACAATACCTGAAATAAGTGACAATTCACAACCGTGAAACTGAATCTAGTAGACCGAGAATGCATTTTCATTATGGCATGGCATGGAAAATATCATAAAATGAGTAAAATTACAAATAAGCGTGTATTATGAAAATATTGCTTAAAATTTCTCTTATTAAAGTATGGTGTTTTCAAATTTTTATATCACACAAGTCTCTTCTTTTCGAAAAATATTTTATTGGACCAGCTTTAACAGCCATTTTTCCCCTTCCACCTTCTTAAATCTATACACATTTTCTTCATTGTCAAAGTGACATTACCGCCTATTTTTTTTACCTAATTTATAGCTTTTCTTACATTTTAGCTATTTTTTATTAACGCCACGATAAATAAATCAAAATAAAGATAAAAATATTCCATATTTTAGGCAATCTGTCACTAAGCGCGCGGGTTGACTTAAGAAACATAGAAAAGAATACATTTGTATGTTGCTAAGCAATGTGCTACATCTTAGAATAGTGAAAGTGGCCGGAAGGGGAATGCCCCAAAATAGGGGAAGTGTCTCTAAGTTTAAAACTTGGAGGGCTAGTACACCTAAACCAGCCACTAGATAAACTAGAGATTTTATTTTTAAGTTTACTTTATATTTTTAATCAAAAAAATAAAAATTTGTTACTTGTGAAACATGCCTATTTAAAGATTCCTGGTTCAATTCCTGACCAAGCAATAAACTTTTTCATTCTGGTATTAATCTTAAAAATATTGGAACAAATTTATTTGAAAATAAATAATTTTTTATTGCTGAAAATATTTTATATTTAAAAAAAAAAAAATTTCTTCTAAAAAGCGCAGTTTTAAATTTGTCTGCTAAAAGTTTAATAAAAAAAGTAAAAGTAAAAGGGTCACCTACTTGATAGTCAGGTGACTTTTAGTTTTATATTAATTTATAAATATTTTAATTTGCATACCATTATTCTAATCACTGAAGTGACCTTTAGAAAATGTTAACCAAATCACTAATCGTTTTTAAACTAGTTTAAAGAATGAAGAATACTCTAGATTTTTGATAAAGATAACTAAGGCTAGAGATTCAAATTCACAGATTCGAAGATCTGTGCTCCTAGAAGCTCGTATAAGTCATCTCCGTTGAGCTCCTGTTAATTCTACTATATAGCACATCTACATGAGGGCCCTATGGTATATTAAAACTAAATGTAGTTTTGAAAACTACAAAAATAGGACTACAAACGTTTTATGCTTTCATTTAAATTGGATATTTACTTGTGTCGAAAATCTGACTTCAAAAACCTTTATACTATTTCTGATTTATAGAAGTAACCAATTTAAATGAAACCGTAAGACGTTTGTAGCCCTATTCTTGTAGTTTTCAAAACTACATTTAGTTTAAATATACGATGAGGCCCTCATGTAGATGTGCTATTTAGTAGAATTGACGTGAGCTCAACGGAGATGACTTATACGAGCTTCTAGGAGCACAGATCTTTGAAACTGTAAATTGAATCTCTAGCCTTAATTTAATTTTAAGCATGATAGCCGGAAGTCTTAATTAAGTCTATATTTCAGTTAACATCTTCGATTTATTTCAACTTATTGATTCTCAAGTTGTTAACTAAAAAATGCAATTAAAAAACAAGTTAACGAGTTAATAAAAATCTTAAGAGTGCAGACATAAAAGTAAGAATAAAAACAACTTGAAAATCTAGTTCACATAAAATTTATTACAAATTTTTGCTGCCTTTAAAATTAAACCTACTTTTCAACTTGAGTTTATAATAAGTTTAATGTCTACTTGTTCAATTTAAAATAATTAAAGTTTGTATAAGAAATGCAGAACCAGTTTTGCGTAATTTTTTAAACGCTTAAACGAGACAAATCATTCCGATTTATAAAAGAAGTAAAACTAAAATTTACCACACCTTTAAAAAAATAAGTAAAATTGCATTTTTTACTGGGTTAGGCATAAACTTAAAAATTAGCAAGTTAAAATAGTAGATTTTGGTACTAAGAGTTAAAGTGATGAGGCAGAAATATTGTTTGGTGAGCGAAGCGAGACAGACAATTCTGCCGAGGCACACAAAGCCACTTTAACTCTGTGTAGTAAACGATACTTTTTCTTAAAACTTCTAAATACAATGGTTTTATAATAAATTTAATTTACTTATTTTAGTTGACTCTTATTAATTTTAAAATAAACCTCGTTAAAGTGATGTTTATTTGACGTTTTATAAAAAAAAATTGGTACCGTCAGTAAAAGTTACTTTTACTGTCGCCGGAAGTAAAAATAAAAACTCTATGATACAGCTCAGAAAAGTGCTACTTTATGTTCGCCATATACGTCATTTAAGTGATGTTTTTTTGGCGTTTTAAGAAAATAAAATATGTCAAACCTATAATTATAATTAATTTACTACGACAGCTTTTTTAATAAGATATTTTTTTTCAGATTCGGAATTCCTGAAAAAATGTTATAAATTCGGTAAGTTTAAACTATATATTTTGTAAAATTAAAATTTTTAAGTGCAATAATACGTCAAATTTTCGTTACTTTTTACACAACTAACTATTTATTAGTTTTTGCTACATTCTTAAGAAACAATATTTTTTATGATTTTCCTTTTTAAAACCAACAATAATTATTGCATCTAAACAAATTATAGTTTCGTTACTTATTCATTAAAAATGTAATTTATTGTGGGTATAAATTTTTTACTCATTGTTTCTTAATATTTCCCATTAAAGGAAAATTTAATTTGTTTTTATTTTCATTTCAAAGTAAAATAAAGTAAGTAGGTACTTAAATGTTTAATTAGAATTACGAAACCAAAGTTATGATTTTAAATAGAGTTATTGCGACATTCTTTAACAATAATAGGTTTTATTTATTTTAAAATGGTTTGCTTATTTTTTTAATTTTTTTAAACAGAAATTTAAATTTAGGTATTTTAAACTAAGAGATAAGGGTTCAAATATTTTTAGTTTTTTTAATGTCACGTTCCCAAATAATTTTTGTCACTAACAAGGGCCATCAATTCTTATGCAAAACAAGCTGCTAAATCCGAATCTGGTACTTAAATAGTTCCAACGCTTTTAGTTTTGATGCTATGAGCTTTTAAGGGCAACTTTAAAAGCGACACCTGTTTTTTTTTAAAGTGCTCTAATTTGTAGAAACATTTTTTTGAAAAAAATCCAAAAGCAGATTCGTATTCTACAGACAAAAAGTAGCCTACAAAATAAGTTTTATTCAAATCGGAAACAAAAAAAAAATTTAGAACTTTTTTGAAATTTTTTTAAATTATTACCACTTTTAAAAAGTTCTAACAAAAAAACGAAAGCACTTGGAAAAAAACCGATAGCAGATTGGTTTTGTAGGACTTCTAATAAGCATAAAAACACACTTTCAGGCAAATCTATTTTTTCAAAATTTACCTCAATTTTAACCAAGGGGTAAGGGTCCAAATATTCTTAGTTTTTGTAATGTCACGGTCTCAAATAATTTTTGTCACCAACAAGTGCCATTAATGCTTATGCAAAACGAGCTGCTGAATCCGAATCTGACACTTAAATAGTTCCAACGCTTTTAGTTTTGTTGCTATGAGCTTTTAAAAGCAACTTCAAACGCGACATGTGATTTTTTTCAAAGTGCTCTAATTTAATAAAACATTTTTTTAAGAAAAATCCAAAAGCAGATTCGTATTCTACAGCCATGAAGCAGCCTACAAAATAAGTTTCATCTAAATCGGAAACAAAAAAATTTTTTTAGAGCTTTTTTGAAATTTTACCACTTTTGAAAAGCTCTAGCAAAAAAACGAAAGCACTTGGAAAAACCGATTGCAGATTTGTTTTGTACGTCTTCAAATAAGTATAAAAACACAGTTTCAGGCAAATCTATTTTTTCAAAATTTACCGCGTTTTGAACTAAGGGGTAAGGGTCCAAATATTCTCAGTTTTTTTAATATCACGGTTCCAAATAATGTTTATCCCCAACAAGGGCCATTAATGCTTATGCAAAACGAGCTGCTGAATCTGAATTTGGCACTTAAATAGTTCCAACTCTTTTAGTTTTATTGCTATGAGCTTTTAAGAGCAACTTCAAACGCAACACTTGATTTTTTTCAAAATGCTCTAATTTGCAGAAACATTTTTTTGAAAAAAATCTAAATGCAGATACAGCAAAAAAAGTAACCAGAAAATAAGTTTTATTAAAATCAGAGGCAATAATGTTAAGAATTGGTGTTACTTTTTTTTTTTAAATTTAGGCCCTTGTGCAACCAAAATTAAATCCAAACAAAAAATTAAAAGAAAGTTATAATTTTTGTTTTTAATTAAGTTTAGGCTCATATGGAACCAAAATAAAATATAGCCTTAATTGTAGTTATACAAAAAATCAAAAGCTAGTCATTTTTTTATCTTCCTAATTTAAGGCTGGCATGCAACCGAAATTAAATCACACCTTAGTTTTATTTAAGCAAAAAATGTCTAATTTGTGTCTTATTTACCTAATTTAAGGTCAACATGCAACCAAAATTAAATAACGCCTTAATTCTATCTTAACAAAAAAAAATTTTTTTTTTCGCGTTTTTTTAATAATTTTTTTTGACCTACCTCTTAAGACATCAGCAGGAATAAGCCTCTTGTAAGTCTTAGTCTTGTCTGCAGCTGCATCGTCCTTTTTATCCTCTGCAGCAACAGCAAGGACAATCAGGGTGGCCAACACTAAGAAAGATTTCATTATTATGTGATATGTGAGCTAATGTGAGTGAAACTACACTGAACTGAGGCAAACTGGTAACTGGTAAGCTTTTATAGGTTCTGTTAAAGTACCTATCTATTGGTGGACAGCAGGAGGAGGTGTAGTTCTTGTATTTTCAACATTTTGGTCATTTTATAACTATATAAGCATTTTTAAAGTTAGTACAAAGTTTAACAAAGAAGAACTCTTTTTTTTTCCAAATTTTCTTTAATTTCTCAGCGAAGTTCTCTTTTAGAAATGTAAACTTGAGATGCTTAAATATGTCCAAAGAGCCTTTATCATAAGGTACTGCAAAAGAAGATTTTTTTTTCTATTTCCGCCTTTAAGTTATTAACAATTCCAACAAGAGAATTGTCTCATTTTCTGGCAGTCAAAAAGTGATTTATAGCAAGGCATACTTTATTTTATCAGGTCGGCACACTCTCATTTTTTTGGATGTAGCAGGCTTTATTTTCTATAATGTCCATTTTTGTGACGTCACAAATATTAGTTTGGCTACTCGCTAACGGTATCGCTTTAGTCAGCAATATAAGTGAATACCTACCATTTTACTCACGAAAATGGTAAAAAAAATCATCTGTTATATTCATCGAGAAAAATGCGAACAAAGTTTCATAAGTTTGGCAACACAGTTTGTAAAATACATCTTAAAAACTCATCTAGATTCTTGATCATACATTTCTGCATTAGATTTTATTGACGTTGTTGTCAGCTTCATTTCATAAAATTTTTGTAAAATTAAATTGATTATAAAAAAAAATTTGACCATTTAGAAAATAAACAAATGGTTAAATAATTTTAGATAGATTTTGTCTTTGTATTTAACCATTTACTTCGTTAAAATGTGTTGTTTTCAAGATATAAGAGTTTAAAGTTTCGCACTTTGGGGCTTTATTTCTCCAATAGATAGATTTTTAACAATTTTTTTATTTTTTCTCCCCAACAATGAACCATTGCGTTAATTTTTGGACATCCTGAATTGTTTTCCTAGAATATTTTAATAAAATAAACTAATTATTTAGTTTAGTCTATTTTTAGATGTTTCCTTAAAAAATTTGGATTATTATTTAATTTGTTTGCCTTTCCATTCTTAATAAATGGTTTATTTTTAAATTAGGTAGGTACTAATTTTCCTTGAAAATTGTCTGGACACTTTAAGTTTTAATTTATTTGTCATAAAATCGTATTTGTTACAAAAAAGTTACGTTTTTACAAGTATTTAAAATTGGCTAAAAAAAATACAAAATTTTTGCCATTTTTTTTTTTTGAACACCCTGTAGATGCACTGGTGCGGGTAAGTGAAAGTGACTTATTTAGACCCATGTCTAGTTATTTTTACTTAAACCATGATGGTATATTTTGCAATAGATAGAATATAACTTGAGTTACCTACAAAACTATGTATTTTGTATTTCCTGCAAAATGAATGCGCATCTTATGTAAAAAGTGTTCTATAAAATAAAAAAAATTAATAACCATTTAATTTAATACAACAATGAGTTAGAAAATAAGAGGGTTTGATTATTTCATGCATGAAAAATATTGCAAAACGAGGCACTTTCTATGTTTTTTTAATGGAGCGTATTCGTACAAAAATTGGTTGGGGTAACCTAGGAGATCTGTCATACCACCCGTCGTTTCAGATGCTAACTGACAATACTTCTGAATTTTATATTTTTTTCAAATGTAAAACTAATATACCGAAAAATCAACAAACTGTCGGTTTAAAACATTCTATGTACCCTATAAAACGTTTGTATAACATTTAGAGAGTGCTTTACATCTTTAAGTCTTTATAATTAGGTAAAAAAAGGAAATTATAACTCATTTACAAACGGATTTTCGTGAATGTCTAAAATAATTCGCATTTTTTGGATGCATGGACTTTGCATTAAAAGTACATTTTTAAATGAGTCATTATGGCCTTTTTTACCTTTTACTTTATTATGAAGTTGTAGAACACTGCGTAAATGTTATACAAACCTCTTAGCTGGTACGTAAAATGTTTTTAACCGTCAGTTTGTTGTTTTTTGGCAAATTAGCTTTATATTTGATAAAAATATAAAATTCGGAAGTAATGTCAGTTAGCATCTGAAACGACGGATGGTATGACAGATCTCCTAGATTACCCCAACCAATTTTTAGTGATAAAAAAAGATATGATCATTGATCGAGTATATAATACATAGAAAAGCAAAACAGAAGTTTTATTGGGTGCCCTTTTTTTAAAACGCAAAAGGCTTTTCTTTTTTTTGCATAAAAAATTTACAATGAATGACTCATTTTCTACAGACACTTTTTATATCATTTAAGACAAATTAAATATTGCTTAGGTATAACAAGTATCTTTACTTAAACATGCGTGATTATAGGTGAAGAAATTATACATAAAGGAGGTCATGATCAAAATATAGTTTTTTTTTTTTCATAATTTTTGCACTTATTATGTTATTATTGTAATTATCCTAATTTTGTCGTGTCGCAGGATTATTCTATTGTTTATTTGTAAATAAACACCACTTTTAATTAAATAATTACTTTGTAAACATGGTAACATTATGCCTAGTAAACAGCAGCAAAAAAGTACTCATATAAAGAATTATTTTTATTTAAAAAAAAAAACAAAGAATGGGGCTTTTTCTAAGGTTTTTTCTTTGGCATTTTTAAAGGCATTTTTCTTAAAGATTTCAATCATTTTCTGATTTCTTAAAGTACTTTTTTTTAGGTACTTATTTTCATTAAAACTTTTGATTGATTATTACCACAAAAATAAGGTTATGCATTTATAGTGTTAAAAAAATTAACACTCAATTAAAAATGAGTTATTAGTTTATACTTCCTTAATCAAAATATATTTACGATGATTTGAAGGTTCCAAAAAGGTACATTTATAACCCTGAGTTCAATACAATTCAAGATATTAATTGTTGAATTAAATTTAAAAAATTGAATGCAATTTATTTTGTTATACCTAATCAAATTCAATTTATAGAAAGGCACCGCCACTTGCAAATTTTAATTTTAAAAAGAAAATATAAATGAGTCATTATTACTCTCTCTATGTATTTACTATCTATTGTTTATATTTATTTATGGATACCCTCATATATGAGTGGATACCATATACAGGATGTTAAAAAATGGCGCATAAACGCGATGGTACGCTCTTGGGGCATTCGCAGGGATCCCTAGAAAATTGTCAAAAAAAATCCATCTCTTATATTCATTGAGAAAATGCGAACAAGTTTGCATAAATTCGGCAACAGTCTAGGAAAATACATCTAAAAATTCCATCTATGAGTCTTCATTATACACTTTTGCATTAGATTTTATTGACGCTGTTGTCAG
Source organism: Cartodere bifasciata (assembly GCA_963920755.1). Lineage (NCBI taxonomy): Eukaryota > Metazoa > Arthropoda > Insecta > Coleoptera > Latridiidae > Cartodere > Cartodere bifasciata. Next base: position 11,380,853 of record OY987199.1, read on the forward strand.
CTTCATTTCATGAAAATTTTGTAAAATTAAATTGATTATAAAAATGTAATTTAACCATTTAAAAAATAAACAAATGGTGAAATGGTTTAGGATAGACTCTAGCTTTGTATTTAACAATTTTTTCGTTAACATGTGCTGTTATGTTTAAGATATAAGTGTTTAAAGTTTCGCACTTTGGGGCAATATATCTCCGAGGGTATATGAGACAGATTTTTGTTTAACAATTTTCTGGGGCTTCCTAGACATGCCCCAACAACGTACCATCGCGTTTATGCGCCATTTTTTGGACACTCTGTATAAACTTATCTTGATTATTCAGATATACAGGGGGTTCAAATTTAACCAATATTATGTTTTTTTTTTTTTTAAAACATGTTGAATATCGAGTCCTTATTGCATTCTTTTTATTAAAAAGGCAATAAAGGAAAGAATTTTGGTTTCAAAAAATATTATAAGTACCAGAATAAGTACAATTATTTTTGGAATTTATTAGCAAAGCAAAATTTTAATACTGTTGAATCACTAAAAAGGAAATAATAAATTAAAAAAATTTGTCTCACGGTAAAAACATTACCTGGAAACAATCCCATAAATTACGTTTTGAAATACTAAATAATAAATATTTAAAAAATGTCCTCCGTTTTCAAAAAATTAAGCAACTCAATTACTTCATTTAATTAAAAAAAAATCAAGGCGGCTTCAGCAGTCAAGCAAAACAAATTCGCATCTTTAATTCTTTATTTCTTTGTTGATCAATATACAAAATGATCGTGGTAGGTCTTGCAAATACCTACCCACGCGGTTTGTCACTTGTTTTCGATTTTCATGGCCAACGCGACTAGAAAGCGTAATTCCACTCTTTTAAACAGTTAAATACGAATTTAACAATGTTAAAAGTTTCCATGCACTTTAAAACTAGATGGGTTGGTTTTTATTGACAGAAACATTAAAGAAATCAGTAGTTTTTTTCCACAGAATTTCCAAGAAAAGGCAAATTTGACGAAAAACCCAAAATTGCAATTATTCGCTTTTTTTTTGCAAAAAGTTGAGACATCATGGTAATTTCTTATCTCAAGATGCAAAAAAACCTTGTCCCCTTTTAAATTTACCTCAAAAAGGCAGTTTTGGCTAAATTTAAACAATAAAAAAGTTTCAAACACAAAACTGGCCTAAAATCAAAAGAGCGAAGGCCGTTACACGTTTTCTTCTTCTTCAACGCAAACTCCGTGTGCTTATCTCCAAGCTGCACGGAGTTTTTTGACAGATAGATTGTTTATACGTCAAAATAATCTTAATCGGTGCTGAAAATAGAAAAATAGCTTAAAAAACTGTGTTTTTAACTATTTAAACTAATTTTGCTGCTATAAACTAATAAAATAAGGTTTAATTCAGTGTGTGGAAGTGTTTAAAATGCATTTTAGTGATTAACAACTTTTGTAAAGACTCATAAACATGGAAGTTGATAATCGGATAAATTTAATGAACTTTTCTGACTGTTTGTTGTTAGATTTATTAAGTTATGTGGATTCAGAATGTCTTTATAATTTAAGCCGGTAAGTACTTCTTTTCTAGTGCAAAAAACATTTCTAAAATATGTTTTATTTTAGAGTTAACAAGCGTTTACAAAATCTGATTTTGGACACTCATTTGTGGTACAACATCACCGCAAAAAGAAATGCTTTTACAAAAAAACAGGAAGAGTTTGAATATTACATTGACCGCATTAATGAAAAGACGGGTACATTTTGTGTGAAATTCAATAGTCCTACTTGTACCCTACCGAATCCAGATTATGATTTGTTAATGACTGGCTTTTCCATTTCAAAAAACCTGACTGTCGTTGCTTTGGAAAAGTATTTCTTACATGGTGCTAAGGTATTTATTCAGTTCCCTATTTTTTACAATTAAATAGTTTAAATACAAAATGTCCCGCCCAAAACGAGTGCATCTATTAAGAGGGTAGATAGAGAACCAAATAGACAGATACACTGGACATGTCCTAGGCTAGGCCGTTTAAAAACTACACCCCTTTAAGTCTACTTCACTAACAATGATCCTAAATATCTTACAAATGGTTTGTTGAAACATGATAAAATTGATGGAATTATTAACGGCAATAAAAACATTCCTTTTAAACTTGGTGGGACATTTGTAGCCCCCATAGAAATGGAGTTACCACCGGTAGAGTGCATAAAGATTGTCGTAACTTTTTTGTTCGTAATAATTTTGTTGTTTTGTTTATTGTTGCTGGTAGACGGGTTCAATAAGAAACTTTCTTATCACCTGAAACTTTTCGCTTAACTGTACCAATTTGGAATAATTAATTAAAAATGGTTTTATTGTACTTCTTATCTTGCTTAACTTTAGTCTCTTAAAAGATGCACTCGTTTCGGGGACGCCTTGTATCATTTACAGGTAAATAGCAACTTTTATGTGTTTTTTTTAAGAATTAATTTTTTACTCAATTTTTGAAGAATAAAGTGCATTTTTAAAAATAATTTTTTGTAGCATAAAATGAAACATTTTCCAAAAACAATCCAAGAACTTAGTTTTCGAGGCACAGAATTCATAGAAAGCGAATCTTTTTTTAAGAAATCGTTCGAAGAAATGGAAAATTTAAGAGTAAGTCTTTTTATTTACCTCTTTTTAATTTTGTATTTGTGAATAAGAAATAATTCTGCCACTTAAAGACTAAAGAATGGCGATAACAGAAGTCTCATGCTAACTTGCTGTTGTCAAAGTTTAAAAGTTGCTACGAAAATCTTTCACGTACATACTATCCATTCACACTTAAAAAAAAACCAGATTCACCTATGAAAACTAGAACCTTTTTCTTTGAAAAGTTGAATTTTTACATTACATTTTAATTTACTGTCATTAAAAATTGAAAAATGCCAAAAATAACATGACATTTACATAAAACAAACGTAAAAATTGAAAAATGAAACAATTTTTGCTTAAGGTGTGAGAATTTATAAAGAAAATTGTAGACTTTTTTGTAAAAGTGCTAATTTATCCTATGATACCTAAAAGTACTGCTTAAGAGTGAGTACTTACATTAATAATTCCTATTTTGTGTAAACTTTTAAATGGTTAAATTATTAGTGCATTATAAAGTAATTTAATAAAATATAAATACTTCTGTATTTGTTGATACCATTGTTTTTGATTCAGATGCCTTGAACATGTTTTTAAATGCATTTTTAATTTTTTTGACTTATTTTACATAACCAGCAAACACAAGTGACATTAATGACAATATACAGGCTTAAATCTGTCACCCTAAGGCTCGCCTGTTCTGTTTTTTTTTTAATTATGAATGGATAGTATTTTTCAACTAAAAATTTATCGTGTTTATGACAAAAAATGTTTTTTTTTAGGTTCTTATTTTGGACGAATGCAAAAATATAAAAAGCAGTGTTTTTATGTCTGTTTCCAAATATAAAAACTTGGAAATATTTTCTTGCTACAAGTGCCAAAATATCGATTCGTCTATTCCATATTTTAGCATTGCTGGTTGGCACGGTTTTAAAAAATTAAAAATTTTAGACGTCCAATTATCTGGTAAGTTTTATTAATCTAATTTTACCAACAAAAAGGTAGCATTACATTGGTATTTTAATGAAATTTTTCGCACTTCGTTTATTAAAGACATTCATTAACGCACTCCAAATCGTTAATTAATGACCCCTATTAATGCATGGATACGAGCCCATAGTAACGCTCTTCTATGTTTAAAATTACTATCTATGTTTCTACATTACAAATGTTAAAGTAGCTTTAATTACGGTTCAACCAACAAAAACCAAAAGAAATTAAATATTTACCGTTGGAAAGAATGAGAAGCAGATCCTTTTACCACATTTTAAGGAAATAACATTCATTTTCTATTCACAATTAATAAAAGTTCTGTGACAGCTCTTCTTCTTCTTCAAATTTAATAAATTTGAATGGCCGACGCATTGTTTCTGTTAGTTGGTGAAATAACTGTTTTATTTTACAATTTATTTAATAATGATGTACGATGTGCGAAAGAGCATTGTAACCAGTTCGTATGTTAAATGGCGATTAATGAACTTAGTTATTAACAAGCTCGCTGATTGCTCGCTTGTTAAAACCGCTCGTTTATTAATCGCCTTTATTAACACACTTACTGGTTAAATAACTATTAGTGAAAGGTCATGTCTAAGTCTCCTTGTTATTTTTAACCAAAAAATTTAAATTTATGACTTGTAAAAAACGCTGCCAATTTTGTGGACACTCCTAATTATTTATGTTTTTTAGGGCTAGGAAATTCCCTGATAAAATCGTTCTACAAGTCTAAAAGTTTACTAGCAATGTACTTCAGAGAATCAGACACATCGTTTCAATTAGATTTTTCACTAAACGTAGCCAAAAAACTAAAAAACGGCACTTTAACAATGGATGCTTTGTTTTTTAACTCTCCAAGTAAAGATTTCGTACAATTAAATGAATGGTATCACCCTTATGACGTTTTTGCGACAACGGAAAAATTATCTGATCTAGGAACTTTAGATTTTCGTCATACTGAATCAGAAGTTAACCATGTTCCAGAATGGCCAAAAAGTATTCTTTATAAATATCCTTATAGCGAATGCACTTGTGGAAAAGACGAAAAAGTGGTCGAAAAATGTTATGGTATGTATTTTTGGTCCTTCGAAACGGATAGACATTAAATCAAATTGTTTTTATTGTCGTTCTACAGGATGTCCGCGTTTAGTTTGCTTTTTTTGATATGGCAAATAGCTGGGAAAAATCCAAGACATTCTGTAAAAACAGTTTTTTAAAAAAGTGCCCCCTTCGGAAATAATGGCCTTTAAGCAGGTAGACTAAAAACACGTAATCGTAAATATTTACCAAATGTTTTGTCCAACCATCATGAAATTTGTACAATCAATAAAGGTAATAAAAACGGTCATTTGAAACTCATTTTAAAATTTGAGGCCCCGTTTAAAATGGCATAAACACTGGTAGTGTTAATAAAAGCTGCATGTAATTTCTTTACCTTTGAGAATTTAGTAATTTTGTTTATTTTTTCAAATACCCTAATTTAGGTGAAAACTTTTTTACCCCTTAAAATTTGTAAGAAACTCTACCGTTTATGAATAAAATGCCAAAAACACTCTTAATGTACCCCATATTTATGCATAAGACTAGACTTTCTTTTGAAATTTCTATGTCACTAACCACTGTCACTAAATTGAAGTAAGTTTTTTGTCAAATGCAAAATATGGGGTACCTTAAGATGTTTTTAAAAGTTTATACAAAAACGAATGTCTTGGATTTTTCCCAGTTATTTGTCATATCAAAAAAAGCAAACTATACGCTGACACCCTGTATAATACGAACATTTTAACACCAATTTTTATTTAATTTTAATTTATGGTCAAATTAAGCTCAAATTTACCTAAACAAATTTTGACAGTGTATCTCTTTTATGTGAAATCGACTGTATGTATTTTTTTTTTAGATTTTGAGGAAGAAATTTTAATCCGTAATTTGGAAAATCTAATCGAATCCCTAAAAAAAAGTATTGATGTTCCTAAACTGCGTAAACCAATAAATATCAGGGAAAACTTTGTCAAAGATTATCTAGCTTCAGTACGAATATTTCAAGAAAGGTAAGTTAACCAATGATGAGAGAATTAAATAGAGGTAGCATCATTTAAATACATAGGCACAATATTGAATGAAAAATAAAATATTTTGTTTTTAGAAAATCTCGAGGAAAATTGCCACTTTCAATGAACGATTCAAATCAACCAAAACAACTTATGAGAAAACGGCGTGGTTTTAAAAAATCAAACAGAGAAGAACCATTTTTTAAAGCTAGTAAAATGGGATCAAGTAGTAGTTTTGATAATTCAAGAATCGTAGGCGATAATTCAGATTTCAGTGATAATTTAGAAGAAAAAACAATTAAAAAAGAAGGTGATGATAATAAAAATGCTTTTAACGGTTTTAAGAACGACAAAAACGATTCAAATAAAAGAAAACGAAGCACTGACAGCGATTCAGACTGTGATAATACAAAAAATACTAAAGATGGTGCTACAAGTAGTAGAAAATCAGAAAAAACCAAATCAAACACTGTAAGAAACGATTATACATCAAGTTCAGACGAATTAACAGATAATTCCACGAAAACCAGAACAAAAAAGAGAAAACATAAAAAGGATGACAAAAAAACTAAGAAAAATGATAAAAAACCAAAACTGGATGACAAAATCCACAAAAACAAAGATTCAAACCAAGATTCAAGCAACAGCGATCCAGATTCAGATGATTCCCAACGTCAACTAATTAAAATTGAACAACAATGCGCCCAAGTTCGAAACGAAGATCCCGAAGTTGATCTAGACAATTTTATGGTTAATTATTACCATTTCGACAAGTTACGACATTCAAAAAGCAAACTTTTAGCATTTGATCGTATGGAAGAGCGACATAGAGCTAATATGTTGAGAATAAATCCTAATAATCCACAAAACATGGCAGAAAATAGTGCTACAAATCATATTGAAGCTGCAGAAAATAGCACAAGTCAAATGGAGAATCAAAATCGATTAAAAACTCAAGAAGAGTCTGATTTAAATGAATCGACAGATAAAAACACAAAAGAAATTACATCACATAACAAAGTTTTAACAGAAACAGCCAAATCAATAGACGCAAAAGCAAAAGAAATAACAGCAAGATTCAAACAAATAAGAGCAAACGTGAAACAAATCGAAGAAAGTAACAGACAAAATGTTGAAGATATAAGAAATGCTGAAGCTGATCTTAATATGATAGACAGCGTTAGAAATTTTGCTGTAAATCTTAGCAACGTATTTGTTAATTTTGCAGAAGAGGTAATGAAAAACGAAAAACAACACAATCAAGAAGATGGTGAAAGTAGTCAAAATAATGATAAGAATCAAGATAATAATGAAGAAGGCAGTAAAGCAGGATGTAGTAAAAGTTTTAATGAAACAGGTGGTAAAATCACTGAAAATGCAAATACACAATGTGAAGAAAGATATAGCACAAAATTAGAAGTAGATAATGCAAGAACAAGTACAGGTTATGAAAGAATTAATAGAGATAATCAAGAAACAGATAAAGATAATGAAAAAACGGATACTGCTAGAGGAAGAACTGATAGAGGCAATAAAAGAGAAGGCAAATATAATGAACGAGAAGATAATAATACTAGAAGAGGTGATAAATATAATAAAAATGCAGATACACATGATAAAACTGATTCTGGTAGAGAAAAAACAGATAGAGGCAATAAAAGAGAAGACGAATATAGGAAAAGAGAAAATAATGATAACAAAATAGGTGATAATGATTATATAATAGCAGATACACATGACAACGCAAAAGGTATAGATAATGCAAGAGGAAATAAAGAAAATAAAAGTACAGATACAGATAATACAAAATTTGATCAAACATATGCTAAAACAGATACAGAAAAGGCTAAAACAGATAATGAAAATGCAAAAAGAGATAAAGAAAATGCAAAAATAGATGAAGATAAAGCAACGAATTTAGATAATGTAAAAACTGATAAAGAAAATCAAAAAACTGACCAAGATATTGCAAAAACAAATAGAGATAATGAAAAAATTAATTTAGATAATGCAAGAAGAGAAAATGATAATAAAAAATCAGATACGGATTATAAACAAACAGAAAAAAATAATGCAAATACAGATACTTCAGAAACGAAGTCAGATAATGTAAAAAATGATGCAGATTATAAAATAACAGACCAAGATATTGCAAAAAATGATAAAGATATTGAAAAAACGCATTCAGATATTGCAAATAGAATTAAAGATGATAATAGAACAGATATAGATAATCAAGAAACAGAAACGAATAATGCAAAAACAAATAAATCAAAAGCAAATTCAGATAATTTAAAAACCGATAAAGCAGAATCTATAACAGATAATGCAAAAATTAATACAGATAATGAAAAACCAGACAAGGATTGTCCAAAAACAGATAAAGTTAATGAAAAAACGAATTTAGATATTGCAAGAAGAGATAATGATAATAAAAAAATAGATAGAGATAATAAACAAACAGAAACAAATAAAGCAAAAACAGATAATTCAGAAACGAAAGACGATAATGTAAAAACTGACACAGATAGAAAAACAGACCAAGATATTGCAAAAACTGGTAAAGATAATGAAAAAACGAATTTAGATATAGCAAAAAGAAATAAAAATGATAACAGAACAGACAGAGATAATAAAGAAACAGAAACAAATAATGCAAAAACCGACAGAGATCATGCAGAAACATATAAAGATAATGCAAAAAGAAACGAAACAACAGATACAAATAATAAACCAACAGAAATGAATAATGCAAAAACAGATAAAACAGAAACAAATTCAGATAATGCAAACACAGAAAATATAGAAACGAATTCAGATAATCCAAAAAATAAAACACATAACGCAAAAACAAACACAGAAAATAAAGAATCAAACAAATCATCAAGCAGAAACATACAAAATTTAAACCAAACCTCTGATAGCGACTCAAGTGACAATTGTCCTACTCCCAAACGCAAAAAACGTTCCAATCCCTTAAAAACAAAAACAGAGTCATCTAGCTCAGATTCAAGCCCTTCTTCTCCAAATTGGGGGCTTCTAAACAAAATAAACAATTTGCGACACTCAATAGAAAATGACTTAGACAGATTAGAACGTATCCGTGAATGTGAACGCCGTGCTCGCGATTTGCGAGGCAACATTATTGTTGTTAACTTAAATAGAAATGTCCAAAACATAGCACGAAATTTACAAGATCAGTTAAGGCCGTTTGCATTACGAGACCAACGAGATCAGGATAATATGAGACATATACAGATCTTTGAAAATGTTCATATTATTCAAGTTAATAATAATGTTCGTGCACAGGAAATACCACTAAAGCATTTATCTTTGAGAGGGTCGATACATGTAACTGATAAAACTTTGCTGTATTTGGCGAAACTGAATTTAAATATATTAGATCTGACATACACAAGTGTAACAAAAAAAGGTATAGATGATTTTTTATCACGTAATAAAACATGTCGGGTTATACATGAGTCTTTTTGTACTTGTTTACCTGCCAAAAACTGATTTAATTCTGTTTACATTGGATTCAAAGTCTGTATTAAAATTAAAAGCAAAATTTCTTTGAATGTAGCAGACAGAAATTTTAATTTTCTTTGAATTTTTGGAGTTATTTCACAATGGATCATGTTAGAACAAAAATTGGTTATATCGAGTGAGCAAATAAAAACGGCCCATAAGTAGGCCATGGGGATTGTCAATATATTGTTAATTGACAGATTTTACATTGTTCATAGCCTACTTAGGGGCCGTTTTTATTTGCTCACCCGATAGTTTCCAAGGATATGTGTCATACCACCCGTCGTTCAAGATGCTAACTGACATAACGTCATTACTTTTATTAAACAAAACGCTAATATACCAAAAAACAACAAGCAGCCGCTTTAAAACATTCAATGTACCAGCTAAAAGATTTGTATACCATTTACGGAGTGTTTTACATCGTCAATTTTATATAATCAGTTAAAAAAGTGCATTTACGAAGAAACTTTTAATGCAAAGTCCGTGCTTAAAACAAAATGCGGATTATTTTTGCACATTTATGGAAGTTCCTTTGTAAATACGTCATTATACACTTTTTTACCTAATTATATAAAATTGACGATGTAAAACACTCCGTAAATGTTATACAAACCTTTAAGCTGGTATATTGAATGTTTTAAAGCGGCTGCTTGTTGTTGTTTGGTATATTAGCGTTATATTTGATAAAAGTATGAAAGTAATGACGTTTTGTCAGTATCTTGAACGACGGGTGGTATGACACATATTCTTGGAAACCCCAACCAATTTTTGTTCGAATATGGTGCATTGTTTTAAAAATCACTGTACAAAATCTTGATAAGAAATATGGACATCATTAATATTTTGTGCATTTTTTTTTAAATATTAAGAGAAAAACTGAAAAAAACAAATAAAATTGTTTTTAATAAGGTAAAAAGTTTTTGAATTAGTTATCTTGGTAACTAAAATATTTGTAATATATTTAACATTAAGAAATGTAAATTTTATTAATTTCTTTGGATTATTTCTTACATTTTGAATTGGCTTTATAATTATAGTATATTTAAAAATATTTAACAATTTTTTTTTATTATTACTTTAGGTAAAAGTCCCTTGCGTTTTAAAAAAGGCTCTTGGTTGTTTGTATTTTTTTTAATATACTAACTTTTAACATCTAAAATATCTTAATATAAGTAGCATAAAAATATTAAATATTAGGAATAAATTTAGGAAAATAAATTATATTAAAATGCTGACTCATTGTATTTTTTTCCCTTATTCATGTACTTTTTTCCTTAACTTTGTATCCCAATTTTACCAAGCTATTTTTTGCCTCCACAATTTCCTAAAAAAAATTATATCCAAATAAAAAAAAAATTTATATTTTTTTTTTATTATTTTTTTTATCAAATAAAAAAAAGACAAACCTTTTGTAGCTCATCAGCAGCTTCTTTACAATCATTAAAAGTAAACACACGGTATAAAACTATAGCAGCGGCATAAATCTGCAAAAAAAACCGCTTTTAAAATCCATATTCCAAAAATTGCTCCTGCCCCGTAAAAAAAGCATTCTTACCCCAAATAAAACAACACAAACAAGTGGAAAATACAAAAGTCCATTTGGGTAATTCTTGGAGAACTTATTTTCAATAAAATTCGTTAGCAAACCAATCCAAATTGCCACAATTATAGACCCAACGGTTAGCCATTCTGTGAGTTTAGTCATTTTTTTTTGTTTAACGAGGAAAAACCACGTATTAAAACGAATAAATTTAGTTGCAGGTAGTTTTATTTTAACTGATAAGAGCTAAATTCAACGCAAAATATGTGAATTTAATTAAAAAAATACATAAAAACTGTGAACGCTGACGTTTTTCTTTAATGTGAGGTTATGTAACTTCTTCTTCGTCTTTTGTTCGCGGAATCACTTATCGGCCTTCGCAATTTTTTAAAATTTGGCCAGTTTTGCCCCCTTGTTGATTTTTAGTGTTTTTTTCAATTTTCAACGCAAAATAAAGCAATTTTGGTACGTTTATATGGTTTATTATTAATAATGACTAGTTTAAATGCTACAGGTTGTGTTAAGGTCTGATAAATATTGTTTTTTACTAAATACTAACATTTATTTACAAACACATACATTTATTTTGCCCTTAATTAAATTTGGGGTTGTAAAAAATGCAAAATGGCTTTTTTTGAAACAATTTTAAACGGTTAAAACGAGCAGTTTAAAATTTGGAGTCAAAGTTATGATTTTGTGCAATTTTTTTGGAAATTAAATTTTGTGCCTATTTTTTTTGCTTTGATAGTACTTATTTAAAGTCGTATGCATTTTTTACAACACCATGTATCAACAACAGCTTAAAATTTACAATAAACATGAAATTTAGCAACAATTTTTAATAGGTAGGGTATTCAAAATATTTTAAATTAATTTTACATGATATTTTATAATTTTCCAATTTCAAAATTTTTTTCAACACAAAAAATGCAAAAAAAAACAGATGCATAACGATATTTGTGTTTAGGCACTACAGCATAATATTAAACTATACAAAAGTTATTATATCAACATTTTTTTTTCATAAAAATTTAAAATCTCATTTTTTTTATACCAAGGCCTTTTTGAAAATTATAAAACTAAGTGTTTATCAAAAAGGCCTTGATTTTTGACCACCCATTTCTCCAAAAATTATTTTTTTGTGTTTGTTTCGTTGCCCTTGTTTTTCTATTTTTCAAAAATGAAATTTTAATTTTTTATAAAATTTAAGATAAAAATTTGAGAAATATTTTACAACAGTAAACATCGAGTTTTTTTGTTTATAACATTTATACTTTTGTTTTTTCTATAATTTTTAAACATTACAGCAAGAGTGAATACCAAAAAAATCAAAAAAAATAAGGAAAACAAATTTGATGTAAATAATTTTGTAAATTTTTTGCTACAAGTTTTGAAAATGATTTTTTTGTTAAATATGATATGAATATTTTGTGAGATCAGATTTTGGTATAACGCGTTAAATTTGGGTTTTTATAAACTTTGAAATATTTTAATAAATATGTAGTTTGAGAAAATTTAATAAAAATATATTTTTTACTAATATGAATTTTTTTAGTATGTAAATATTTTGTAACTATATTTTTTCTTTTCTACGTAAAATGATAAAATGCATCTTTTTGTGTTTTACTTTAAAAAATCAAAAACACAGATAGGTTTGTAATGCTAGAGATTTAAATACACAATTTCGAAGATCTGTGCTCCTAGAAGCTCGTATAAGTCATGAGCTCCCGTCAATTCTACTAAATAGCACATCTACATGAGGGCCCCATCCTATATTACAACTAAATGTAGTTTTGAAAACTAGAAAAATAGGGCTACAAACGTAATATGCTTTCATTTAAATCGGTTATTTCTTTGTGTCGAAAATCTGACTTCAAAAATCATTATATTATTTTTGTTTTTTGAGTCAGTCAGTAAGTCAGATTTAAATCAAACCATAATACGTTTGTAGCCCTATTTTTGTAGTTTTTAAAGCTAAATTAAGTTTGAATATAGGATGGGGCCCTCATGTAGATGTGCTATTTAGTAGAACTGACGGAAGCTCAACGGAGATGACTTATACGAGCTTCTAGGAGCACAGATCTTCGAAACTGTGAATTTGAATTTCTAGCCTTAATAATAAAGTTTAAATAATTTTTTTTTCGTGTGATATAAAAATTAAAAGTAATTTTCTTTTTTAATTAGCTGTACAAACAATTCTATTTTCTTCTTCTTCTTAACAATTATCTAAACGAACTATTATATTTTCTAAAACTTTAGTGACTCCCTTATTAAATTTAAACTTAATTTATTTTAATTATTAATTAATTAAGTATAATTTACTTTTTTTGGCCTTAATTTTATAAAAAGATGGTGTAAAATGCATACACGAAAATTCTTAATTAATTAATTAATTTTAACAATAATCTATAAGTAATTTAATACAAATTTTTAATTTTACATACGTTATACAGGGTGTTATACTTAAAGAAAATTACCCATTCATAAAAAATATTTTTTTAGAAAAAAATATAAAGCATCTAATTTTTTGAAGTTTAATTATTGTGCCATGAGATTTAAGTATATTTTTTAAATACCTTAAACTCAAAATAAATTTAAAAAAGTAGCAGGGAAAATTAAATGGTAATTTAATTTAAGTAGGACACCCTATATCTAATAAAAAGTTACCATAACGTTCAGTTAAAAAAATATTTTGTGCTTTTTGGTAGTAATGCTTTAAAAATGTTACTTTTCTTTTAAAAAATTTAAGTTTTTATTAAAAAAAATGTCTTTTAGGTACCTACAACTTTATTGTAAAAGTAACATTTTTAAAGCATGTTAGAATTTTTTTAATTAAAGAAGAATAAGATTAAAAACTTGATAAGGTATAAAAAAACTTACTTTATTAATTTTGCGACAGACTTTAGAAATAATAGAAATATAATACTGCTAAGGTTTTTTTTTGGAAAAGGACCTTTGATAAAATTTAGTAAAAAAAATGTTTTTTCTAAACATCCTTTTATGGAATAATTTCAATTTATAAACCAAAAATAAATAAAAAAGGGGACATAAGAGAAAAGATCTTATTGTCGTTTATAAAGATAAGTTAAGAATTTGCAAAAAAGTAGACAAAAATTATTATTAAATTTTACAAAAAAAAAAAAAAAAATCAGTTGTTAAATTTAAGAAGATATTTTTAGCATTATATGACGTATAATATTAGTGGATAAAAGTCTATGTAAAAATATTATTGAACAATTAATTACTATGTTAATTTGTTGTCTTAAATTACAAAAAAAAAATTTTTTTTTGTTAATTTTAAATATTAAATCTAAGAAATAAAAAAAAATTACTCGGGTTTAAGTCTATGCCATTGAACAATCGTTTGCCTTGGTTTCGTAATCATATCTTGCCAGTGCTTCGTTTCTGACGCACCCGAACCATTTTTACCTAAGAAAAAACAAATTTTTAGATCACACAAGTCTACTTTTCAAGAAAAAAAATATTCACATTCACAGTTTAAAAAAACCTATGAAAACTAGAACTTTTTTCTTTGAAAAGTTGAATTTATCACAAAGTTGGCATTACATTTTAAAATTACTGCAATTAAAAATTAAAAAATGCCAAAAATAATATGACAGTTACCTAAAACAGGCGTAAAAATTGGAAAAACGAAACAATTTTTGCTTGAGATGTGAGAATTTATAAAGAAAATTATAGACATTTTTGTAAAAGTGCTAATTTATCCTATGATACCTAAAATGACTTCTTAACAGTGAGTATTTACATAAATTATTCCTATTTTGTGTAAACCTTTAAATGGTTTAATGATTAGTGCATTATAAAGTAATTTAATAAAAAAATAAATACTTCTGTACATGTTGAGACCATTGTTTTTGATTTAGATGCCCTGAACATGTTTTAAATACATTTTTTAATTTTTTGACTTTTCTTACATAACCAGCAAACACAAGTGACATTAATGACAATATACAGGGTAAAATCTGTCACCCAATGGCTCGCCTGCTCTGTTTTTTTTAATTGTGAATGGATAGTAGTAGTGTTATGGCTTTGGAACAAACGACTTACCTGCTAGTAAAATTCGTCCAATAAGTTCATTTCTTCCAATGTTATCAAAATCCATTACCATTACATCTAAGGAGCATTCTCGAATTTTTTCCCATGGAACGTTAAACGAAAATGTATCGTTAAATACTGGATTAAGTGTACATTTAAAAACCGCCGTCTTGCGTTTTTCGATCCTTTTATCACCGAATTGTAGCCATACTTTAACATATGGATCTGAAAAAAAAAACAAAAAAAAATGTAAAAATTTGTTCAATTTTGATGTGCTCTAGCAAAAAAACGAAAGCACTTGGAAAAATACAAATTTCAGATTTGTTTTGTACGACTTTTAGTAAGCATAAAAACACAGTTTTAGGCAAATCTATTTTTTCAAAATTTCCCTTATTTTGAACTAAGGGGTAAGGGTCCAAATATTCTTAGTTTTTTTAATGTCACGATGCCAAATAATTTTTTTCACCAACAAGTGCCATTAATGCTTATGCAAAACGAGCTGCTGAATCCGAATCTGGCACTTAAATAGTTCCAACGCTTTTAGTTTTTTTGCTATGAACTTTTAAGTGCAACTTCAAACGCGACACGTGATTTTTTTCAAAGTGCTCTAATTTGCAGAAACATTTTTTAGAAAAAATTCAAACGCAGATTAGTATTATACAACCAAAAAGTAGTCTGCAAAATAAGTTTCATTTAAATCGGAGACAAAAAAAAATTGCAGAGCTTTTTTGAAAATTTTGAAAATTTTAGCGCTTTTGAAAAGCTCTAGCAAAAAAACGAAATCACTTGGAAAAATACCGATTGCAGATTTGTTTTGTACGACTTCTAATAAGTATAAAAACACAGTTTCAGGCTAGTCTATTTTTTCAAAATTTACCGCATTTTGAACTAAGGGGTAAGGGTACAAATATTCTCAGTTTTTTTAATGTCACGGTGCCAAATAATTATTGTCACCAACAAGTGCCATCAATGCTTATGCAAAACGAGCTGCTGAATCTGAATCTGGCACTTAAATAGTTCCAACGCTTTTAGATTTGTTGCTATAAGCTTTTAAGGCCAACTTCAAACGCGACACCTAATTTTTTTCAAAGTGCTCTAATTTGCAGAAACATTTTTTTAAGAAAAAT
Organism: Cartodere bifasciata; assembly: GCA_963920755.1. Lineage (NCBI taxonomy): Eukaryota > Metazoa > Arthropoda > Insecta > Coleoptera > Latridiidae > Cartodere > Cartodere bifasciata. The sequence goes on from OY987199.1 coordinate 11,396,749, forward strand.
CCAAATGCAGATTCGTGTTCTACAGCCAAAAAGTAGTTTACAAAATAAGTTTCATTTAAATCGAAAGCAAACAAAAATTTTGCAGAGATTTTTTGAAAATTATAAAAAATTTACCACTTTTGAAAAGCTCTAGCAAAAAAACGAAAGCACTTGGAAAAAATCCGATTGCAGATTTGTTTTGTACGACTACTAATAAGTATAAAAACACCGCTTTAGGCAAATCTATTTTTTCAAAATTTACCTCATTTTGAACTATGGGGCAAGGGTTAAGGATTCTTACCTGATTTTCCATTAATGTCTTTAGCTTTAAGATTCCTAGCTTTGAGCAAAGTAAGTGTTAGAATACTATTACTTGGATGGTAACATAGAGATGTTAATAATTCTCCACATTTGTCTTTTGCTGGAGGTTTTAATGCTTTCCAAAATGATGGCTTCTCACTTAAGTCAACCTTAAACAAAAACTAGTTAGCGGGTTAGGTCAGTGGATAGGTTAGATCAGTGAGCATGTTAGAGTTTTTTTATAAAATGCCGACATTTAATAGGATACTCCTCGCAATAATCAGAAAATAGCATTATTAAAAATAAAAAGTACTTTTTTAAAATTATCAAAAAAAATCTGCGAAGAGGTAAAACTATTAACTCTTCTCTTCTATACATTTTTTTTTATTAGCGAACAGCATAAATAGATATCCATTCTGACACTGACTTTTAGGATTTAATTTGGCTTAAGAAAGATGCTTTTGTTTTCATTTTTTTTTGCAAAGCCACCTTGACCGATCCTAGACTTACGGGACTTAGAATTCTTTTAGTACTAAAAACCTTTCTTTTGGCCTTTTTTGTCTTAAAAACTTGACAAAAAAAAAAAACAAAAAATACTTTTTAATACAAAATTTAATTTTTTTCCATTTTTATAACTTTATTATTTCTTGTAAATTGAAAAATAACGAAGATACGGCTTTTTTTTTAATTGGGGGGCTTATGTGGGGTCGAACAAAAAAAACTTTCGATTACTTTTTGTAAAGAATTGGAAGGGCTTGTATATTACCAAAAAATTTTTTTTATAAATTTTATAATAACCGAAATACGAATTTTTTTCTAGTTGGGGGGCACTGGAGCCCCCTTGTACATTATCTGATTTTTCTCAAAAACAATCCCAACCAAGATTTTAATAGGAACGATTTTTCCTGAAAATTTGAACATGATTAGGCTTTTCGTTCTTAAGTTATCGTGTTTACAAAAAAACGTGACAGAGTACAGACAGACGGACAGACGGACAGACGGACAGACGGACAGACGGACAGACGGACAGACGGACAGACGGACAGACGGACAGACGGACAGACGGACAGACGGACAGACGGACAGACGGACAGACGGACAGACGGATTTTTTGAAAGTTGTTCAAAATTCGATGAAACGCACGAATCTGCAAGAATTTTTGCTCTACGACGATTTTTGACGATTTTAGAATTTTCAAAACAATCACAATATACTCCTCGTTTTTGACTTTGTCTGCGAGGAGTATAACAAGAGTAGGTTAGATAAGTGAATGGGTTAGAAAATTATCTTTGGAGTAATCCAATGCATTATTAAATGCAAGAAAGATGCGCATTTTTTACTTTATTAAAAACAGTTAAAATTCGATTTTTTCTAAGCGAGTGGAGGCTTAAAAAATTGTAAAATGAATTTTGATACATAAAAGTAGAGTCTTTAATTCCATGGAGAATACTTGAATTGAAATATGAATTTTTTTTAACTTTTAGGGTGTTCATTAACCCCTATTTATTACTTGATTTATTCCAAAAACAATACGGTTCTTCCCCTAAATGAAATTAATTTTGTGTAAAATTTCAAGTCGATTCGATAAACCGTTCGTGAGTTATTGTGCTAACAAATTTCGTTACAGACTGACAAAACATAAATCTTAAGACGTCATGAAACGAACGAATTTGCAAACATTTTTGCTCTAGAATGAATATTAAGGCTATAGATTCAAATTCATAAATGGGATGTTCTGTGCACTCAAATGTTCGTAAAAGTCATCTCCTAGAATGTCAGTTATTTTCGAAATTTCAACAAAATATGTAAAAATACGGAGTAATAATGCATCAATAACTATAATTAAAAATATTTAGGCTAATGTTTGTGATACATAGAAGTGGTACTGAGTGCAAAAAATAATAAATATTTGGTAAAATAGTACTTTTGGTGTTTTTCTTTCTACATTGAAATCTTTGAACGAGCACATCTATATTAGGGAAAAACGTAAGTTGCAATTTTAATCATTTACAAGCTTAAAAAACGATAATAAATTAACGTATTATGGTTTGGCATAGACTGTAATGTTTAAAAACCAAAAAAATGTATCAGTATTCGAAAAAAAAAAACAAAAATAGTGTAATTTTGAAGTCAGATTTTGGACACGAAGAAATAACCGAATGAACCATAATACGTTTGTAGTCCTATTTTTTAGTTTTCAAAACAACATTTAGTTTGAATATAGGATGGGGCCCTCATGTAGATGTGCTATTTAGTAGAATTGACGAATGCTCAACGGAGATGACTTATACGAGCTTCTAGGAGCACAGATTATAAGATCTGTGAAACCCTAGTCTTAACGATTTTAGAGAAGGTTTGAACGAACGTAATGTATTCTTTCACACTTGTCTGCAAAGAGTATAGTGAATGGTAAAGTCCAGAAAAAATCCTTTATATTGATGGTAGCTATTTTTTACATATACTTACTTGGCATAAGGGTAGAAATATCTCTCCAATGGAGTCATCTCTTGAAAATCTATCATAGTCAAAAACGTGCAAATGAAGCACTCTAGATTGTAGTTTTTGAATTGGGAAACCTTCAAAATAAAACGTTTCGTTCCATCTTGGATTAAGGGTGCGACGTTTTATTTTCGTTTCTAATCTATGCTTCTTATCAGGTAGTAAAGTAACTCGTACATAGGGGTCGCTAGTGCCTGATAAATCCTTGGCTGGCAGATCTTTACCCTTAAAAAAAAAAAAAAGAATAAAATTTGTATTTAGGGGAATTGTGCCTAAAATGACATACTTTTGGCGAGTTTTTTAATAGACAAGTGCTAAAAAACGCCTTATAAAACGAGTTGTTTATATTTGCAACATTTAATTTTTTTAAAAAACATTTTTAATTTGAATTAAAAACTTAACTTAAAATTTTATTTTTATTGGATTGGCAACATTGACATTTTGAAGTAAAAAACTTAGGTCAGGCATGTTGAATAATGACATTTGTAATCTTTACTCACTTAATTCTGAATGAATAGGCGTTTAATTTTGAGAAAATGTAACCGTTGATATCGTTTCTCCAATTCTTCTAGTTATTCTCTTTAGTCTCTACAAAACAACTATGTCCCCCGATAGTTTATAAAAGTTAAATTTGTAAATGAAAAGTACCTTGTAAGGGAAGAATTTATCTTTTTGCATCTGAAAAACCAACCTAATAAAATAAAATTTTGGGTTTAATAATGAAGCAATTTAGCAACCCTAATAAACCAAATTTCGGGTTTCATAATGTGCTTATTATAGAACGCAAATGGCGTTTAAAAAACTCCCTTTTTAAGCTGTTTTGCCCAAACATTGAATTTATTTCAATAAATTTAAAGGTCAATAAATAATTGTCAATTTAAAAAAATGTGTTGAATATATTGAGCTGTGCAAGATAAATAATTCAAAGATAAAAAGTGATATGTCCGCCTAGTTGAGCTCGTTTATAAAGTGAAAATATTGGAAATCCGGAGGGAATTTTTCGAATTTTAAAAATACGCATACATCAATTCGATACTGTCGCTTTTTCTAGATTTATTGAACATGAATCATTTATATTCTGGACGTTATTGCCTCTCGAAATGATGCCTGGCTTAATATCCGATTAATTTGATTAAATTAAAAGTAATAACGGATGCAAATGACTGTTAAAACCTCGGTTAAAACAGAGTTTTATAAGGAACGTTTTTAAGCAAGTTTTCAGGTTTGGAACAATGGAAAATGCGAATTTTTTATGCCATTTTTTATATTTGCTTCATTTAGTTTATTAAACAGCATTTTTAATTTGAATTAAAAACATAACTTAATATTTTATTTTTATTGGATTGGCAACATTGACATTTTGAAGTAAAAAGTAAATTTAGGTCAGACGTATTGAATAATGACATTTCTAAACTTTACTCACTTAATACTTAATAGAATAGGCGTTTTTGAGAAAATTTAACCATTGATATCGTTTCTACAATTCTTCTAGTTATTTGCTTTAGTCTCTACAAAAAGCAATGTCCCACGATAGTTTATAATAGTAAAATTCGTAATTAAAGAGTACCTTGCAAGGGAAGAATTTATCTTTTTGCATCTGGAAAATCAACCTAATAAAATAAAATGGGGTTTAATAGTGAAGCAATTCAGCAGCATTAAAAAACCAAATTTTGGGTTTCATAATGTGCTTATTATAGAACGCAAATATAAAAACAGTATTATTAATAAACGATGCATGTGTGAAAAAAATGGTTGTTAATAAAATGATGTGTAAAAATGTCTTACCTGCATAATTTTTAGAATTAAAGTTGTATTTTGGAAATCGTACTCCAGTGAAAAGTGAATTTGTCCTACATTTTCTGACGGTTCCGAATTGTCAATGTACATATCAACCAGGGATATTGAGCGGTTTTGCAAAAACGCCATCTACAAAAAAATATAAAAAAATTAATACCTGTTTGTAAATTTTATATAAAAATCAATTTGGTATTTTTTATTTTATGTTTACATTTAGGTACCCATCCACTAAACATTTTTTTACACATTTAATAGTATATTGTGCAACTAGTGGTGAAAGTAGCACTTTTCACACGCTTGTGACGTTGTGACGCCATAAGCCACATAAGTGTGAAAAGTGCCTTTCACACGTGTTGCACACTATTATTTTTCTACGACTGCACCAAAACACTAAAAAGGCATGATTTTTTAATTTTTTATTAAATAACACCATTTAAACTTGTTTATTTATTCTTGTTCTATGGTTATAAAGATAAAACGAACATTGGGTTCGAGATTAAAAAACAAAAGCCTATCTACTTGATTTAATGCAGTAAAGACATTATGGCTCATTCTTGACATTTCAAACAGAACAAATGAGGGCAAATTCTTTGCACACGCTTTTAGCGTGCGCAATGGATTTATCGCACGCTGTGTGCAATAACTGATTTTCAGTTATAGTAAGTAGTGTTTTTTTAGACATTTTCTAAGCAATCGTAGAAAAAATACGTACTACGACAAATAACAATCATTTTCCCTAATAAGAATAGCTTAATTTATCCAGAAAAAAATCCTCTTTCATTGAATTAAAGTTAAAAAGGTAAATAAGACATTAAGAAACAAAGTTATATTAAAAATCTGTGAGATTCATGCTCATATTGTTTTAAAAAGAGATTGTTAAAATCTTCCAACAGATTTAAATATCGAGGTCCATTTTGTATCTAGCGATTTTATATCTTTAAAATAAAATAATTTAAATTGTATACAGAATGCAAACTGCTAAAAATGTTAATTTCATTAGAATAAAATGTCCATTTATTTTATGGAATTAGTGTGCTAATTTTGTTAAATTAAAACTTAACTAAGATACTAATGCGATAGCTAAAAAAAATACGAAACTTTATTCTTTACGAAACTACTTTTTTATTCAAACTCCAATCTAGGCAATCTGTGCAAGTTCTAAAACCTTAAATGTACAACTTAATTGAAAATAAATTAAATTTTCCAAGTCCTATGTCTCAGTGTTTCTAATTATTTACATTTTGTATACCTCAATTTTCGTTTTATTTATGCTATAAGACCAGGGTTTTACAATCAAAGAACATAAAAATCTACTCACAGACGTCCTTCTGTAAAGGACCTTAAAAAAGGTGTTTTTTTAATATTTTTGCCTGGTTTTAAAATTTTCCAATTTCTAGTAATATTTCTTTTGTAGCACAAGAAGATTCAAATATTTCCTATACTGTTTTAGGTAAATTAAAAGAGTAATTTATTAATTAAAAAAACGCACCATTTTTTTAATTGCTATCATTTTTCCAATATTTCTTACACCGGTTTAATTATTTCAAACAAAATCACAAAAAAACTATGAAATTTAAATCACCGGTAAGTAACGCTTTTTTTTGCAAAAGATAAAACTTTTAATTAACACCACAACAAGCAACTTTTTATTTAATAAAAAGGTAAAAAATTAATTAAAGGACTTTTAATATCCTTTGAAGTTTAAAAATAGAAAACTTTTTATACACTTGTTGCTTTTAGGTTTTACATCCTAGTTTGCTTAGAAATTGGAAACAAATGAGCATCATTTCATTACTAAATTAAATTCATTTATTTATTTGTGTATTGATTTAACTTCTAGTTAATAGTTTTAGTTCATTTCTTAAAGAAATTTACGTACCTTTTAGGTAATTGTGATATTTATAATCAGTTTGAATAAATACCAAAGTTTAGTGCTCAAGGTCATGACAAGGTCAAATTTGTCAAAAGTCAAGGTCATGCAATAAACAATGGATGTGCCATAGTTGGTTACCCATTTCAATACATTTTGCAGTGCAAATTGTTTAAATAAATACCAAAGTGAAGTGTTTAAGGTCATGGCAAGGTCACATTGACCAAAAGTCAAGGTCATTCTGTAAATAATGTATGTACACCAGATTTTGTACCATTTTAACTTATTTCGCAAAGTAAATTATTTAAAACAATCATTATTTTTAAATTTACAATTTTGCAATTTTTAGATTCATTTCATCTAACCCATTTTTAGTGGTATAAGAAATGAACTGAATCGACCATGATTTAAATAATCTATATGGGTTTACTGCGCTCCAAATTTTTCGAATATTTTATTTTTGTTTTTTTATTTTAGAGAAAAATTTGTGTATGTGTATAAAAGTTTATTAAAATAGTTTACAAACATTTTTATGATTTTGATCTCAATTTTCATTTAGTCTGCTTATGGTAAAAAGTTCGTGACCTACTTTTTTATAATTTATCTCCTGCATTAAAAATTTTCCACCCGCTGGTCCATTACTAATTTTTAGACTTTTCGCAATTCTTATACTTTTCCCAATGGAGCATATTCGTACAAAAATTAGTTGGGGTAACCTAGGAGATCTGTCATACCACCCGTCGTTTCAGATGCTAACTGACATTACTTCTGAATTTTATATTTGTATCAAATATAAAGCTAATACACCGAAAAACAACAAACTGTCGGTTTAAAACATTCTACGTACCAGCTAAAAGTTTTGTATAACATTAACGAAGTGTTATACAACTACAATTCTTCATAATTAGGTAAAATAGAGCATAATGACTCATTTACAAAGGTACTTTTAATGTAAAATCCGTGCATCCAAAAAAATCAGTATTATTTTAATCATATTCACGGAAATCCTTTTGTAACTGTGTCATAATTTCCTTTTTTTACCTAACTATAAAGAATTAAAGATGTAAAGCACTCTCTAAATGTTATACAAACCTTTAAGATGGTACATAGAATGTTTTAAACTGGCAGTTTGTTGTTTTTTGGTATATTAGCGTTATATTTGATAAAAATATAAAATTCAGAAGTAATGTCAGTTAGCATCTGAAACGACGGGTGGTATGACAGATCTCCTAGGTTACCCCAACCAATTTTTGTACGAATACGCTCCATTTTTATACTTTTTCAATTTTTATTTTTTTAGTTGAAGATTTTAAAATACAATGCAAATAATACATAGAAACATTGTTACGACAAATATTTTGGTTTAAATAGGATTCTAAATACGATCAAACACATTAAAACATATTTTTATAGAGTTTTTCCATCGAGGGGTTAACCGCTTTTAAAAATAATGTCCAGATGACTTTAAATAAATTAAAACCTGTTATAAAAAAATCATGTCAAAATGAGTTGCACACTTAAACGCCTATGTAAAAAATTAGGGGACAGTATTTTTCTCAAGTGGTTGCCCCTCGAGGGGTAAGAAACACCTCCAAAAACCTGTACCTCGATTTTTAGGTACTTTTTTTTGGAAATGCTGACACTTACAAGCTAGGAAAATAGGTGACAGATCATGCTTACATCCTGGCTTACCGAGGGGTGATCCCCCTTAACATTTTGTAGCGTTTTATTTGTCGCTGTTGGCGTCCTTGCTTCATTTGGAAGAGGGCCTGCGCTACTTCCGGCCGGAGATTTGGCTTGGGGACTTCCGGTTGTCCTAGAATAAATGAAAAAAGTTTTTTGGAGTTATTAGATTTTGTGTTTTTTCCGGGTCAATGGTTATATTTGTGTATAGTTCGTCAAGCGAGGGGTAAATATACGGGTAATATTATGTATCTTAGGCTTTACTTTTTTGCCGAGGGGCAATTCAATGAAAGAATTAGTGTACATTTTTTTAAAAATTTACTAAGAATTTGTAGAATTTCTTTAGAATTTGTAAGGAATTAGTGTACACAATTTGCCCATCTGATTTGCACCTTATTTTTAGTTCAATGTAAAAATAAAAATATATTTGTGTTCTGCAGGGTGTCTAAAAATTGGCGCGTAAACGTAATGGTACGTTGTTGGGGCATTCTCAGGGATCTCTAGAAAATGATAAAAGTAATCCATCTGTTATATTCATGAAGGAAAATGCGAACAAAGTTGCATAAGTTCGGCAGCACTGCTTCTGAAATACATCTTAAAAACTCATCTAGATTCTTGAGCATACATTTTTGCATTAGATCATATTGACATTGTTGTCAGCTTCATTTTATTAAATTTTTGTAAAATTAAATTGATTTAAAAAATGTAATTTAATCATTTAAAAGATAAACAAATGGTAAAATAATTTTAGATAGATTGTGCCTTTGTATTTAGCCATTTTTTTTATTAATATGTGCTGTTATCTTTAAGGTAGAAGCGTTTAAAGTTTCGAACTTTGGGGCCTTATATCTCCAAGTGTACAATCGTGGACATGGAATTTAAAACGATTAATTTTTGCATTGTAAATATGGTCAAAATCTCAAACATCTCAAGTTTTATGCGAAGTGGACATTAACAAGAAACATTTCTCTGATATATTACCAAGATTAGAGCCTTATTGTTATCCTAAAACAAAATTATTTAAAAAAGAAAATATCTTCTTACTATTTTTCTCGCCGGCGGCACATTTTACATAACTTATTTTAATAAAATACATTTGACGCATTTGTTGTCAAAATAACATTCGAAAACTGACTTAAAAAATCCCATTCACAATAGAGTAAAATTCAAAAAATCAAAGGTGGCTGATAAAAAATCGTTTTAAATTTCATGTCCACGATAGTACCATTGTGTTTATGATCAAATTTTAGGACATTCTGTATGTGAAACAAAATTTTTAAGAACAAACCAAAGTTCGTAAATTTTTTACAAAGTTCACAATCGATTTTTAATTTTATTCAATTGATTGAATCTGCGAATCTGCGAAGAGTAATATCAACATGCTCTAGTTAATTTTAAAGAGAATAAAAAAGATACTTACTCTAGCTGTGCTCTGTAGAATTTCCAATTCAATCCAGAGTAGACAAATTCAACATGAAACAAAGAAAAACTCGATTAATTCATTATTCTGTAAATTTTACCTTTTGTTTCAAAAACATTCCGTTACGAATCGATCCTTAAAAGGGCAATGACTGCGAATAAAAGATAAATTGAGATTCAAAATGTTCAAAAATGTATCTATGTTGTAGTAGAAAAAATGTTAAAAGTTACGAAACCGGAAAAATATTTAATTAGGTACATTTTAATAAACGAGGTATTTTTAGAGCATTTTTCTCTTACATTACATTTTATATTTACCCGTTAATATTACGCAAGGGTGAAGTAATTTATTCCTTTTATAAAATGCAAAATGCTTTTCATAAGGTGTGATAACGTAGGCATTAAGGGGGTTACCATCTTGATAAATAGTGCACAAGAATTAATGCAAAAATTAAAGTTTAAATACCGTGTGTCCCGCAAAAAGCGCACTAGCTCATAACTTTTTACGTATACTTTGTACAGAACTGAAATTTTAGCAGTTATCTAAGAAGACTTTTAGACTTCTTTTACATGCATTTACAAAAATGTATGACTTCCAGTTTAAGCGGAAATGACATTAATTTTGTATTTTTAAATAAGACCCTATATATTTTGACATTTTTAGGAACATTCTTTTAATAAGAATACAATTGATTTTACCAATATTAACGATTCTATAGCACATTGAGAATGATCTAATTTGGTCCTACAGGAACGCTGCAATCTATGCTTCAGGACTCTATAACTAAGACGATTATGATGAAATTAGGTGATTTTTAAAAAACTATAGAATCGTTAATATTTGTAATACATCATTTTTTTAAAAACGATTGTATTCTTATTAAAACAATGTTCCTAAAAATGTCAAAATATATGGGGTGTTCTATTTAAAAATACAAAATTAATGTTATGTTCGCTTAAACCGGAGGTCATACATTCTTGTAAATGCATGTAAAAGAAGGCTAAAAGTCTTCTTAGACAACTGCTAAAATTTTAATTTAGTGGAAAGTATAGGTAGAACTTTATGAGCTCGTGCGCTTTTTGCGGGACACACGGTATATACCTAAAAATGTGTTAAATTTAATCTGGTATACAAAAGTATAATGTAGAGGTTTTAAAAATGATTAACCCCTTGACAGAAACGCACCTTGCTGCTTTTCATGTTACTGCAAAATTATATTATAATCCTTTCAGGTAGCTACAATGTATGTTCTACATTTATTACACTTTCCATAGATCTAATAACTTTATGGATAAATACAGCAAATGAAGTAACTAACATTTAATTTTCTTTTATTTATTTTACACTAAAAAAATATTTGGGTAGTAACCAGTGAGTGTGTTAAGGCTAGAGATGCAACTTCACAGTTTCGAAGATCTGTGCTCCTAGAAGCTCATATAAGTCATCTCCGTTGAACTCCCGTCAATTCTACTAAATAGCACATCTACATGAGGGCCCCATCCTATATTAAAACTAAATGTAGTTTTAAAAACTAGAAAAAACAGGGCTACAAACGTATTATGGTTTTATTTAAATCGCATATTTCGTTGTGTCGAAAATTTGACTTCAAAAATCATAGTATTTTTGTTTTTTGGAGTCAGATTTTCGACACAAAGAAATAACGGATTTAAATGAAAGCATAATACGTTTGCAGTCCTATTTTTCGAGTTTTTAAAACTACATTTAGTTTTAATATAGGATGGGGCCCTCATGTAGATGTGCTATTTAGTAGAATTGTCGGGAGTTCAACGGAGATGACTTATACGAGCTTCTGGAAGCAGATCTTTGAATCTGTGAATTTAAATCGCACAAAATATTACCTTGCAGAATAATATTCAAAAAATGCTACCAAGATCTCAAGGGATCTTGAAAAAGCTTGCCACATTTTTCGACATTTTTAACCAACTTTATAGAAAATCACTTTTGTTTTTAAAATCACATTTTTGAAAATATTGCACATTTTTTTATTATTTTTTTTTAAACACCACAATTTTAATATTATGCAATTATGGAGTCAACAATTTAATTTATTAAGTAAACAACTTTTTTTGATAAAAAAAACAACCTTGTTTACGATGATTGAGAGTTATTTTATTTTTTGTACGATTTTTCTTTTGATATTTTTTAAGTAAATCACAACATTATTTTTCTATCACAATTTGACTGCCTTTAGAAATTGTTAATTGACACTATATTTAAATTTATTATTTGATTGCTGTATTTTACGCCAAATTCTACAAAAGAAAACGTAAAAATACAATTGAATATACATTTTTAAAAAAGCAAAAATTCTTTTAAGTGCGCCTGGTAGGTACTCTAAAAAATGAAAATTCAATTGTATTTTTGTTTTACATCAGAAATAAATTCACACATCCATAAATTGAGATTTATATCATTTAGCACTAGAATTAGCACGAGCTTTCAACTAGATTTACCAATTTAATTTAATTTCCTACGTTTGTTTATATTACTTTGAGTTTGACTGCATATAAACTCGAAATTAATATCAAACATGATCATTTCTACCAAATTAGAAGCCATAAAACTTATAATTGCCTCTATAAATGCCAATTTACGATGGAATACAAAATGGCGAATGCGCCGGGCAAGTTTAGCTGTTTTTGCGTTCTCCTTATACCTGAATCGCTTAGCATGCCCTAAAAATCAGTTTCTAGGTGCATTTTGCAATACATTCAAATTATCTTAGCATTATTGTTATTTATTATCATGCAGGGTACCTAGATATTCATGTAAATGTGTAGAATCTATAAACAATCAATCAAAATTGTCACATACATGTTATAGATGCATCTAATGGAAATTAATTTAATTACTATCAATATAATATGTTGTAGTTATGATTGATAACTTGCTATTTTGGTTTTGGTAAAATTTAAAGTTTTATTATACTTCTCGCAGACAAAATAAGAAAAAGAAATGCCTAAAATGACATAACTTTTGTTTGTGATTCAATAATTGTATGAATTTATGAGTTAATGCTTATATTTAGGGTGTTTAGGGAACATTATCTAATTGAAAACGAAACGAAGAACAATAATTATTTAAATAAAAATTAAACATGTGATAAATTTTCAAAAAAAAGTGTTTTTGGCGTCATTTTACTCAATTACTTGGGTAAAACAACATTGCATGTCATTTTACCCCATTTTGTAATACTTGGGACATACTATGCCATTTTACCCAAAGCCTTTGAAAGCCTTCCAAAATTCGTATGTCGTTTTACCTAAGTTGGTGCCAATGATTAAAAAATCATTTTTGATCAATTTTTAAATCAGTTTTTGGTAAAATTCCAACATAAAATGCTTTTATTGTTATTGTAGTTTGTATAATTATGGAAAAAAAATGATTTTGCTATTTTTTATGCTTGTGTACACTTTTATATGTGCAAAATAAAAAGTTTAGGAGGGTTCCAAACACAAAATCAAGTGCTGTTTGTTTATTGTAGGCAATACGACTACCAAACTTTTTCACAACCTTAGAAGTTATTTGGAAATTGGTTGGGGTTTCCTACGAGATCTGTCATACCACCCGTCGTTTTTGATGCTAACTGACATTACTTCTAAATTTTATACTTTTATCAAATACAACGCTAATGTACCAAAAAGCAAGAAACTGTCGGTTTAAAACATTCACTGTACCATCTAAAAGGTTTGCATAACATTTAGAGTGATTTACATTTTTAATTCTTTATAGGTAAAAAAGAAAATTATGACTCATTTACAAAAGGATTTCCGTGAATGTTTGAAATAATACGGATTTTTTTTGGATGCACGGATTTTGCATTAAAAGTACCATTGTAAATGAGTCATTATGCCCTATTTTACCTAATTATGAAGAATTGAAGTTGTATAACACTCCGTTAATGTTATACAAACCTTTTAGCTGGTACGTAGAATGTTTTAAACCGGCAGTTTGTTGTTCTTTGGCGTATTAGGTTTATATTTGATAAAAATATATAATTCAGAAGTAATGTCAGTTAGCATCTGAAACGACGAGTGGTATGACAGATCTCGTAGGTTACTCCAACCAATTTTTGTACGAAAACCCCCTATTCCTCTATCATTTCAAATTAAAGTTCGTTTTTAACTTTGTCTTTGCTTGCGAGGAGTAAAATAATCAGCATTACAACAAAATTGTTTGATCTTAAAATACCTTTTAGAATAGTTGTAAGAGTTCCAACGAAATAATTTTCCTAATTATTTTCTACTTGTGAAGTTTTCGTGTACAAGAAGAAAGTTACCAACGTTTAAAAGCATTGTACATATTTCTATAAAGAGTGCCACTAAGGGAAAGCAATTTCCCTCAGGCAAATACTACAAAAGAACGTCATTAAAATTAGTAGAGAAAAAATGAGACGAAGTACGTGTTACATTTAGAAGGCTTGGTAATTAAAACTTGCCAATGCAGAATAGAGACATTTCAGAAGCCTAGTTAGAAAAAAATATTCTAAACAGACGTACATTAAACTTAAACAATCCTTTTAGTCTTTAGAAATTGTCTTGCAAGCCGTGAGTAATAAAATTTTACCCACGGGGTGAAGTTGCAACAAGCTCTTTACCCACGGGTCGAAGTTAGTGTTGCAAGCAAAAAATGACAAATGACAAATGACATTGTTTGTATTTATTTTAGTTGTCCAAAACGTATAATTTGGTGTCTTTTATTAATAAAAATGGATTCTAATAAAAGTGACAGTGAAAAATAAGTTAAATGATTATATTTATTAAAAATTAAAGCCATTGCAAATGTTGTTAGTGTTAGTTTTTATCAATGTCAACAAACCTGCTAAAAAACGCGCTGAAGCTGAAACCGTGAGTTGTTTTAGGATATTCTTATAATTTCAGACAGTATTTAGTGTAGCAGAGATAGGATTTTGATCTAACATCAACGTTTATTGAATGCTACAACATGTTACTTCATTTCTACTTTTAAAATGTTTCTTCTAACCTGACTTTACTTCCAGTCGAAAATTTGTTCGTTTAAAAAGTACGATATTGTTTGATTTTGGGGTTGTAGAAAAAGTATAGTTCGTAACACGTTTTACAAACGTCTATATTTACTCGTTTATAAAACCCTTGCTTACGCTCGTGTTTTAACAAACTCGTGAAAAAAGACTCCTTTATAAAGTTTGATAGAGAATAAAATAGTGCAGTTTGTAAAAATGTTTGTCCTATTAAATTATTTTAAGATTATTTATCTACCATTAAAATACCTAAATGCAAACTATTGACAATTCCAACAAGAGAAATGTCACATTTTTTGGCAGACAAAAAGTGATTCCTAGCAAGGAATACTTCATTTTATCAGGCTGGCGCACTTTTATGTTCATTTTTTTGAATCCTGGAGGCCTTATTATCTAGAAGGTTCATTTTTGTGACGTCACAAATATTAGTTTGGCTACTCGCTAACGGTATCGCTTTGGTCAGCAATAAAAGTAAATTTTAGGGTACCTTGTTTGTGTCATTTATTTAAATGTACCTAATACAGTTATTTGTTTACCTACGCTTCCAAATCCGACGTTTTTATTGGGACACATTAGACCCTGTGAAAGCGTAACGGGTCTAGAACCGTAGAACGGTTAAGATTTGGCTGCAAGTATACCTAAAGTAGGTAAAGTTAGTCCTATCCCAGAATATCGATTTAGACGCGTAAAGGACCTGTGTTAAGATCAACACGGCCAAGGATAGATAGATAGAGCTAGCACAGAGCTGAGAGAAGAATGAAAGGAATACCGAATAATGCCCCTAGCGGCCCGGCGGTATGTACCTCGCATAAGGTTTGAGGTAAACCCGAAAATTGCCAACTTTTTATACGTTAACGAGTAACAAGCACATTGCATTAGGCTAGACTTTGAAATCCTTTTATCTAGGGAATAGAAAATAGTACACTTAAAAAAGCGACAATGTTTAATAGCAAATACAACAGCTTTGATTTCCAAAATTTCGTTTTATATTAGCACAATATGAAACCCGAAATTTGTTTTTTAAGATTCCTGAATTGCTTCATTATTGAACCCAAAACTTTATTTTATTAGGTTGGTTTTACAGATGCAAAATAATGAATTCTTTCCTTGCAAGGTACTATCGTGAACATGGAATTTAAAACGATCAATTTTTGCATTGTTAATATGGTCAAAATAGTGGCTTAAACATCTCAAGTTTTATGTGAAGTGGACATTAACAAGAAACATTTCTCTGATGTTTTACGAAGATTAGAGCCTTATTGTTATCCTAAAACAAAATTATTTAAAAAAGGAAATATTTTCTTACTATTTTTCTCGTCGGCAGCACATTTTACATAATTTATTTTAATAAAATACATTTGACGCATTTCTTTTCAAAATAACATTCGAAAATTGACATAAAAAACCCAATTCACAATAGAGTAAAATTCAAAAAATCAAAGGTGTCTAATAAAAAATCATTTTAAGTTCCATGTCCACGATAGTACAGTTAAAAGAAGGAGCAAATACAACTGCTTTGATTTCTAAAATATCTTTTTACATTTACGTTCTATAATAAGCACATTATGAAACCCTTGTTTTTTAAGTTTACTGAATTGTTTCCTTGTAAAACCCAAAATTTTATTTTATCAGGTTGGTTTTCCAGATGCAAAAACAGGAATTCTTCTCTTGCAAGGTGCTTTTTATTTACAAATTTTACTATTATAAACTATCGGGGGACATAGTTTTTTTGTAGAGACTAAAGAGAATAACTAGAAGAATTGGAGAAACGATATCAACATTACATTTTCTCAAAAGCGCCTATTCATTAAGTATTAAGTGAATAAAGTTTACAAATGTCATTATAACATATGTCTGACCTAAATTTTTACTTCAAAATATCAATGTTGCCAATCCAATAAAAATAAAATTTTAAGTTAAGTTTTTAGTTCAAATTAAGAATGTTTTTTAATTAATTATTAAAGCAAATATAAAAAACGTGTTTCTTTTTTTGTTGACTGAACTGTATAAGCATTAAAAATAATTATTAAAACGTACCCAAGCAATAAATAACAAAATTTAAATGGTTTACGTTAATCCAAATTATCATTGATGACAATCACGTTTCTACCTTTATTTATAACAACCATGAATTTATTTTATTAGATACATTTGTTTTAGCATGTTATTTAGGTACCTTACAATTTGTGCTAAAATTTATGTGTGTTATGCACTTCGGGTTATTAAAACATCGCTTTAATCATGATCTATGTTAGTTTAGCAACGCCATTTAAACAAATTAAACATATTAATCAAAAGCTAATAGTGCAAAACATGATTTTTTTGCGACAGTTCGCTAAAATTGTGCTTTCCAAAATGGTATGTAAATAATTTACTAAGTTTGAGCAAAGAAACATTTTGTAATTTTGCATAAACGTTAATGTTAAATCAAAATCCTACCTCTGTTACACTAAATACTGTCTTAAATTATAAAAATATCCAAAAACAACTCACGGTTTTAGCTTCAACCACGCGTTTTTAGCAGGCTTGTTGACATCAGTAAAACTAACACTAACAACATTTGCAATTACTTTAATTTTTAAGAAATGCAAACATATACCTTATTTTTCACTGCAATTTTCATTAGAATTTATCTTTGTTAATAAAAGACACCAAATTATAAATTTTTTTGGCAGCTAAAATAAATACAAAAAATGTCATCTGTCATTTTCTGCGAGTAACGCTAACTTCGGCCCGTGGGTAAAGAGCTTGTTGCAACTTCACACCGTAGGTAAAATGCTATTACTCACGGCTTGCAAGACAATGGCTAAAGACTAAAGAATTGTATTAGATTTAATCAAGTTGTGCGATAAGACAGAAGTGTCATTTTAAAGGCTATGGTACAAAAAATAATTTAAAACATAAAAACGATAAAAAAGCTTTTAAATATATAAAAAAAAAACAGAAAAAGCAATTGAAAAAAGATACTGTGTGTGTGTTGACACACTTACAATGTTGATTGTATTTCAAGTGTTTATTGGATACACTAAAGAAGTAACACTACTAGACTTATTCAGGTTTGTGATGAAAATACCAAGTGTATTTTTGTCAACAGTGTTGTCAAAGCTATTGAACTTTGACCGTATTTTCTTTAGAGATTTAAAAGGACAGATTTATGCAAAAAAAAATTTTAGACATGCACCAACAACGTACTATACAGGTGCTACGCCAATTCTGGGACACCTATGTTTACTGTGGAACTAGAACTACATGAAGATGTTGACTTCAAACATTACCATAAGATGCAGTACTATCCATTCACCATTTATTTAAACCAGACTAGGCGAGCCATAGGGTGACAGAGTTTACCCTGTATATTGTCATTAATGTCACTTGTGTTTGCTGGTTATGTAAGACAAGTCAAAAAATTTAAAAATGCATTTAAAAACATATTTAAGGCATCTGAATCAAAAACAATGGTCTTAACATATACCGAAGTATTTTTTTTTTTTATTAAATTACTTTATAATGTTCTAATCTTTAAACCATTGAAAAGTTTACACAAAATAGGAATTATTTATGTAAGTACTCACTGTTAAGAAGTCCTTTAAGGTATCATAGGATAAATTAACACTTTTACAAAAATTTCTACAATTTTCGTTATAAATTCTCACATCTCAAGCAAAAATCGATTCTTTTTTCCATTTTTTACGCCTGGTTTATGTAACTGTCATATAAATTTTGGCATTTTTAAATTTTTAGTGTCAGTAAATTAGAAATGTAATGCCAACTTTGTGGAAAATTCAACTTTTCAAAGAAAAACGTTCTAGTTTTCATAGGTGACTGCGGTTTTTTTAAAACATGAATGGATAGTATCTAGTAGTTTTAAGTCTTTGGCATAGGAGCTTGATATAATATAGCAAATGTCCTTAAACTTAAGACAGCTGTTTTTAACTTTCCTCTTGATATTCTCTTGGCAATGCCAATAAAAACTGGAAAGACTAGAAATACTGAAATGACTGCAAAGGTCTTCAGTAAAGTTAAAGGTCTTTCTCGTTTTCTTAAACACAATTATTTACCTTGGCTTAGGTCCCTACAATTTATAAAACGAAGTATAAGTTAGACTTAGACAGCTCACTTTATGTTCTTTTTAAAAGAGCAAGTGCCATCAAGGGGTGAATTTATTTTGTCTACTTCCGTCTTTAAAATGACACTTATCACACGACTTGATTAAACCTAAAACAATCCTTTAGTCTTTAGACATTGTCTTGCAAGCCGTAGTAATACCACTTTACCCACGGGGTGAAGTTGCAACAAGCTCTTTACCCACGGGCCGAAGGTAGCGTTGCTTGCTGAAAATGACAGATGACATTTTTTGTATTTAATTTAGTTGTCAAAAACGTATAATTTGGTGTCTTTTATTTATAAAAATGAATTCTAATGAAAGTTAAAGTGATATGTACTATATGTTTGCATTTCTTAAAAATTAAAGCCATTGCAAATGATGTTAGTGTTAGTTTTTTACCGATGTCAACAAGCCTGCTAAAATACGCGCGGTTGAAGCTAAAACCGTGAGTTGTTTTTGGATATTTTTATAATTTTAGACAGTATTTAGTGTAGCAGAGGCAGGATTTTGAGTTAACGTTAACGTTTATTGAATATTACAACTGTTACTTCATTTCTACTCTTAAAATGTTTTTTTCTAACCTAACTTTACTTCAAGTTGAAAATTTATTATTTTAAAAAGTTCGATATTGTTTGATTTTGGGGTCGTAGAAAAAGTAGTTTGTAAAATTTACTTGGGCTATTTATAAATAAATGTTATTTATATACCTTCATTAAATACTGTTTTATAAAATCAATTTTTTACTTTTATTTTATTGGTGTAACTTGGTTTAGTAATTTATTACAAACCATATTTTTACCATTTCATTATTTTATTTATGTTCTCTAAAGGCTATAAAGCTTGCTTTTATGTCGCTATTTACATACAGTATTTTTTATAATTGGAATATTATGTGGTTTAAATTAAAGACCTATTTTTTTAGTTTCTAAAACTGTTCTTAGTTTTAATATAAGTACGAGGGAGCCTTCATATGGATGTTGTTTTTTTTTATAAAAGTAAAAAAAGGCTTTGTGTATTACATAAAAAGAGCTTTTTCTAATAATTTCCTGGCATCTTCAGGTTGTCAAAAAAATGGCGCATAAATGCGATGGTACGTTGTTGGAGCATGTCTATAGGAATTTCTGAAAAATTGTTAAAAAAGATCTATCTGTTAAATTCATTGAGAAAAATGTGAACAAGGATGCATAAATACGGCAACACAGTTTGTAAAATACATCTTAAAAACTCATCTAGATTCTTGAGCATACATTTTTGCATTAGATCATATTGACATTGTTGTCCGCTTCATTCCATGAAAATTTTGTAAAATTAAGTTAATTATAAAAATGTAATTCGACCATTTAAAAAAAAAACAAATGGTAAAATGGTTTAGGATAGACTGTAGCTTTGTATTTAACCCTTTTTTCGTTAATATGTGCTGTTATCTTCAAGATATAAGAGTTTAAAGTTTTGCACTTTGGGGTCTCATTTCCCAAGGGTATATGAGATGGATTGTTTTTACAATTTTTTAGGGAACCCTAGATATGCCCCAATATC
The DNA here is from genome assembly GCA_963920755.1 of Cartodere bifasciata. NCBI lineage: Eukaryota > Metazoa > Arthropoda > Insecta > Coleoptera > Latridiidae > Cartodere > Cartodere bifasciata. Next base: position 11,416,958 of record OY987199.1, read on the forward strand.
GTACCATCGCGTTTATGCGCCAATTTTTGGACATTTTGTAGATGTAATCTTTAATAAAAGTAATGAAGCTCTAGGTACGTTAAAATAAAAGGTGCTTTTACTAATAACTTTCTGGCATCTATAAACTAACCTAGGAATTAAGAGCCCGATGCTCAGTCCTAATACCATGTAGAGGGGCTACCGCGGGCTGCGGTGGCCAGAATAGACTAAAGACTAGTTGAACAGATATATGAATATGTGTCTAGAGTAGCCACCTACCACCAGTACAACTAGAGAGAGGCATGACCTTGCTCTTTAAAAATCGTATTTGGGATGCTTGCAGCACGTTTATATGCAAATATTTACAAAACTTAGACCACAAATATCATAGTTAATTCTTATCCGATTTTGAAAAACTTGGTGTAAAAGATAATTTATTTTGTAATACTTTAAAAATCGATTTTGAGGCTCAATTTAAGCAAGAAAAATAGTTGTTGTTTTTAATATAGTTTCCCCTTCTTTAAACTATTATTTTTGCTAAACTAGGGCTAAACTAGGGCTACAAAACAAAATTTGGCAAACAATAGGTATTTTAACATTATATGGTTACAATGTTAAAACAATTGCTCTAATAATAACGCTAAAAACTGGGGCCTAAGTTGTACACAAGTTTGCATAAGAGAAAGTGGATAGTCGGGCTCTTTTGTTCATCTAGCTAATAAAAAAGAATCATTTAGACCCATAGGCATTTACAAAAACTCAAACAACATTTATAAGTCCCATAAGAACAATTTTAAATTTAGGTTATACTTAGGTACTAGGTATCTTGAAATAACTTGCTGTATTGTATTTTATAATAATTATTAGCCACGCATTTTTGATGAGTTAACATTTATCCACTACAGGTATTTCATTAGATTAGGTAATTAAATTTTAACGTAACGCACTTATTACTTTATAATTGAATTAAGCGCGGATGAAAAGTAGTAAAGTGTGCTATGGCTGGCGTGGCGCGTCCGGGCGCAAACAAGTGACTGTTGGCGGGTTTGCATGAGCCAGGCATGCTAGATGCCACTTGTGGCGCTCGCGTGCTTACAAAGAGTAAAAGGGCTAAAAAAAAGGTGCAGACCTCTCCTTTTCCTTCCTATGTAGCTTATACGTAAAAGGTGTGTATGTGTGTGTGTTTATTTTTGGTAGAATAATGACATACTTTTAGCAGTATGCGTTTGTGCCTGACAAACATGAGAAGTTATTTTTATATATGGTACTTTTGATAACAACACAACACAAATTTGATAAAATGTATTTTTTGCATGTGCTGTTGTCCCGACGAATTTAATGGGCGATTTATAGAACGTTACTTTCACTTTACTTTCGCTTTACTTCGGCGTAACTTTACAGAAAATTAGATAAAATACATGTGAATGTATTAGCAAATTCATACTTCACTTTAGCGCTACTTTGCTGATTCATTTAGCTGTCAGTACCAATCAAAAGCCGAGCTTGGCCGATCATGCGCATAATTTGCAAAAATGAGATATTCACCCTTATTGTCAAGGGTGGTGATTACGGAATATCGCTTCGTACGAAACCTGTTGGTCTTCTTATGTAGGTTTCGTACAAAGCGATATTTCGTAATTACCGCCCAGGTGTAAATAGTCAAAAGTCGTGAGTTCAGACACATGCGCATACCTGTTCCCAATTTCACGTAACTTTACAATCTAAAAATTAAGCAAATTTGTTAAGTTACGCGGAAGTGAAAGTAACGTTATATAAATCGCCCTTAAAGGTATTTTAGAACGCGTATATAAGGTGTTCAAAAATTGGTGCAATGGTACGTTATTGGGGCATTTTCAAGAATCCCTTGAATATGTAAAAAAAAATTCATCTGTTATATTCATTGAAAAAAATGCGAACAAAGTTGCATAAGTTCGGCAACACTTTTGCGAAAATACATCTTAAAAACTCATCTAGATTCTTAATCATACATTTTTGCATTAGATTTTATTGACCTTGTTTTCCGCTTCATTTTATACAGTTTTTGTAAAATTAAATTGATTACAAAAATGTTATTTGACCATATAAAGGATAAACAATTGGCAAAATAATTTATTTTTTAAGATAAATTGTGCCTTTGTATTTAGCTATTTCTTTCGTTAATATGTGCTGTTATCTTCAAGCTATAAGCGTTTGAAGTTTCGCTCTTTGGGGCCTCATATCTCCAATGATATGTAAAGTGGGATTCACAATGAAAATTAGCTTGCATGCGGTAAGACTTAAGGTAAGACTTAAGAGCTTGAAATATGTATTTGGGATATACCATTCACAATGAATTAGCTTGCATGAGCTCTTACAAGCTAATTCATTGTGAATGGTATATCCCAAATACATATTTCAAGCTCTTACAAGCTACCTTAAGTCTTACCGCATGCAAGCTAATTTTCATTGTGAATGAAGCTTAACAAAAGCAAATGGTAACATAAAGTTTAGTATTGCTTGAATTTATTTTGGCTTAAAGTTTTAAATTTCAATAACTAATTTTAAATATTTGAAAAGTCACTATCTGATTTATTGTCATGAGAAACATTTTTCTTAAAAGTTTTGTTTATTTAGGCCTTATCCGAAAAACATAAAATTTAAAGTTTTACGACTGAGAAATGTCCCAAAGACATATGATACATTCAGATAGTTGACCCAAGTCTTTGCCGACTTTGGACATATGTTATCCATGTGAACTAGGAACAGATAAAGTACTGCAACGGTTTTGCAGTAGCGTAGAAGCGTAGGTTTGATTTGAGATACAAAGGGTTCGTCATTTTTGCTAACCTTAGATTTAAATAATAAATATTTCAAGATGCATTTTACAAGTTTCATCTGTTTAAATATCTTTTTCATTTTTGTATTGTATTATTTTAAACAACGGTACAGATGAATTTCAGACAAGTCTTATTGTAAATAATTAAGACAAACAGTGAACTAGGTTTTCCTATCTTTTCCCTAGTAAACGAATTTGAATTTAGATTAAATTGGTACTGTTTTATAAGTCGGGTTAGGCCGCATTGTCTGAATGAATTAATTTTATATCAAACTAAATTGCATCTTGAATAGAAATTGTAAAAACAGCTTTTAGGACACTTGTTGAGAACCACTGGTTACCAGACAAAGACGACCAATCGTTAGTTTTATGACTTAAGTTAAGGGAGAGGAAATAAGTAAGCAATTTCATTGGTCGAGAAGTATATAGACAACCCTATATACTTCTAATAGACGTTAACTATTGGTTAGAAGGTTTCATCCCTTTTACCACCACTTTATTTGGAAAAATTAAGTAGGTCTCTAGACCAACTTACAAAATTCAGTTATCTCCGAATTTTTGTCGTGCTTATTTCCTCCGCTCTTTACGTGAGTAATTTTTGGTGTTAAATTAATTGATTAATTTTCTTGTAATTTAAACAAACAGTGATTCTCGACAAAGTGAATAGGGAAATAGGGAATTTTAGGTTTTTAATAGGTCTTTAATATTGTTTAATATTGTTATTAAAAATTAGGATAATTTTTAGAATAGTTAGGATTTAATTTTGTATAAACTTAACTTTAAGTTAGCTAGTTTAACTGTTAGATTAAATTTAGGATAGTTTAATTTTAATTAATATTTTTGTTAATTAATTATTGTTCCTTTAAATTTATTTTAGATAAATTTATTTTACTCATATTTTTTTTAGTTAAGTTAAGTTAATAATTTAGCTAGCTAGTTCATTTTGTCGATTGTGTTTTAAAGTTAAAAATCCGTTTTCTTTCATTTACAAACCAATTAATAAAATTAATTAAATAGTTTTCGTGCCTTTAATTTTCGGACCAGACTTTTAATCATTTTCAGCTTAAATAGAAGTGTTAGTGTTTGTGTACCGCTCCCGGATTAGCTGATTGAGGCCAGATTTTGGGTAAGTACCAAAAATGATTGAATACCAAAGTTAATTTATTATATTCTTATTATCTAATAGCAATTGCGGATTTTTATTATACGATAAAAACACGTATTGTTACAGATATATGAAATAGATTCTTTTAACAATTTTCTGGGGTACCTTAGACATGCCCCAACAACGTACCATCGCGTTTATCCGCAATTTTTTGGACACTGTAAAGTTTTTTTTTCAACATGAATATTTTTTTTCAATAACAAGCCAATTGCAATCCAATAAAAGGCTTAAAAAAAAACCAATGGCATTAAATTTAAGGCAATATTGCAAAATATAAAGGTTTTTTTAAAGCTGCTGTGAAAACATCCTTTCAAATCCTTTTTGTGTCCTGACAGTCCAGGGTGAACCCAAGGGAATGATTGAGTCCAGTTAAGTACACAATGGCTCAACGGGGTGATTTTACTGTAGGTGAAGACTTATCACCCCATTGTCTATACTAAAAATGTCTTCAACAAAGTTTGCAATAAAAAAACTTTAAAAAAAGGAAAAGAGTAATTTTTATACAGGATGCTTGCCCGGCGCCTTCGCCATTTATTTACGACGATGAACATATCCGAAGAAAATGGTGAATGCGCGCATCGGACATATTTTATAAGTAACAAATTTTAGTTTCTTGCTTAAGTGTCTCATATCTCCTCCGACTACCATGGTGAGAGGCGAATCGGTGCGGGGAACGCTAGCATGAGAGGGCCTACCGTGCAATGTAAAAAGAGTGTATGTGCAAAAATCGGATTTTGAAATAATAAGGCTTTATTCAATATGCTTCACATTGAACTGCAGGTACACCTTCAGACGTATTAATATCTAAATATTTATCAATAATAATGTTTAAAGTATGATTATCGTTTTCGCATGGTCCAAAAAACGTATAAATCATGTAAACATGTCAAAATCAGATACATCCTTTTTCCATTGTACGGTAGAGGCTGGCGGAGGGGAGCCCTTTCCTATGTAAATATTCACGTAATTTAGACTTCAAATATCTTTGCTAATTCTTATCGGATTTTTAAAAACTTGGTGTCATTGGAAAGCTTATTAAATTTGTAATACTTATTGTTTAAAATTTGTTTTTAAGCGCTCAATTTTCTAAAAAATTAATAATAATAACTCTAAAAACTGCGGTCTAAGTTGTACACAAATTTGCATAAGAGAAGGTGGGATATCGGGCTCTTAAAAATAAAAAGTAAACTTGGGCATACGCTTTTACTTAAAATCTCTTGTTCATCTCATGGCTAGTTTAGGTGTTCTAGCCCTCCAAATTTTAAATTTTTGGTGCACTTCCCCTCGATTTTGGGGCATTCCCTTCCGCCCACTTCCACTATTCTAGGGTGTAGCACATTGCTTACATAACCGAAAGGTAAATGTTTAACTTATACTTATCTAATTTACAGTTTTATACCTTTCTTTTTAGCACTTTCAAATCATACCTTCAAATATTAGTTTTTTCTTATTTGAATGGATTCTCATGCTAATTTCAAAAGCGGATTTGTCTAAATTGGACCAACACTGAACCGCACGAATATCCTAAATTGAATCGGTCCAATTTAGGAGTCTTTCAAAATTTTGCAAAGTGTTGCATATGCCAAATGTGCTAATGTTACTAAGAAAATTTAAATATATTGTTGTACGAGTTGTAAACTAACTTAATTACTTTTCTGCAACTTTTTTTAAGTTCTTTATTCAAGGGTTATGTAGCCGGTTCAATTAAGGAGATCACTGGTTCAATTTAGGAGACCAGTATCCTAAATCGGACTTTAGTAAGCATTTATTAATTTCACCTAATAAAGTATTCATTTTTAATTAAGACTGTTATTATTTTTAGAAAAACTCTGAAGAACTAAAACGCTATTTAGTTCTTCTAGGAAAACTATGGAATGCACTACCTAGTCCATTATGTGAATGTGGTGAATCTCCAGAAACTATTAAACATATTGTAGAGGACTGTCCAAATACCAATTTTGAAGGCGGTTTTTATGAATTACATAATCTGACTCCAAATGCATTAAATTGGATATCAACCTTAAAACCTCTGTAATTTTTTGGCAATTTATTGTACCTTGTAATTTAACTGGAATGTGACCCTGGTATGCTGGAGTTATTTTTCCCATGGTTTTTCCTCTGGCCCCTCCCCCCGAAGCAGATGCTTTATCAGTATATGAACATTGTCCATGGACATTCCAAAAAGAACATTATTTGTACTTTTTTATATTATTTACAACTTTATTATATTCTTGAATGTTCATATTTGTCACATACCAACCCTTATACCTACTATGACTTGTAATGTTTATTAATAATCATACGAATATATATATAAGAAAACCTACAATTTTGACTTGAAAGTTACATTTTTTAAATTGAACAAAAACAAAATCTAATCTATAAAATTCGCACCACAAAAACAATCTTTCTGATTGAACCTCGAAATCCGAAATATAAATTTTACATTTGCATGATTGAATTCAATGTAAAATTGTGCTATAAAACAATGCTGTGAATTTCCATACAATTTAAACATAGTCTTGCTATGCATTTTGCCTTTATTAAATTGTGAGGCATGGAGAGACATTTGTTGAACAACTTTACTTTTGACTTCTGTCTCATTTTCATATCATGTGTTGTTGTTTGTTTGCTGCTGTGCTATTGATAATTGAAATGTATCACATACCTTGTCTACTCGTCACTCACTAGACTTAAGACCGATTTATAGAACGTTACTTTCACTTTACTTCGGCGTAACTTCACTTCCGCGTAACTTAACAAATTTGCTTAATTTATAGATTGTAAAGTTACGTGAAATTAGGAACAGGTATGCGCATGTGTCTGAACTCGCGACTTCTGACTATTTACACCTGGGCGGTAATTACGGAATATCGCTTCGTACGAAACCTTCATAAGACATCATGTTTCGTACGAAGCGATATTCCGTAATCACCACCCTTGACAATAAGGGTGAATATCTCATTTTTGCAAATGTTGCGCATGATCGGCCAAGCTCGGCTTTTGACTTGGTACTTACAACTAAATGAATCAGCAAAGTAGCGCTAAAGTGAAGTATAAATTTGCTGATACATTACCATGTATTTTATTTAATTTTCTGTAAAGTTACGCCGAAGTAAAGCGGAAGTAAAGTGAAAGTAACTTTCTTTAAATCGGCCTTTAACCTATTCATTCTTTGATGTTATACAGGGTCTTTTTTGAACAGTATAGGAAGGAATTCAAATTGGAACTTTTTTCTGTTTGAATTTATTTCTAACTAATAAAGAACTCTTTTAAAAAACTAAAACAGTAAAAGAAATATATGGATCTTCTTGTGCTACCAAAGAAATATTAATAGTCTTAATTAAAAAAGAGTCCTTTATTTGGTGAAATTAAAAAATGCTTACAAAAGTCCAATTTAGAATACTGGTCTCCTAAATTGAACCAGTGATCTCCTTAATTGAACCGGCTACATAACCCTTGAATAAAGAACTTTAAAAAGTTGCAGAAGAGTAATTAAGTTAGTTTACAGCTCGTACAATAATATTATATTTGAATTTTCTAAGTAACATTAGCACATTTGGCATATGCAACACTTTGCAAAATTTTGAAAGACTCCTAAATTGGACCGATTCAATTTAGGATATTCGTGCGGTTCAGTGTTGGTCCAATTTAGACGAATCTGCTTTAAATTGGCATGAGAAGCCATTCAGTTTATGAGAAAAAACTAATATTTGAAGTTATGGTTTAAAAGTGTTAAAAAGAAAGGTATGAAACTGTAAGTTAGATTAGGATAAGCTAAACCCTTACCTTTCAGTTATGTAAGGTTACCGCGGTAAGTTATCAAACATTATATCTTTAATGTTTTTTAAGAACGTTCTCAATATTTAATTCATTTGTTTCTAAATAACAGAAAAAATGCATTCTTACAAAAAAGAAAACAGAAATTATATGTATAAATAAATGGAATACAAAAAAACAATTTTTTTTATCGAAAAGTTTTTGTCTTTGTAAAGTTTTTGTATAATAAAAAATCGTGTTAATATAGATATGTTTTTGGTTGGGGTATAATAGCATGAAAGTTGTACTACGTTACCATGGAAATATCGAGCGTATAACCAAAACCTTGTGCTCCCTTATACAATACCTTTTCCAAAAAGCAGGAAGAAAAAAAAATAAAAAAATTGCCTTAGCAAAAAAAATTTTGAAACCCCGCCTTCAAGTGATTATATTTCTGGTTAAAATATATGACAATTTTTTTTAAAATCTGCTTTAAGTAGCATTTAAAATCATATTTAAGCAGAGTCAACATTTTAATTGCTAAATTATTTACTTAAAAAAATTTGAACAAAAAAAATCCGACAATTTTTTTCAAATTTAAAACTATTTATAGCAAAACTTTTTTTGTTCCTTCTGTTCTACAGAAAAAGTAGTGACAAGAGCTGCAACCGTTAAGCATACCAGTGTGCAAGAGCATGGTCGGTCCATCGACCTTCAAATCATGGATCAATGACCTCGTATAAGTTCAAAACCAAAAAATGACCTTAGTCAATTTATTATACAAAACAAAATGTGTCAAACAAAAGGTATTTTAAAAGGAGGTAAGGTAATTTTGTAAAAATGAAAAAACAATAGATACCGTCAAGCCCTACGTCACAGTTCACAGAAGTGCATTAAAATACTTTCTGTGGTATTTTTTTAGGCAACCAACATTACGGACCAAAGAAAATGGTCATTTTTTTCTTATTCTGTATTTTCAACATTGGTTTTTTTAAAACATTATTTAAAGAAAAATAAAAGAGTTTTTTTGGTCCCACTTGTGTAAAAATGTTCCTTAATATCTTATTTACGATATTTTAATTTAAAATTACCCGAGAATCTACTGCAAGAATTACAAAATCCCTTATTAATCTGATGATGATGATCACCCACCAAGATGTCAACTTTAAACGCGAATTACTTGAGAAAGCAACAATATCAAGGGGTATGGTTTGTTCTAGGTAATAGAAAAAAATGTTAATTTTACAATGGTACTTACCAGACCTCTTGATATGGTTGCTATCTCAAGCAATTTGCGTTTAAAATTTACATCTTGAAGGGTGTACAACATTAACACATAAACTGTATATTATAGAGTTTTACAATGAACTAAACTTGAAATATTGAATTTAAGACATTATAACACATTTTTATACCATGGGTTCCCTAAGAAAGCCTTTTATTTTCACAAAATATTGTTCTAAATAAGTGGCTAAATCTGATCTGTAACGTAGGAGTTGACTGTGTGTATTGCTTTATGAATAACGCTTAAAACTGGGGTCTAAGTTGTACACAAGTTTGCATAAGAGAAAGTGGCTAGTCCGTTGGTTTTTAAGGACAGTCGGTAGTAATGTATCCATGAATAAAAGGTCAATGGTAAGAGCTGAAAGTAAGGGCCCTTTTGCTCTGGATGTGGAACTTGGACTGCTTTTACTTCAGACTTGCAATGTTTGCGGTAGAAGTCGGTCGAAGGTGATCGCTTCTGCTTCACTGCTTATTTTCTCGATTCACGGGCAATCGAATTCAAGAATCACCACATTTTGAATTTAAGATGGACTGCCAATTTTACGGTTGATTGTATTACCTGGATATCTGTTTGAATTTTAGCGACATTTGCATTTAAAGCAAATGCTTTTGGCAATTCTATTTAAAACGGCAGATAATAAAACTTTCTTATGTCTTTTTCAAAGTGGTAAAAACTTCACAATTACCTGCTAAGAGGTTGACGATATTTTTTTAACAAATAAGCACTTTTTTGGTGTTAAACTTGGACCATTGTTACATAATAGTTTAATGCACATTTTGTAATATTTTCAGCCAATTCTTACATCTGGTTTTTTTTTAATTGCATTTCTAAATTGTTGAAAGAGGAAATAAGAAAATACAAATTGTGTTTAAAATAGGCGAGATAACGTATACGATTCAATTTACTCTGTTTTTTTAAGATATTTATTAGAATAAGTCAGACACCAAGCATTAAAGTTACATAATTTATAAATAGCAAAAAAAGAATCAGACAAACATTTTGATACATTTTAGAATTTTGCCTTCTGTCTAGTTACCAAAAAAAAAGCGGCTATAAAGATTCCTTTTTTGTGTGCTACTGTCAACCGGTCAAACACGGCAATACTACAACTTTATACTTTCTGTATGTGAATTTAAGAATTGCAGGAAACTTTTAAGGGTTTAAGGCTAGATATTTAAATTCACAGTTTCAAAGATCTGTGCTCCTAGAAGCTCGTATAAGTCGTCTCCGTTGAGCTCCTGTCAATTCTACTAAATAGAACATCTACATGAGGGCCCCATCCTATATTAAAACTAAATCTAGTTTTGAAAACTATAAAAATAGAGCTACAAACGTATTATGGTTTCATTTAAATCGGTTATTTCTTTGTGATGAAAATCTGACTTCAAAAAACAAAAATATTATAATGATTTTTGAAGCCAGACACAAAGAAATAACTGATTAAAATAAAACTAGCTTGAACTAGGGACGACCCGCCGAAAAATAAGATCGTCCAACAGAGAACTGATAAGAACGGCACAAAACATTTTCAGTAGTACCTAGCAGTTCGCTCTGAGTACTAATTAAACGTGTCGGCCCGTTCAAAATTGCTTTTCGGTACATTAAGGCAATAGATTTAAATTCATAAATTGGACGATCTGTGCACTCGAAAGATCTTAAAAGCCATCTCCCTGAATGTCAGTTAATTTTAACAAAATATGTAAAAATACGGAGAAATACATAAATAACTATGATTCAAAATATTAAGGATACTGTTTGTGATACATAGAAGTGGTACTAAGTGCAAGATGTAATTTAAATATGGTTAAATAGTACTTTAAGTGTTTTTCTTTCTACATTGAAATCTTTGAACGAGCACATCTCTATTAGGTAAAAATGTAAGTTGCAATTTTAATCATTTACAAGTTAAAAAATAACATGGTAAATTAACGTATTATGGTTTGGCATAAACCACGTAATGTATATGAACCAAAAAATGTATCCGTAGCACAAATTAAAAGATCTGTGAATTTGAAACGCAAATCTTAAGAACAAAAAAATAGAATCATTGTAATAGTTAGTTACCTAAAAAAGCGGCTGTGAAGATGCATTTCTCTTGGTTGTTACTGTCAACAACCATGTTCAATTTAAAAATTGTAAGAAACACATAAACACACTTTTTTCTAATTTTTATTATTTTGCTGTCTGCCAATTTTTTGTTGTCAAAATTAAAAAGCACTCCCTGTTTACATACAGTGCTTAAAAGTAAAGTGCATTACTCAAATTTATTGGTTTGTTTATGCTTCAGCAAAATAACAAGACTAGGGTATACTTTTTAATGTTGGGGTATAAATTTTAACTTTTTATAATTTATGAAAGTAAAACTGCTTTTAAATAATGTGTTTTGCACAAAAGGTAAGTGCATTAAAAGTTGGAATTTTATTGTGTCGAGATTTTCTAAATGATAAACGATTTGGTCTGCTTTGTTCAAAGAGGTTATATAACCTTGATGCTGAAAATCCTAAAATTTGAAAAATTACTTTGCGTTAAAAATTAGAACATTTTAAAAAGCGCATTTTTTTAGGCATATCCTGTATGAAAGCATTATTATTAGACTATTAGGTAACCGATAAAATGTAGTTCAATGGAGTATAAAAATAAATCCAAATATCCTGCTTTAAGCGCCTTAAATGTACAGCTATATGCCAGATTATCGAGCGTTTGCACCGTTCGGTTCAGGCCAATTTTAGGCAATAAATTATTATTAAAGTTGAAATTGGAAACCTCTTCCTATTGGGTGCATTTCAGCTCAGCTCTAGTTACATTCTTCGCAAAAAAAATCAATGTAGGTCTTTAAAATACAAGGTGTCCAAAAATTGGCGCATAAACGCGATGGTACGTTGTTGGGACATTCTCAAGGATCGCTAGAAAAATGTAAAAAAAAATCCATCTGTTATATTCATAAAAGAAAATGCGAACAAAGTTGCATAAGTTTGGCAACATTGATTGTAAAAATACATCTTAAAAATTCATCTAGATTCTCGAGCATACATTTTTGTATTAGATCTCATTGACATTGTTGTCAGCTTCATTTCATCTAAATTTTGCAGAATTAAATTGTTTATAAAAACGTAATTCGACCCTTTGAAAGATAAACAAATGGTAAAACAGTTTTAGATAGATTGTGCCTTTGTGTTTAGCAATTTTTTTGTTAATATGTGCTGCTATCTTTAAGGTATAAGCAAAGATAATTTCACTGGTATAAGCATTCAAAGTTTCGCACTTTGGGACCTTATATCTCCAAAGTCATATGAGATGGATTTTTTTTATTATTTTTCTAGGGATTCCTAGACATGCCCCAACAACGTACTATCGTGGACATGGAATTTAAAACGATCAATTTTTGCATTGTAAATATGGTCAAAATAGTGGCTTAAACATCTCAAGTTTTATGCGAAGTGGACATTAACAAGAAACATTTCTCTGATGTTTTACGAAGATTAGAGCCTTATTGTTATCCTAAAACAAAATTATTTAAAAAAGGAAATGTCTTCCTATTATTTTTCTCGCCGGCAGCACATTTTACATAATTTATTTTAATAAAATACGTTTGACGCATTTGTTGTCAAATAACATTCGAAAACTGACATAAAAAACCCATTCACAATAGAGTAAAATTCAAAAAATCAAAGGTGGCTGATAAAAAATCATTTTAAATTCCATGTCCACAATAGTACACAAATTAACTAAAGTTATGCGAAGAAGAGTGTATATGAACTTGCACCTATCTGATACTAGATAGGCTAATTTATTCTAGGAAAATTAAAGCTTATAAAAGTTATAAATTTACTCCCTGAAATTACTCATTATGTCTGACTTATAGATTAACCCTAACCAGATAAGGGTGAGTAACCTTTATTTACCTGTTAATATTTTATGCTCAATTTTATGTTTAACTTCTCCTCTTTAATCTACATAGGAGGCTGGGTCATAATTAGGTAACCAGAGTAAGGATAATTGATTTATAGAGATCAAATTAAAAAGATAGTTAATACACATGGTCAACTCCTACGTCACAGATCACAGATCCACATTAAAAAACTGTCTGTGAAGTAGAATTTTGATTCTGTCAGATTTAGCCACTTTTTTAGAACAGTATTTTGTGAAAATAATAGGTTTCTTTGGGAACCCTTGGTATTAAAATGTGCTATAATGTCTTAAATTCGATATTTCAACTTTAGTTCATTGTAATACTCTATAATATACAGTTTATGTGTTAATGTTGTGCACCCTTCAAGATGTAAATTTTAAACGCAAATTGCTTGAGAAAACAACCATATCAAGAGGTCTGGTAAGTACCATTGTAAAATTAACATGTGTTTCTATTACCTAGAACAAACCATACCCCTTGATATGGTTGCTTTCTCAAGCAATTCGCGTTTAAAGCTGACATCTTGGTGGGTGATCATCATCATCAGATTAATAAGGGATTTTTTAATTCTTGCGGTAGATTCTCGGATAATTTTAAATTAAAATATCGTAAATAAGATGTAAAGGAACATTTTTGCACCAATGGGACCTACAAAACTCTCTTATTTTTCTATAAATAATGTTTTAAAAAGACCAATGTTGGAAACACAGAATAAGAAAAAAATGACCATTTTCTTTGGTCCGTAATGTTGGTTGCCGAAAAAAAATTCACTGATAGTATTTTAATGCACTTCTGTGAACTGTGACGTATAGGGCTTGACCGTGTCTATTCGATTATTAAGTCATAGACATACATCTGTAATTCATAGTCTATGATTTGAAATCAAACTAAAGAATAGGTTTGAGATAAAGCGGTTCTATTTTCTGTTACAGATTCAACAGATGTCTACAAGTGCTTTTGAACAAAAGCGAGCATAAGTGGACTCGATTTCATCCTTTAGAAAGACAAAGGATCTAACAAAAAACAGTAGATAAAGATGCCAAAGAATACTCGATTTGAGAAAAAACAAACGCATCAAAAGAAATTTACAAGTCAGCTTTCCAAACGATAAAAATGGTGAGTTTAACAATTTTTTTTAGTCATATTTTTGATCATTTTATGAAGCTCCGGATTTCTTTTTATATAAAGATGCATTATACTGTATAAATATAGAACCGCGGTTATTAAAAATAAATATTTATTTAAAATTGAACCCGACCTAAGGCGATTTAAAAATTAATCTGTTTTCTTTTTTATTCGCTTTCTTTTCTATAAAATATTCAAATGAATTATTATTGAACTTTTGAAGTCGGCGGCAATCTAAACGTGACACCGTTCTTTTATTTATTTGTTTTATTTGTATTCCGAGTGAATCTTAAAAAAATCAATAGTTTATAATATAGAGAATAAAGAGGAATCGAAATTCATTTTATAAATCATAGATGGCATTAATGTCTTTAAGACAAAGTTTTATAACTATTCGCCAACAAAAATATATATCTTAATTGAGTCGGTTCAATTTAGGAGCCTTTTACCATTTTGAAAAGTGTTGCATATGCCAAATGTGCTAATGTTGCTAAGAAAATTCAAATATATTATTGTACGAGCTGTAAACTAACTTAATTACTTTTCTGCAACTTTTGTTAATCTTTATTCAAGGGTTATGTAGCCAGTTCAATTAAGGAGATCACTGGTTCAATTTAGGAGACCAGTATCCTAAATTGGGGTTTTGTAAGCATTTTTTAATTTCACCAAATAAAGTACTCTTTTTTAAGACTATTCATATTTCTTTGGTGGCACAAGAATATACATATATTTCTTATACTGATTTAGTTTTTTAGTCCTTTATTGGTTAGAAATATATTCAAACAGAAAAGTGTTACAATTTAGGGAACTTTACTGTATTTCTTGACTTACAAGAATCTTAATTCTCGGGCAGGAGTTTAAAGAATGACGATTCTAATAGTAACAATTAATAGAACAATTTGCATTCTGGATAATCCATATTTGCAATAAGTTTATATTCCAGAATTCACGTCCAAATATCTTGACTATTTTTGAGCGCAAATTCAGTAAATATTTTATTCAAATTATGCAATGCCGCAATAGCAAAATCGATATTGTATAACTACAATTATTTTTACGTGTTTTATGCATTGGAAAAATATTAATTTCCGAATAATAATTGGTAAAATAAAACCTTTAAAAAATTTGTTTGCCCTTAAAATTTGCTGTCTTTTTTTTGTTAAATTTTGTTTTTAATTGGGATTGCATGAAAACTACCTTTTAAAAATAATATCTCCTGTCAATATTAATACAATTTAATTAATGTGTTCCTAGTGAATTTACAGAACTATAAATTAAGAGGCACTAACACAATAGAGCCGAAATATTATCGCATATTATGTTACATAATTTAGGCTATTAAAATAATTACCCAATATTGTAGTCACTATTCAAATTCCATAAGGATAGAACAAAGGGAAATAATACGTTATACTCTACACGTTCAAAATTATTATTAATTTACAAAATTGAAACGCAAATTCCCAAAAAAGGACTATGCTCTAAAACAGATACAGGTGTCCAAAAAATGACGCATAAACGCGATGGTACGTTTTTGGGGCATTCTCAGGAATGCCTTAAAAATTGTCAAAAAAAATTCATCTGTTATATTCATCGAGAAAAATGCGAACAAAGTTGCATAAGTTCGGCAACACAGTTTGTAAAATACATCTTAAAAACTCATCTAGATTCTTGAGCATACATTTTTGCATCAGTTGACATTGTTGTCATCTTCATTTCATTTCATGAAATTATTGTTAAATTAAATTGATCATTTCATTTATATGTCAAATTAGAGGTTTATGCCAAAATTTGAAGCATTTTACTGCGAATTATACTGGAAATCACCCATTGGCAACAACCTGAACTGAAATAGCCCGTTGGCAAGCACTGACAGCGAATTAATTTACCTGAATAGAAATCAAAGTTTTAATTTTTTGTTAATTTTGTCAAAAATTGTTTTTTTGGTTAGTCGTATTTAGTATTTAAATTAAATTAGTATTATTTTTTTGGGTAACTAGTATTTATAAATGAAATAATCGTGTCGAATAGCCCTCGTGCTCTTAATAAATTTTTGATTTTAAAAGAACTCGTGCTTGTTGAATACGCAATGTCCCTTAAACGTAAGGGTGTTTTCTTTGAATTATTCACCTCGTGCTTCGCACTCGGTAAATAATTAGAAAACACCATTACTTTTGCAGGACATTGCTATGCAACAAGCACTCGTTCATTTAATAATCGATAATTCATCAAGCACACGGGCTATTACTACTGATTATAAAAATGTAATTTGATCATAGAAGATAAACAAATGGTGAAATAATTTTTGATAGATTGTGCCTTTGTATTTAGCCGTTTCTTTCGTTAATATGTGCTGTTATCTTCAAGATATAAGCGTTTAAAGTTTCGCACTTTGGGGCCTCATACTTCCAAGGGTATATGAAATATATTTTTTTAATAATTTTTTGGGGATTCCTTGGCATGCCCCAACAACGTACCATTGCGTTTATGCAAGAATTTTTGGACACCCTTTACTGGAGGTTTAAAATGCACTTTTTTAGTTTTTTTTCATATAACTGAAAGACTGAATTAATCAATCAACAAATTTGTTTACTTGCAAATATGATATTCAAAAAAGCATTGTCAAATCGCAGTAATTTCGCATTGAAATCCATTTAAAAAGCAAGGTAAAATCATCAATCATGCCCGTGAAAAGGCGGTATAGGTAAGGGGCGCGCTTTTCTCGTTTCCTTAGAATAATTAATGTTTTTTGTTAAACCGAGTTTCTTATTCTGTTCTGTAAAATAATAAATCATGACATTCTTAAGTCGTAAACAATAGGGGCGGGATGCAATGCAAGTTTTCTCCAAGGTTCCCTCTAGATTCTCGTTTCAGTAAAAACACAGTGTAACGATATAATCCTTGCCAGGAATAAATAGCTTGTCATTAAACGGTTTGTGCAGCAAAGTGGAAGCTCTTACGATATTATTTGTTGCTTGTGGAAAATAAGGCAAAAAGATAATGTGATCCTTGAATTACTTTATACAGGGGGTGATGAAGGTCAGGCTAGAAAATAATGTTAAACATGTCATTTTTTATATTAAATTTAATGTATCCTCGAAAAAAGGCAAAACTTTGAACGTTTATACAGAAGGTCCAAAAATTGGCGCATAAACGCGATGGTACTATCATGGACATGGAATTTAAAACGATTTTTTAGCAGCCACCTTTGAATTTTACTCTGTTGTGAATGGGTTTTTTATATGTCAGTTTTCGAATGTTATTTTGACAACAAATGCGTCAAATGTATTTCATTAAAATATATTATGTAAAATGTGCTGCCGGCGAAAAAAATAGTAAGAAGATATTTCCTTTCTTAAATAATTTTGTTTTACGATAACAATAAGGCTCTAATCTTCGTAAAACATCAGAGAAATGTTTGCTGTTAATGTCCACTTCGCATAAAACTTGAGATGTTTAAGCCACTATTTTGACCATATTTACAATGCGAAAATTAATCGTTTTAAATTCCATGTCCACGATAGTATGTTGTTGGGGCATGCATAAGGTTTATGAAGAATTAAATTGGTTATAAAAATTTTATTTGACCATTTAAAAGATAAACAAATGGTAAAATAATTGTAGATAAATTGTGCCTTTGATTTTGATATACAATATCGCGCATAAACGCGATAGTACGTTGTTGGAGCATGTCTAGGGAGCCCCAGAAAATTGTTAAAAAAATCTATTTCAAATACCCTCAGAGAAGGCCACAAAAAGCGAAACTTTAAACGCTTATATCTTGAAGGTAGCAGCACATATTAGCGAAAGAAATGGCTAAATACAAAGACACAATCTATTTAAAATAATTTAACTATTTGTTTATCATTTAAATGGTCAAATTACATTTTAATAATTAATTTAATTTTACAATAATTTTATGAAATGAAGCTGACAACAATGTCAATATGATCGAATGCAAAAATGTATGCTCAAGAATCTAGATAAGTTTTTAAGATGTATTTTACAAACTGTGTTGCCAAACTTATGCAACTTTGTTCGCATTTTTCTTAGGGCCAGTTGTACAAACCAAGTTTAAACTTCGGTTTAGCTAAACTGACATTTTATCACAAACAGACTTTGTCAACTACAACATAGACAGTGTCTAAGATTGTTCTCTCTATGATTATAAATCAGTTTAGCTAAACCGAAGTTTAAACTTGGTATGTACAACCGGCCCTTAATGAATATAACAGATGGATTTTATTTTACAATTTTCTAGAGATTCCTGAGTATGCCCAAAGAATACCATTGCGTTTATACGCCAATTTTTGGACATCCTGTATACTCTTCGGACATTGTCCTGCGAATAATATAAAAATACAAACCATACATATTTATTAGTTAATTTTGTTTACTAAAAAAACATGTAGGTAAGTGACAAGGGACATTTTCTAATTAGTTAATTAATTATTAAAACTCAACCTAGTTAGTGACACAAATATCGTGACACGGCATAAAAGTTTGTTATTTAACTTAATGAAGTGAAACAACGTAAAATTTTAGCTAAGAAAAATGATCACAATTTAAAAAATACTTTTAGGACGATGAATTTCTTAATTCGTCCGTAGAAACCTTAAAAATGCTTACAGATGAAAAATTATACCTTTTTATCAAATGAAATACCTTCTTGTAAAAATAAACTAGAGCGGGTTAGGTCAGTGGATAGATTAGGTCAGTGAATAGGTTAGATCAGTGAGCCTGTTAGAATTTTTTTTATAAAATGTCGACATTTAATAGGATACTCCTCGCAGTAGGTAGTCAGAGAATAATAAAATTAAAAATAAAAAATAATTTTTTTATTTTTATAGAAAAAATCTGCGAAGAGGTTAAACTATTAAGTATTTACGAAAGCGAAGAGCATAAATAAGTATTAATTCTGACACTGACGTTTAGGATTTAAATAGGCTTTAGAAAGATGCTTTTGTTTTAATTTTTTTTTGCAAAGCCACCTTGACTGGGCCTAGACTTACCTGACTTTTTCATCACTAAAAACCTTTCTTTTGGCCTTTTTTGTCCTAAAAATTTTACAAAAAAAAAACAAAAATACTTTTTAACACAGAATTTAATTTCCTTTCATTTTTATGACTTGACTTTTTTTTGTGAATTGATAAATAACGAAGATACGCTGTTTTTTTTAAATGGAGGGCCTAGGTGGGGCCGGACAAAAAAAACTTGAATATACTTTTTGTAAAGAATTAAAAGGGTTTTAATATTATCTAAATAAAAATTCTGTAAATTGTATAATAACTGAAATATGATTTTTTCTCCAGTTGGGGGGTGCAGGAGCCCCCTTTGTTATCACCCGATTTTTACCAACAACGAACTTGACCTAGATTTTAATAAGAACGATTTTTCCTGAAAATTTGAACTTGATGGGATCTTTGGTTCTTAAGTTAGAGTGTCTACAAAAAACGTGACAGACGGACGGACAGACGGACAGACGGACGGACGGATTTTTTGAAAGTTGTTCAAAATTCGATGAAACGAACGAATCTGCAAGAATTTTTGCTCTAGGATGATTTTTGACGATTTTAGAATTTTCAAAACAATCACAATATACTCCTCGTTTTTGACTTTGTCTGCGAGGAGTATAATAAGAAAAAAAGACATTCTCAACTAGATTAAGTAAGTAATTAAATGATCCCATAAAAAACCAACATGGAATGATTGCTTCTTTGCAGCCTGCTAAAATCAATCAATAAAGTTAATCACATCATTTTTCTCATTTATTTTTACGCTTAGCGAGTTATATTTCATTGGCTTGAAGGTTAAATAAATCATAAAAAAATTATGACTTTATGTCCTTGATGCCATTACTCGAGCAGTGACAGAGCAGAGATTCATTTTCCTGTTTGCCTAAAGTTATTTGCCGTTAATTTCCGTTTTGTTCTTAATTTTTATGGAAGCGAACTAAATATGATGCTACCAACTTAATTAATTGCAAGGGTAACATGACCATTTCTTATTAATTAAGCAAAAATGACAGACTTAAGATTAAAAAAAAAGTATTACAGTTTTATAACTGTAAATTAGGATAAGTTATATTATATCTTTGACGTTATTTTTTATAAATTTGGCAACAATTTATGCATTTGTTTATGCGCCAACATTTGGACACCCTGCAAAAATAAGAAAATATAAAAGTCCAGATCCTTTTAATTAAAGAAACTTTTTTGCAAGCATTCCAATAAGAACATTCTTTAATGACGTTGAGTTTCTTAAAAACGTTTCTACAATTTTTTTTAGCTATTTTTCAGTGTTCTAGATTATTCTAAATTATGTCACGTTCTTTTTAAAAGCTTTTCAGGAATTTAATGTCGCGAATTAAATTTTTTGTTGCTGCTAAATGTGCGTGAATCACGTTCAAAAAAGAATGTTTTTGGTTGGAAAAGGTACAATAGATTTTATAATGATCCCTTTAGAAATATACATCATTCAGTTTGAAAGTTTTGAGTTTGCTCCAGATCCAGTTTTAGAGGAAAAACAATGCCATTTCATTTTTCATTAAGTTCTATAAAAATCGCATTCTAGGGTATTATTTGAAATATTTCTTAAGACTAGAGTTTTGCACTCACAAATATGCAAGATTCGTCTATTTTGTAATACACACGGTCAACTCCTACGTCACAGATCACAGATCCACATTAAAAAACTGTCTGTGAAGTAGAATTTTGATTCTGTCATATTTAACCACTTTTTTAGAACAATATTTTGTGAAAATAAAAGGCTTTATTAGGGAATCCTTGGTATAAAAATGTGCTATAATGTCTAAAATTCGATATTTCAAGTTTAGTTCATTGTAAAACTCTATAATATACAGTTTATGTGTTAATGTTGTGCACCCTTCAAGACGTGAATTTTAAACGCAAATTGCTTGAGTAAGCAACCATATCAAGAGGTCTGGTAAGTACCATTGTAAAATTAACATTTTTTTCAATTACCGAGAACAAACCATACCCCTTGATGGTTGCTTTCTTAAGCAATTCGCGTTTAAAGCTGACATCTTGTTGGATGATCAACATCATCAGATTAATAAGGGATTTTTTAATTCTTGCGGTAGATTCTCGGGTAATTTTAAATTAAAATATCGTAAATAAGATATAAAGGAACATTGTTACACGAATGAAACCTAAAAGGCTTTTTTATTTTTCTTTAAATAATGTTTTAAAAAGACCAATGTTGGAAACACAGAATAAGAATAAAATGACCATTTTCTTTGGTCCGTAATGTTGGTTGCCTAAAAAAATTTTACAGGTAGTATTTTAATGCACATCTAAACTGCGACGGTGTCTATTTATTGTTTTAACGTAACAGATCTTAAGTCTTTAAATTTTTAAACGGCGTTTTTTATTTGTCTACCTATATTTTATTGGAAACGGTATTGTGTACCATACAATATATAAAGGCTTGATCTGTGAAAGAAATTTATAGAATAGGATGGAAAGGTTTTACAAATTGATCGCCTCTTCCCACATTATAATATAAAGTGACATACTTTTAGAGAATTTTACGTTTTTACCGAAATTTAATATAAAATCAATATGTCATGTCACGAAAAATACTCGTCGTAGTCGTGTTCAAGCAGGAAGTCAACAAATAGTAAAAATATTGACGGGCAATCAAATTATAAAGTGCTCTATGAATAGTTCAGATACAGGACGAATCATTTTGAGTTATAAACCTTTCGTAGCACAAGAAGATCCAAATATTTATTTTATTGTTTTAGTTTGTTAAAAGAGTCTTCTATTGATTAGAAATAAATTCAAACGGAAAAATGTCCCTAGAAAATGGTTAAAAAATCTATCTCATATATCATATTGGAGATATGAGGTCCCAAAGTGCAAAATTTCGTGCGTGTTTTCCTTGACTGTGTTGCCGAATTTACGCAACTTTGTTCGCATTTTTCTAAATAAATAAAACAGATGGATTTTTTTTAATAATTTTCCAGGAATTCCTAAGCATGCCCCAATATCATTGTGGAATCAAAAAAGTAATCCATTTTTTATCTACATAACTAGATTTTCGTAAAATTGTTGTGTGTAAACAGCGTATAAAGTCTGTTATGTTTATTTTGAAACTTTGACAACAACAAAATTGGCTGCGTCAGATTTATTTTGTACTAAAAATAAACTAAGAATGTAATTCAGGTAAATAGAATTGTCAAAACATATTTGCTTTTTTAAACTTATTTGTTATAGCACAACAAAAAGGCTATAATTTTCGCAAAATAGTATAAAAGGATAACTTACTTACATGCACTTAGAATTTAACTTAAGATTTGTAAGCTGCTATATGGCCATAATCACAATGAAGAAAAGCGTCGATTACTTTATTATTGTTTCCACAATAGTACTATCATGGACATGGAATTTAAAACGATCAATTTTTGCATTGTACATATGGTCAAAATAGTGGCTTAAACATCTCAAGTTTTATGCGAAGTGGACATTAACAAGAAACATTTCTCTGATGTTTTACGAAGATTAGAGCCTTATTGTTATCCTAAAACAAAATTGTTTAAAAAAGGAAATATCATCTTACTATTTTTCTCGCCGGCAGCACATTTTACATAATTTATTTTAATAAAATTCATTTGACGCATTTGTTGTTAAAATAACATTTGAAAATTGACATAAAAAACCCCATTCACAATAGAGTAAAATTCAAAAAATCAAAGGTGGCTGATAAAAAATTGTTTTAAATTCCATGTCCACGATAGTACCATCGCGTTTATTTTTGGACATCCTGTGTAGTGTATACAATTAAAAAAAAAATTGAGTAGCAATTTTTAGATTTTCATGCAAAAAACAAAAATTAAAAATTACCTTAAAATTTGTTCACAATTATGAACGACGCCGGACATAAAGTAATACATTGTAGCGAAGTCCAATGAAAAAGTCCATCAAAAAGTTACGTTTGTATCAAAAATTGCAAAAAGCATGCCTCACATTAAAAGTGGCAAAAACACCGAGAAAAAATAACACTTTTTAAGAACAGTCAAATAAAAAACACTTTAAAAAAACACCGAGAAAAATAAAGCTTCAAAAAACAGTCAACTAAAAAACACTGTAAAAAAACACCGAGAAAAATGACGCTTTCAATAACAGTCAAATAAAAAACACTGTAAAAAAAACACCGAGAAAAAAACTGTTTAGAAAAAAAAACACACCAAAAATTTTAAAGACACTTTGTCAATAAAAATATCGTAAACAAAACAGAAGTTTTTGAATGTTGATTTTTGCACTTTTAAATGTTTAAATGTTTAAAAACAGCAACAGTTCTAATTTTAGCTTAAAAACAATTAAACTAACAAAGTTTAAAGTCAAAAGTTAGGTTATAAAACACGCATCGCTTTAAAACGCGCCAAATTTAAACGTTTACACAAAACCTTTTGTGTTTAAAACCCACTTATCTAACAAACGGTCACTTAGTCAGACACTTCAATACTTGGTAACTTGGCGTGTCAGACTCTAACAAATGAGCATCATCAGCTGCACGTTTATTGAAACCCCAAAGCCTACTTGTGCGTATGGTAAGGATAAGGATGGTTCGGCGGCATTTAACGGTTTGTGTTGTCCTGTGGCTCTAGAGCAGGATCTGCCTGCCTGCAAGTCACATGTTCCTAGCTTCCTCCGTCCGTAGAGAAGTAGGGTTACTATATAGTCGTTACTAGTTTGCAGCGCAGCCATTTCCAGCCATAGCCAACTTCTCGGCTGTGTTAACGCGTGTAATAGGACCGTGTTGCCAAATTGGCCATTTAGCAGTGGATGATGGTAAAAAAAACATAGAAATTTTTACAAAAAAATATACAACAGTCAGATTTTTCATATGTGCAGTAAAAAAATCTATTCAGGAAGGTAAATCCACAAAATGCACACTAATAAGAGTTTAGGGTTGGCGTGGTAGCCCCCCAAAAAGTCCCCTTTAATTAGCAACATTAGATCACGATGGATCTGCACCACATTTTACAAATAGATGCTAAATAAGATTTTAAAAACACTTTTGGAAAAATGATTCTTATAAAAGGAATCCTTTACCCCTAAATGACCCCCGAAGAGTTATATTCAATCATATTGAATTCAACTTCGTAAAATTATGCAAAATATGGTCCTAAAAAACCAAATTTAATTTCTTTTTTTTTTTCTACACCCCTTTTTAAATGTAATAAAGGAAAGTTCTTTAAAACCTTATTTTGCATTTGCATATGTTTACCAATTTTGGTGTGAATTTGATTGAATATTACTCTTCGGAGGTCATTTAGGGGGCGAAGAAATTTGTTTAGAGGAATAATTTTTGCAGAAACTTTTTTAAAATTTTGTGCACATCCATCGTAATCTAATGTTGCAAATAAAAGTAGGCTTTTACGCCAACCCTAAACTCTTATTTGTGTGCAATTTGTGGATTTAGCTTCCTAAATATGTTCTAACACATCCAAAAAATCTGGTTGTTCTGTATTTTTTGCAAGATTTGTTATGTTTTTTTACTAAATGTCTTGGCCTAAAGGTTTTAAGAAACGTTTTAAGAGTGCTATGGCAGTCCTCATTCCGCCATGTTGAGAGGCAACCACCGCCGCGGGCTTTAATGCAAAGACAAAGGAATATTTGGGGTAATGCGCTGCCGCCTACTATACTTAAACAAATATATTAACATCATGAATAGCTATTTACAAGGTACTTACCACCAGCTCAACTGGATTCATTCGTTTAAACTCGGAAAGAGGCTTGACTTTAGCCGTGAACAATCTTATTTCGTAAGCTGATAGCACTTTTATATGGAAATATTTACAAAATTTAGACCGCAAATATTTTTGGTAATTTTCATCGGATTTTTCCAAGCTTGGTGTCATTGAAAAGATAATTTATTATGTAAGTTTTTTTGTTTTTGAAAATAAGTTTATGAGGGATCAATTTATAAAAAAAACAGTTATTTTAGCATTTTTTACCCTTCTTTAAATTGTAATTTTTGCTAAACTAGAAATACAAAACAAAATGTGTCAAACAAAAGGTATTTTAAAAGGAGCTAAGGTAATATTGTCAAAATGTGGAAACAATTGCTTTAATAATCGCTAAAATAAAAACTGGGGCCTAAGTTGTACACAAGTTTGCATAAGATAAAGTCGCTAGTTGGGCTACAGAAACCAAATTTATCTTTCTTATTCTTGGACTATAACTCCCTGGTTTTAATTAGACGATATTTTAGGTCGTATAAAAGAATCATTCTCATGGCACGAGTTGATTACACCAGTAAAAGTAAATCTATGTTCAAATTTCAAACTGTAAAATGAAACAACTTTAGTTTGCATAAAATTAAAAGTTGGCTTTTGTAAATAGCCTCATTCAAACGAGCTAATAATCTAGATAAAACGTTAAATGAGAAAACGTTTCATTTAAATAGAGAGTGGAGAGAAATGCAACAGTTTTTCACATGCAAATAAGTTTGAGTGTACTCGTTTGGCTATTTTGTGATTTTATCAAAAAATTGAATGAGTTTTCGAGATAAATAAGAGATAACTTTTACATATAACCTAATGTTTTTTTTTATAAAAGTGTTGTCAGCTTACGAAATAAGATTGTTCACGGCTGAATACAAGCCTCTTTCCGAGTTTAATCGAATGAATCCAGTTGAGCTGGTGGTAAGTAGGTACTGTAGGTAGCTATTCATGATGTTCATATATTTGTTTAACTATAGTAGGCGGCAGCGCATTACCCAATATATCTCTTTGTCTTCGCATTAAAACCCGCGGCGGCGGTTGCCCCTCAACATGGCGGTATAAGGACTGAGCATAGGACTCTTAGGAACTATTTTTTACGATCATTTGCAAAAAATAAAACATTTTAATTTCCCTCAGCGAGCCCTAGTTTTTTCACATATACAGGGTGTTACCAAAAAACTAGGAAAAAATTCAGGGGGTAATTCCTAAACCCATTTTAAGAAAAAAAGTTTTTATAAACATGTGTCCAAAAATCCTTCGTTTCTGAGATACAGGGTGTCAAAGTTTCTCAAAAAAATTTTAATCTTAAGATTACTAAAAAGCTAAACCAGACATTTATTTGAAAGAATAATGAAAAAAAGAAATTAATTATTCCTTCATTGTTAACTATGTGTTATATTCATTAACATAAAAAAGCCAAACTTAAAATAGAAATTTTGTTGCCTTTGGGCAATGAATTTTTTTCTCGAAAACGGTTAGTTTTATGAAAAAAGAACAAGACATTAATTTTAAAGATCATATTCTAGGGCTTCTAATTATTTTATAAAAATACCAAAAAAGTAACACAGAAAAAAGTTGGGGGTGAACATCCCCCATGGTACCCCCAAATGTGCCCCTTCCAATTATAATTTTTATTTTTTTTCTACCGCACTTTATGCCTAATGGTAAGAAAATTACCCGTGCTAAGTTTTAAATAAATATCTGGTTAAGTTTCTTGGTAATCTTAAAAAAAAAAGTTTTTTTTAGAAACTTTGGCACCCTGTATCTCAGAAAAGAAGGATTTTCGGACACATGTTTATATAAACTTTTTTACTTAAAATGTGTCCGGGAATTACCCCCCGAATTTTTTCCTAGTAATTTGGTAACACCCTGTATTTTTAAAACGACAGGAAAGCAAAAATCATAACAGCCTACTCAGTCCATTTCTGGTAAGTTCGATAAAAATATGGCCGATTTACTTTCTCTACAACTGATATGAATATCGGGATATGTTTTATTTATTGAGCCAATGCGACTTCTGGTTGGGAAAGGTTACATTATTTATTACGACCGACGAGACCCTGTTCCATGTGAGCTAGACACTCTAGATCGTTAAAAAGCCTCAAAAAATAAAAACCATCAACGAAGTGTGAGGAATAATAATAAATTCTGAATTTTGTATTGTCAGTTTCACTTTTAGTATGTGAGTTATGTTTTTTTTATGGATGATTTTAAAATAAAGGACTTGCTGCTTTAAAGGATCCCATTTTATTGCAGAGGACACTTAAATAAAACCATGAAAATATAAAATTTTAAGTCTCTAGGGAAAAATATATCGCGCGATTGTATGGCCTTTAAAGCTGGTCTAATTAAAAGTAATTTTCAAATATTGTTTTTATATTTGCGTTCTATAGTACGCACATTATGAAACACGAAATTTGGTTTTTAAAGGTTGCTGAATTGCTTTATTATTAAACCCATAATTTTATTTTGTTAAGTTGGTTTTCCAGATGCAAAAAGATGTATTCTTTTCTTTCAAGGTACTTTTAATTTACAAATTTTACTATTATAAACTATCGGGGGACATAGTTTTTTTATAGAGACTAAAGAGAATAACTAGAAGAATTGGAGAAACGATATCAACGGTTACATTTTCTCAAAAACGCCTATTCATTCAGTATTAAGTGAGTCAAGTTTACAAATGTCATTATTCAATATGTCTGACCTAAATTTACTTTTTACTTCAAAATGTCAAGGTTGCCAATCTAATAAAAATAAAATTTCAAATTAAAAATGCTTTTTAATAAATTAAATGAAGCAAATATAAACACTTTATAAGACGTTTTTTATCATTTGTGCCTGGATATGTGCTATATAACACTCTATGTTTTAATATACTATTTTTAGTCGTTTTGTTTTATTTTGAATAACAAGTCATAATGAATTATCTGAGAAATGATTTAATCTGTGATTCAAAGCTCATTTACCCTGTGAATAACTGAGAAAAGGTCACAACAATTGACGTGAATTTAAAGCAGGCAGGCGTTATATTCGTTAAAGTTTAAAGCCCCAGAGGTAAAATGTATATTAGAAATTAACAAACCGTGTACTGTAGAGATAGAATTCAGCATCAGCCAGCAAAACGAGTAGCCGTGCCTGCCTCTATTTACATAGACATAACATTGCAATTAAGGAACACAGGAATCATTTCTCTGTGGCTCAACTTTGGACCTAACTGATGAGAGGTAGGTCATTTGTAAACACAGTTTTCGAGTTAGGTTAGGAACAAAAAATCGTGCACTGTTGTCTAAGGGAATAGTTTGTTTGTAAAATTGCATTTTTTACATATTGGTAAAAATCGTTTATATGTAGAATGGGCACTATCTTTATATTCATTACAAACACTTTTTATGAAGAACCTTTTTCTTTGAAAGGTTGAATTTTCCACAAAGTTGGCATTACTTTTTAAATTTACTGTCATTACAAACTGAAATATGCCAAAAATAATATGACAATTACATAAAACAGGCGTAAAAATTAGAAAAACGAAATAATTTTTGCATGAGATGTGAGAATTTATAAAGAAAATTGTGGACGTTTTTGTAAAAGTGCTAATGTATCCTATGACACCTAAAAGGACTTCTTAACACTAAGTACTTACATAAATAATTCCAATTTTGTATAAACTTTTAAATGGTTTAGTGATTAGTGCATTGTAACATAATTTAATAAAAAATTAAATACTTCTGTATATGTTGAGGCCATTGTTTTTGATTGAGATGCCCTAAACATGTTTTTAAATGCATTTTTAATTTTATTGACTTTTCTTACATAACCAGCAAACACAAGTGACATTTATGATAATATACAGGGTAAAATCTGAATGGATAGTAATTTGTATTGTTTTTACAAGATTGATTAATTTTTTCTGCGTGATTTGAACTTTGCTAATATCACATCCATTTAATAATCTTTTGTAATAATGTATTTATTACAAAATTTTGTAAAAAAAAACATCATTTGAAACTCTGTCTATCTAGTAGTGTTATGTCTTTGATAAAGATGGACGTATGAAAAGACCTTTGTAATTATTGTCAACTGTCTTTTGTAGACACCACTCGCAAGTTTAATCACAGAAACTTGACTTTTCTGCCCAAGGCGCGAGCTTTACAGAATATTGTACACAAGGCCTAACAAGGACGAAGGACCTTTGTCACAAATATTAAACTATCTAAAAGGGCTTTTAGTGTACAAACAACCATATTTTAGACCCATTTACATTCATAGCAAATACAAAATTATACACAGGCACTAATTTAAATTACTTATATTTGCGTTCTATAATAAGCACATAATGAAACCCGAAATTTGGGTTTTTAAGGTTGCTGAATTGCTTCATTATTAAACCCAACATTTATTTTATTACGTTGGTTTTTCAGATGCAAAAAGATGAATTCTTTTCTTGCAAGGTACTTTTTATTAACAAATTTTACTATTATAAACTATCGGGGGACATAGTTTTTTTGTAAAGGGGGTAACTAGAAGAATTGGAGAAACGATATCAACGGTTACATTTTCTCAAAAACGCCTATTCATTCAGTATTAAGTGAGTGAAGTTTACAAATGTCATTATTCAATTTTTCTGACCTAAATTTACTTTTTACTTTACAAAATGTCAATGTTGCCATCCAATAAAAATAAGATTTTAAGCTTAGTCAAATTAAAAACGATTTTCAATAGATTAAATAAAGCAAATATAAGAAATAGTATAAAAAACTCGTTTTATTTTAGTTTCTTGAAATCCATTTGTGTTTACTTGTTTGACATTGAAAATGAAATTTCTCTCGCATGTGTTATTTTAAAGAATTTTTCTTTTTAGTCATATTCTTTTCTATATTCTAAGGTTAAAAGCCTTGACATTTGATTCATAATTAAACTAAGGGTATAGACTTTGATCATATTCGCATTTCTAAAAGACAAATTAAATTTTATTTTAAAGTTAATTGACCAAACTTAAAAGGTTTCCATTAAGGTTTAAATTTATAAAATATTCCTTTAAATGCGTATAGTAAATTGTTAAAATTTACCATGGGCGAACATTATTAGAGATGCATAATTACATTAGAATTGAGGTTTCGTTCCATTTTTTTTGGAAAATAAGCGGTTTCAGTTTTGCAGTCATAGATTTAAAAAAATTTTCGCACATCGTTTATTAAAGACATTCATTAACGCACTCCAAATCGTTGATTAATGACCCCTATTAATGCATGGATACGAGCCCATAGTAACGCTCTTCTATGTTTAAAATTACTATCTATGTTTCTACATTACAAATGTTAAAGTAGCTTTAATTACGGTTCAAGCAACAAAAACCAAAAGAAATTAAATATTTACCGTTGGAAAGAATGTGAAGCAGATCCTTTTACCACATTTTAAGGAAATAACATTATTCATTTTTCATTAACAATTAATAAAAGTTCGGTGACAGATCTTCTTCTTCAACTTTAATAAATTTGAATGGCCGACGCATTGTTTCTGTTAGTTGGTGAAATAACTGTTTTATTTTATAATTTATTAAATAATGATTTACGATGTGCGATGCAGCATTGTAACCAGTTCGTATGTTAAATGGCGATTAATAAACTCACTTATTAACAAGCTCACTGATCGCCCGCTTGTTAAAACCGCTCGTTTATTAATCGCCTTTATTAAAACACTTACTGGTTAAATAACTATTATGGCTCAAAACAGAATTAAATAGTAAGAAGTATTCCTTATGTTGAAAATGGCGGATGCGCCAGACTAGCATTCAATGCTTTCTCTCATAGGCAAGATAGAAAATGGCGAAGGCGCCGGGCAAGCATCCTATGCTATTCTCGTACATTCCATCTAAATAAAAATCATAGTAATGCAACCCAACTCAAACGTCTAATTCTATTATCCAGAATAATTGTTAAATTAAACCAATTGTAATTTCAGCTTGTTTATTTAGCAGACCCTTACTGGCTTACGGTTAGTTACACTTTTACCCTCAGAAAATAGGTCAAATAGACTAAATGTTTAGTCTAGTAATGCTATAAATCATTTTAAATTAAAATAGGACTTTATACAGGGTGTCCAAAAGACACTTTTTAACAGACTCAACACAAGGAGATTTATATTTTTTGTTTTCTTAAAAGAGTCCTTTATTGGTTAGAAATAAATTCACACAGAAAAGTGTTTTAATTTATCTACATAAGGTAAAAAAAAACAGAAAAAAATTCATTTTTAGATATCAAGTGCGAAAGATCTTCAATTTTATCCCTTCGATTTAGTATATCCTCTTAAATAGTTTAAATATTTATTTTAAAGAAAAGCAAACACACATTTTTTATACGTAATGCCCTACAAATATTATTTCAAGTTAAATACTTAAAAAAATATTTGTAAGGCCTTTAAAAAAAAATGAAAACTAGAATCTTTTTCTTTGAAAAGTTGAATTTTTTACAAAGTTGGCATTACATTTCAAATTAACTGTTATTAAAAATTAAAAAATGCCAAAAATAATATGACAGTTACATAAAACAGGCGTAAAAATTAAAATAAAGAAACAATTTTTGCTTGAGATGTAAGAATTTATAAAGAAAATTGTAGACATTTTTGTATAAGTCCTAATTTATCCTATGATACCTAAAAGGATTTCTTAACAGTGAGTACTTGCATAAATAATTCCTGTTTTGTGTAAACTTTTAAATGATTTAATAATTAGTGCATTATAAAGTAATTTAATAAAATAATAAATACTTCTGCATATGTTGAGACCATTGTTTTGGATTTAGATGCCCTGAACATGTTTTTAAATGCATTTTTTAGTTTTCTTGACTTTTCTTACATAACCAGCAAACACAAGTGACATTAACGACAATATGCAGGGTAAAATCTGTCACCTTATAGCTCGCCTACTCTGGTTTTTTTAAATGTGAATGGATAGTACTTCTATTACCCCTATTTATAAGGGTGGTAAGTAGATAAAATGCCATCTGTTGAATAACGTTTAAGACTTTATTCATTTATATCTTGGAATGTAGGTCAAATATTAGGTCAACACGCAAATTCTTGCTCTAATATTGATTTTCTTTCAACTTTAGTCCCACGTGCTACACAACTAAAAATGCCTTTTAATTTCGCTTAATTTTTCCGTACAAGACTTCTATTTTTCTTTATAGATAGTTAAGACTATGTTTTTTGAACATTACTAAAGCAAAGAATATAATTTTTGGTTTAAAATACATTCAGTCAAATGAAAGACAATATTTATTTCTGTTGCGTGTGCTCCTAGTACACGTATAGTGCTGCCACAACACATACAGCGGTGGGTAGACAAACTAACTACTAATTTTGCAGTTTTCAACTATAGAATAATATACAGAATCCTGGAAATTTCCCATTGTCCTTAATTTGTCCTGTTTTAAATATTTTGTACACTAGAGGGCTTATAGAGGTCAAATGTTATAAATATTTACATTTTATATAAGTTAGAAGGATTAAAAGTAATGTCCTGAATAATTCAAAGAGTTTAAAACTTTTCCTGGCAAATTTTATCAAATCGGTGACGTTATTAAACTTTTTTTATTTGCGCTCTATAATAAGCACATTATGAAACCCTGGTTTTTTAAGGTTACTAAATTGCTTCCTTATTAAACCCGAAATTTTATTTTATTAAGTTGGTTTTCCAGATGCAAAAAGGGGAATTCTTCCCTTGCAAGGTACTTTTTATTCACAAATTTTACTATTATAAACTATTGGGGGACATAGTTTTTTTGTAGAGTCTAAAGAGAATAACTAGAAGAATTGGAGAAACGATATCAACGGTTACATTTTCTCAAAAACGCCTATTCATTCAGTATTAAGAGAGTAAAGTTTACAAATGTCATTAGTCAACATGTCTGACCTAAATTTACTTTTTACTTCAAAATGTCAATGTTGCCAATCCAATAAAAATAATGTTTTAAGTTAAGTTATTAATTCAAATTAAAAGTGATTTTTAATAAATTAAATGAAGCAAATATAAAAAATAGTATAAACAACTCGTTTTATAAGGCGTTTTTTAGCACTTGTCCATTGAAAAACTGGATATTTTTTTCACCAAATGTCTTAGTTTTTTACCCTCTATTTTTCTCATTTATAAAAAAGTAAACTAAACGCGGCCTGTAAGTTTTTCAAACTTGAATTTTATTCTAAAACACTTTTTTTTACTTTGGTATCAAACTTACTTTTTGTTTTAAAGTAAGCGCATATTTAGAGCTGCCATCATATTTCATTCTGTAGAAAAGAAACAACGATATCTATATTTTAGATAAAAGAAAGCACACCTTCGTTTATAGCGGCTATAAAATATAAATGTTAAAAGTCGGTTTTCTTTAAACATATCTTGAAACTAGAAATGGGTTAGATCATTGAGTGAGTTAGGTTTTATTATAAAATGCCGACATTTAATAGGATACTCCTGGCAGTAATTAATCACAATATTTTATAAAAGAAATATTTTTTTTATTTAAAAAAAAATCTGCGAAGAGGTCAAACTATTAACTTTCTTTCACAAAAAAAAAATATTTATTAGCGAAGAGCATAAATATGAATTCTGACACTGACACTGACGTTTAGGATTTAATTTGACTTTGAAAGATGCTACTGTGTTTCGAATGTTTTTGCAAAGCCACCTAGACCAAGGTCAAGACTTATGGGACTTAGAACTTTTTTATTACTAAAAACCTGTCTTTTAGCCTTTTATGCCCTAATTACTTAACAAAAAAAAATTAGAAAAATTATTTTCAATACAGAATGACATTTTCTTTAATTTTTTAGAAAAAATTTTTTTAGTAAATCAAATAATAACGAAAATACGGCGTTTTTTTTAATTGGGGGGTTAATGGGGGGTCGGATCAAAAAAGTTTTAAAATAATTTTTGTAAAGAGTTAAAAGGGCTTTAATATTATGGAACTTTTTTTTTTCTTAAATTTATAATAACTGAAATATGAATTTTTTACCAGTTTGGGGGCCCCTTTACCCCCCTTGTTATTATCCGATTTTTTCCAATAACAATCCCAACCAAGATTTTAATGAGAACAATTTTTCCTGCAAATTTGAACACGATTGGGCATTTCGTTCTTAAGTTATCGTGTTTACAAAAAACGTGACAGACGGACAGACGGACGGACGGATTTTTTGAAAGTTGTTCAAAATTCGATGAAACGCACGAATCTGCAAGAATTTTTGCTCTACGACGATTTTTGACGATTTTAGAATTTTCAAAACAATCACAATATACTCCTCGTTTTCGACTTTGTCTGCGAGGAGTATAATAAATGTAACTGTAAGCAAGATTGCTGCAAATGGCTTTGATCTTTTTCATTTTTGTATTTTTTAAACTGTTCTTTCATAGCATTTTTAGAAATATAATACCACTTTTTATTAATGACTTAAAAAATACAATATTCCTAGCTATAGTAAAGCAACATAAAACTATTAATTAAAAACATTCGAGCACTTCTATGTAAAAATAAAGTACCTATTAACTAACCCTGTATGTCGTTCTGTGTTTTTATATTTTTGATGAAAAATTTTTGTATCACATTAAAAGTTAAAACGATAATAAATTTCAGGTCGTTACCAAAAGCACAACTGAAATATTGATTCCATTTTTTATATTCAAAGCATATCTAGTTAACAGTAACAGAATACATAACGCTAATACCAAAATGAATCCTCCTAAAATCCCTAAAAATAAAATGGACACTGGACAGGTCATATTATTGCCACGTGAAGTATTTTTGCCAGACAAAATACAAGATTTTATTAATAAAATTCGATAAGAATCTTGTGCGTAAAAATGTGAACACCTAAAGCAATATTAAATGACAGGAACGCTTTTAAGATGTCAACATAAGTTTATTCCTAAACGGAGTTAGATCTTGTTTACTATCCATTCACATTTAAAAAAAACCAGAGCAGGCGAGCCATAGGGTGATTTTACCCTGTATATTGTCATTAATGTCACTTGTGTTTGCTGGTTATGTAAGAAAAGTCAAAAAAATAAGAAATGCATTTAAATAAAATGTTCAGGGCATCTGAATCAAAAACAATGGTCTTAACATACATACTAGAAGTATTTATTTTTTAACTATTACTTTATAATGCCCTATTCACAGAAACATTTAAAAGTTTACACAAAAGAGGAATTATTTATGTTCCCACTGTTAAGAAGTACTTTTAGGTATCGCATAGGATAAATTAGCACTTTTACAAAAATGTCTACAATTTTCTTTATAAATTCTCACATCTCAAGCAAAACTTGCTTCTTATTTCCAATTTTTACGCCTGTTTTATGTAACTGAACTCATATTATTTTTGGCATTTTTCAATTAAAATGCAAAAAATACTGCTTTTAAATTGCCAAAATTCTGTATTTAAAAGCGTATTGATGGACCTTTGGAATATTCAACCTGTGCTTTGTTTATTCATGTTGCTGGTAAGCACAATTTTTAATTAAAATTAACTCTTATAAACCCACTGAGCAATGACCAGTGCTGTTTCTTGTTGATTTTAGGCAACCAACATTACATAACCACAGTTTCTATGCTTCGCGACATTTCCTTTTAAAAGCCCGACTAGCCACTTTCTTGCTAAAAACAACAACTGTTTATTTTTTATAAATTAAGCCTACTATAACTTATGTATAAAAACAAAAGGTATTACAAAATATATTAAATTTTCAAGTTTTTAAAAATCCGATTAGTGTGTTTTAATATTTCCTCCAAATTACAAAATAATATTTGTCCGCTTTTAATGTCAGCTAAGTATAATTGAAACAATAATTTTCTTTCGCTTAAATGGTTTCTTTTGTAGTTCAATTGTTTTATTGCTACGTCATTACCAGTTGTTCTTATAAAATTTATAGCTTAATTTGAAATTATTTTCTTAAAGTTAATTTACTGGATTATTTCACTGGAAGTCAAAGTTAGGAGTTTATGCCAGAATTGTTGAATTTACAGCAAACTGAAAACATTCCACTCAAAATAATCTGAACAAAAACCTCTCGTTGACAAGCACTAGCTCACATTATAAATATGAACAATGGGTAGATTTACCTCTACTATCCATTTACAGTTAAAAAAAAACAAAGTCACCTATGAAAATTAAAATCTTTTTCTTTGAAAAGTTGAATTTTCCTTAAAGTTGGAATTACATTTTAAATTTACTGTCATTAAAAATTAGAAAATGCCAAAAACAATATGACAGCTACATAAAACAGGCGTAAAAATTGTAAAAAAGAAAATTTTTGCTTGAGATAGCTTATAAAGAAAATTGTGGACATTTTGGCAAAAGTGCTAATTTATCCTATGATACCTAAAAGGACTTCTTAACAGTGAGTACTTACATAATAATTTCTATTTTGTGTAAACTTCTAAATGGTTTAATGATTAGTGCATTATAAAGTAATTTAATAAAAAAATAAATACTTCTGTATATTGAGACCATTGTCTTTGATTCAGATGCCCTGAACATGTTTTTAAAAGCATTTTTTAATTTTTTTGACTTTTCTTACGTAACCAGCAAACACAAGTGATATTAATGACAATATACAGGGTAAAATCTGTCACCCTAAGGCTCGCCTACTCTGGTTTTTTTTGTAAATATGAATGGATAGTACTAGCTTTATTTTTAGAGCTATATCATTCTTATGTCAAAATATGTTCTCCAACGCGACAATTCACTATAAAAGCCAAAGCAAAAAGCAGAACGTTCTTAAATAATGACCCTACTCAT
Source organism: Cartodere bifasciata (assembly GCA_963920755.1). Lineage (NCBI taxonomy): Eukaryota > Metazoa > Arthropoda > Insecta > Coleoptera > Latridiidae > Cartodere > Cartodere bifasciata. Next base: position 11,453,533 of record OY987199.1, read on the forward strand.
TTGTCAAGTTGTATAGCAACAATTTCTTTATAAGATACAAGTAAATATAGCACAAAGACATAAAAATACTAGATGCGACACTTAGACGTTTGATGCCAACATTAAATGTGTTTGTAAATAATAATAAAAAAGGCATTGGGCTATGGAGCCAATAAGTTCCTTTCACCGCAAAATCAGTGTGCTGTCCTGTTTACTGTGGAACTGGAACCACAGGGCTATGTTGGCTTCAAACATTGCATTAGATGCAGTATCTAGTAGTTTAAAGTCTTTGGTTTAAAATAGTATCAAGGCAAAAAGAAGGGAAACAAAGTGCTTTTCATTAAAATCTTGGATCTTTCTTGAGATTGTCTGAATAAAAATGGGAACAAGTAACTTGTAGATGTAGTGGATTGAAAAATATAGCACTAAAATGCAGGATTCTTAAAAAATGAGTTCTTTAGTATTTTATTCACAATAATTATGTAAAATCACCATTTCATATACAAACTAAAAATGGGAAATACGTCATTATTTCTTACAAGCGTGTAATGGAACAGCTGGACGTTAGTAATGACCCACATTACACTCGTGCTTCCGCGGGTACAGGGAAACACCGCTAGATGACGCGCTCGCTAAACTGTCTAGAAATTTGCAATGAAACAGTTTATTTACACATCTGAAAAAGCATTTTTCAAGTTAGCTTATTGTGTTTTTGTTGGATTTCGTATTAAATTATTTAAATTAGTTACATTTAACTCTGGGGGAGTGTTTTTAAATTCAGTGTCTGAACTATCGGGCATTTTGAATTTAATATAACTTAAAAAATGTAAATGTCATTCATTAACGAAAACATTATTTTGGTTTACCGCCCACTTAGTTACCAATATGTTCACGCTTTGTTTTAAATCTCGATATTAAGCTATTTATTATTATTTTATATAAATAATTTAAATGTTTTCAGACATGATTGTGAATAAGATAGTATACATAGCTAAGGAAAACAGCTTCATTTCTGCCTCGGGCCCATTGCCGTCCTCAAACTTCGCTCTTGGTTTGTCAAACAGCTCTCGGATGTAATGAAGCACTTTTCCTTACAGTACGTAATCTACTATTAAATACAGGATTCTTGAAAAATGAGTACTTTAGTATTTTAGGTGTATGATCTTAGGTCACAAACCCACAAAATAAAATACATCCAGACTAAAGACTAGACGTTAAAAAGGTTTCTGACCTGGTAGCTCTTAAATACGACATGTCTTAAATGAAGTAGAATTTAGTAAATTTAGAGTCTGTACTAGAGTAGCTTACATCTTTCCCACATCCTTTCGAAATTCGCTTTGTAAAAGGCAAATCCGGGCGATATTACCACTGTTTTATTACTTCGTTACTATCTCGTGTCCATCGGCATGGATTACGCTGCAGTTTTCTACTTTATTTCACCAATTTTGTCATGTAGGGTAAAAGTTACGTCCCGGGCAGTAGATAACTACATTTGGTGCGCTGTTGTTTTAAAATAAACATGAAAATACTGTCATTCTTGTTTTGAAACTTTTATTCGATGCTTCCCTATGTTAAGAGATTAAAATAGATATGGACCTTTCCCTTCGTCGACCACCCTCGCGGTCGTTATACTTGGGAAACTGAATGACCACCAGCATCACAATGGCTCAAGTCAATCTGACGCATATCTGACGTTTCTCAAGTATAACGACCGCTAGGGTGGACGACGACAGGAAAGGTCCATAATAGTTTCGTTCGTTGTGACCAAAAACCCAGTTCCGGACTGTTTTCAAACTGTCAATGTCTGCGCACATCAAAAAAATGAAGTTATGCGCAGAATTTTACACATTTTTCATACCTGTGGACTAGTTTGGTTTAGCAATTTGATCACAACGAACAAAGCTTATATACACCATCAATATTATTTGGTAAACTGATAAACAAACCTTTTGGGGGTTAGGAAAATTGTTTATATTTCCTTATCTCTGATAGGCTGGCAAGAATCATAACACCAACTGCTACATTTCTTTAATTCTGTCTTTTTTATGATATTGCATTGTAAAACACTGACATTTACCATTTACTGTACTACAATATCTTTCTTTAAAATTTGGTTTGTTTACTGAAAACTCACATACAAATTCACAAATGTGAGGTTAGTAAACTCCATTGGCGGCGGCGAATAGTGGTGACAACACATGTTGATTTTTTGTACACAGGAGTAAAAAATGAAATGCTAATTTCTGTTTCAGAAGGCGTACCAAATTTTAGCTTGCGCTTGCGTCAAAAATAACGCTTAAATGTGTAATTTAATTTACGAATTGTGCTTTAAATTGTAGATTATTTTTAAAATAAATGTATCCCTTGGAAATGATACGGTATTGTAATGTTAAACGTATACACAAGTTAGCGTGGAGAGGGGGCAACATCAACATCTTTCCCTTACTTGCAAGTGTTTATCATCTACCCAAATATTGTGCCTACGTATTTAAATGATGCTCCATCTATTTAATTCTCTCATCATTGAGTAAAACCTTGATTTTAATAATATCATATTAGGTAGTGTTATATCTTTAGGAGTAAGACTAGCCATTAGATAGGGGCCCATCTGTACTTAGTACCAATTTAGAGTGAAATTGGAAAACAGGGCATTAAGGAAGTGTATTCAGACACTTACTCGTGTCTTCGAAGCTTCTAAAATCTAAAAGCGTGTCCATTAAAAATTTAACGACGTATTTCGACCCTCTAGCTATAAGAATATGTATTTTTATGATGGCTTTTTAGGTAATTTAACCTAAAAGAAAAGCCATTTTAGAAAATACGGGTCATTGTACTCATGTTTAAAGATAAAATTCTTAATGTATGTGCCTTTTAAATTTTTTTAACGTAAAACTTACAACATTTTATGCTTTAAAAATGTGCATACATTTTTCGTTAATTTTTTTTTTCTTTGTTTCAGATATCTCCGTGGTCAAAATGGTGGAATTAGAGCTGCATTAACAATATTATATTTTGCTACAATTAATTGTTATTCTTTATTTGCGATAAATAAATGTTTTAAAAAAAATTAGGTGTTTTATTTTGTAACCCCCTTTTAAAAAAATCGTTTGCACGCCACTGGCAATTTTCTTTCGTTACCCCTTCTCAAATAAAATATTTCTACGCCACTGGCTTTTTTTTTCTAATAACCCCTTCTTTAAAAAAAATCCGTACGCCACTGGCTACAAATGTTTCTGGCAAAAATAGCCCCCCTTAGAAAAAAATGATGTCTACTCCACTGTAGATAAGGTTTTTTTTATCAAAAAAACTAAATTTAAAAATATTAGCCCCCTTTGAAAAAAAAAATTCGTACGTCACTGGCTAAAAATGCTTCCGGCAAAAATAGCCCCCCTTGGAAAAAAATATTGCCTACGCCACTGCATTTAAGGGACCGTGTGAAGGTATCGTTTTGACGACTGCGAGTTTTGCTTCACAAAAGTGCTTTTTTGGCATTTTTTAGTCACGAAACTGTGTTTTTGACCATTTTAAAATCACGAAAGTGTGTTTTGTGCATTTTTACGAAAACGTCGAAAAAAATTGAAATTTCCAATTCGATTTACGATACCTACACACGATCCCGATGTGAAAAATTTTCAGTCGTCAAAACGATACCTACACACGGGCCCTTAATTAAAAAATGTTAAAAAAAAATAAAATTTTAAATTAGTGGACCGTGCGAAGGTATCGTTTTGACAAGTGAAAATTTTTCACATCGGGATCGTGTGTAGGTATCGTAAATCGCTCTGTAAATTTTTGTCGCAGCGACAAATTTCTTGTCGCGACGACATTTTAATTTTGTCGCTGCGACAAAAATATTCAGTCGTCAAAACGATACCTACACACGGTCCCGATGTGCAAAATTTTCACTCGTCAAAACGATACCTTCGCACGGTCCCTTAATCTAAATTACAAAAAAAAAAATATTTTTTTTTCATTAAGGGACCGTGCGTAGGTATCGTTTTGACGAGTGAAAATTTTACATTTCGGGACCGTGTGTAGGTATCGTAAATCGCTCTGTAAATTTTTGTCGCAGCGACAAAAATAAATGTCGCCGCGACTAAAAATTTGTCGCTGCGACAAAAATTTACAGACCGATTTACGATACCTACACACGGTCCCGATGTGCAAAATTTTCACTCGTCAAAACGATACCTACGCACGGTCCCTTAATCTAAATTATGAAATTTTTTTATTAAGGGACCGTGCGTAGGTATCGTTTTGACGAGTGAAAATTTTACATTTCGGGATCGTGTGTAGGTATCGTAAATCGCTCTGTAAATTTTTGTCGCAGCGACAAATTTTTAGTCGCGGCGACATTTATTTTTGTCGCTGCGACAAAAATTTACAGAGCGATTTACGATACCTACACACGATCCCGATTTGTAAAATTTTCACTCGTCAAAACGATACCTTCGCACGGTCCCTTAATTGCAGTGGCGTAGGCCAATTTTTTTTCCAAGGGGGGCTACTTTATTAAAAATATTTTTAGCCAGTGGCGTACGAATTTTTTTGAAGGGGATAATTTTGTTAAAAATAATTAAAAGCCAGTGGCGTCCAACTTTTTTTTTGCAAAGGGGGCTATTTTTTTTTAATTAAAATTTCTGTCAGAAAAATTGTTTTTTAAGACAGTGGCGAAAAAAAAACAAAAAAAAATGTAAATAATTTTATTTAATAAACATGTGTACATGGCGTACTAATTTTTTTTTAAAAAGGGGATATTTATGCAAAAATACTCATACAAAGAAAAAAAAACAAACATAAAGAAAATTACATAAAAAATTCATAACAAAAATCACATAAAAAGCAATATAAAAAATTAAATAAATATAAAGTCATAAAAAATATTTACTATGCTTAGAAATAATAAAAAAAAGCTGACAAATGTGTGTATTCCATTCGCAAAAAGCAGTGGTGGGACAAGGAAAAGGGGGCAAGCCAACTGAAAAAAAAGAAACAAATTAGCAAAAAAGCAAAACAAAAAATTAGCATCACACAAAAAATATCATTTTTGCAAAAAAAAAATAGTTATTTTTCTAACAAGTGCGGAAAGTCATACTTTTTTGCACGTGTACTGCCGTTGGACGAACGAAGCGAAGCAAAGTTCAACCATGCAGTCAAAGTGCGAAAAATAGACTTTCTGCATGTGTTAAAAATAAATATTTTCTTGCAAGCAAACAATAAAAAAAAATGCTAAAGTTTAAAAAAATTACAGTGCGGCAAAGTACTTTGCCGCACTCAAAAAACTGAAAAGATATCTTTCGCACGTAATGATTGAGGAAATGCGTCATTTAACATACGTTGCCATGCACGGTTGCTGGTGCATTAATAGGGAGGGGTCATTAATGAACGATTTTGAGTGCAATAAACAGTATAATTTATTTCCAATGTGCGAAAATAGTTATTTAAGCATTAAGTGTGTCAATAAAGGCGATTAATAAACAAGCGGTTTGTTAATAATTGAGTTCATTAATCGCTATTTAACATAAGAAGTGGTTAAAAGCTTTTTCGCAGATCATTATTAAATAAATTATGAAAATAAAACAGTTATTTAAGCAATTAGCAGAAACAATGCGTCGGCCATTCAAATTTATTAAAGTTGAAGAAGAAGAAGAGCTGCCATCGAACTTTTATTAATTGTGAATAGAAAATAAATCTTATTTCCTTAAAATGTAGTAAAGGGATCTGCTTCTCATTTTTTCCAACGGTAAATATTGAATATCTTTTGGTTTTTGTTGCTTGAACCGTAATTAAAGCTACTTTAACATTTGTAATGTAGAAACATAGATAATAATTTTAAACATAGAAGAGCGTTACTAAGGGCCAAAGTAACCATGCATTAATAGGGGTCATTAATCAATGATTTGGAGTGCGTTAATAAATGCCTTTAATAAACGGTGTGCGAAAAATCTACTTTTTTGCATACAAAAAGACGTTTCCAGTTAATTAAAGGCCAAAGTTTATAAAAACATTTTTCAAGTGAACAAAATTTCTTTGAAAATAAAAACAACAACTTCAAACAAAATAAATAACCCCTAAATAAGCTCTTTTTAACAAAAAATAAAAGTTTTGTAAACAGATAAAAGGATTAAATTAAATACGACGGGGAGGTATTTTTAATTATAAACATGCTATGTTTGAGTTTGCACATTTTTTATTGCTGAATAAGTATTTTGGTATCACAATTCAATAAAAGGGTAAAATTTCATTTTATTTTTACTTTTTGCATACATCAGACAAAGATAAAGCAAAGCTGGCTTCAAATTAAATTATTCATCGCAATTAAATAGAACAAGTACTGTAATTATCGGGTGAGCAAATAAAAACGGCCCCAAGTAGGCTTTCCAAAATGTAAAATCTGTCAATTAACAATATTTTGACAATCCTCATGGCCTACTTATGGACCATTTTATTTGCTCACTCGATATATACTTACTTTTTTTTTTTCATAATTCTTTTTTATACAAAAAGTATTTAGCCCAAGTATTCTAATTAAAATTTGTAGGTTCCTTAGAAAAAAACCCCAACCAGTATCTGCTTATGCAGAATTGTAGGCACTACCCCCAGGAATATAAAAGTGAAAAATTCCCACAAAATTTCCATGACGTTTATCCCCCATCTTGCATAGAAGTAAGGAGTTAGTTTTTTGTTAAGACCTAAACTATTCGGCACTTTTAAAAAACTTTTAAAAATTTTTGGGAACATTATTTTAATAAGAATACAATCATTTTTAAAAAAATAATAAATCACCAATATTAACGATTCTATAGCTCTTTGAAAATCAGCTTATTTCATCATAATCGTCTATCTTAGTCATAGAGTCCTGAAGCATAGATTGCAGCGTTCTCTGTAGGACCAAATTAGCACATTTTCAAAGTGCTATAAAATCGTTCGTATTGGTGATTTATTATTTTTTTTAAATGATTGTATTCTTATTAAAATAATGTTCCTAAAAATTTTTAAAACTTTTTTCAAGAGTGCCGAATAGTTTAGGTATTAACAAAAAACTAACTCCTCACTTCTATGCAAGATGGGGGCTAAACGTCACGGAAATTTTGTGGGAATTCTTCACTTTTATGTTCCTGGTGGTAGTAGCTACAAACCTGCAAAAGCAGATCTTGGTTGGGATTTTTTTCTGGGGGCATTATTAAAATGATTTTGCTAATTGGTCTAAAATATTTGCTCTATGGCCTCATGGCTATAAGATTAAAGATAGAGTAACCCACAAATTTAATAGCAATGTTTGGACGAATTCCAAAGCCTTCTAGTCAAAACGGAATAAATGAATGTCTGAAATAGGAGCCGACAGCAAAGTTCGAGTAAAAAGAGAATTACATTACCATTTAAAATGAGAAAAAATTGGGTAATGGTGCTCGTTGAAGTGCTTAATGCCTGTTTTTGACCACAAAAGTCAACAGGTCTTTCACAAAAATGATGTACAACTTGGCAAACGAGTGATTTATTACTCCTAAGACTTGCTGCCTTAAGGCTAGGGATTCAAATTCACAGATTCGAAGATCTGTGCTCCTAGAAGCTCGTATAAGCCATCTCCGTTGAGCTCCCGTCAATTCTACTAAATAGCACATCTACATGAGGGCCCCATCCTATATTTAAACTAAATGTAGTTTTAAAAACTACAAAAATAGGGCTACAAACGTATTATGGTTTTATTTAAATCAGTTATTTCTTTGTGTCGAAAATCTGATTTTTAAAATCCTTATGCTATTTTTGTTTTTTTTTCGACAACGGACGACATTTTTTGGTTTATATTCATTACGTGGTCTATGCCAAACCATAATACGTTAATTTACCATGTTTTTTTTAAACTTGTAAATGATTAAAATTGCAACTTACGTTTTTCCCTAATATAGATGTGCTTGTTCAAAGATTTCAATGTAGAAAGAAAAACACCAAAAGTACTGTTTTACCATATTTTTATTATATCTTGCACTCAGTACCACTTCTATGTATCACAAGCCTTATCCTAAATATTTTTAATCATAGTTATTGATGTATTACTCCGTATTTTTACATATTTTGTTGAAATTTCGAAAATAACTGACATTTAGGGAGATGACTTTTACGAACTTTTGAGTGCACAGAACATCCCATTTATGAATTTAAAACCCAAGTCTTAAAACTAAAGATGTAATGATACAATACAAAAAGCAGAATTTAATGTTATTTGAATCGAGATAATAACAGCCTTAGCACTATCATTGTCAGTATTTTAATTGCCCTAATTCGAAGCACTTTACAACTTTGTTGTAATGTAATAAAGATTATCTTTTGTTTTATGCAGTAGGAAAGACAAGCCTACTTGAAAATTTAGATCCTTGTAAAACAGAAGTATATGAGAAACTGTAGAAGATTCTGTGTAGGTCCAAAAGTTTCTCTAATGTCATTATTCTGAGTTAGAAGACTATAGAGGCTGCAAAGCTACATTTCTGTGTAAGCACGAATAAACCCCGAAATAACTTCCATCCTTGGATGTGGTAGCGTGTTTCAAGTTATGTCCCGTACATAACTTAAATCTATTGTAGAGAAATCCTTCCTGGACTAGCCACTTTCTTTTATGCAAACTTGTGTACTATCGTGGAAATGGAATTTAAAACGATCAATTTTTGCATGTAAATATGGTCAAAATAGTGGCTTAAACATCTCAAGTTTTATGCGAAGTGGACATTAACAAGAAACATTTCTCTGATGTTTTACGAAGATTAGAGCCTTATTGTTATCCTTAAACAAAATTATATAAAATAGGAAATATCTTCTTACTATTTTTCTCGCCGGCAGCACATTTTACATAATTTATTTTAATAAAATACATTTGACGCATTTGTTGTCAAAATAACATTTGAAAACTGATATAAAAAACCCCATTCACCATAGGGTAAAATTCAAAAAATCAAAAGTGGCTGATAAAAAATCGTTTTAAATTCCATGTCCACGATAGTACAACTTAGACCCCACTTTTAGCGTTATTATTAAAGCAATTGTTTTAACATTTTGACAATATTACCTTAGCTCCTTTTAAAATACCTTTTGTTTGCCACGCTTTGTATTTCTAGTTTAGCAAAAATAACAGTTTAAAGAAGGGGAAAATATTCTAAAAACAACAACTGTTTTTTTTTATAAATTGAGCCCTCAATAAGTTATTTTTAAAAACAACAATAAATTATCTTTCCAATGACACTAAGTTTTTAAAAATCCGACAAGAATTAGCAATAATATTAGGTGTCTAAATTTTACGTATATTTGCATATAAAAGAGCTGCCAGCTTACAAAATAAGATTGTTCACGGCTAAAGTCAAGCCTCTTTCCGAGTTTAAACGAATGAATCCAGTTGACTTGGTGGTAAGTAGGTACTGTAGGTAGCTATTCATGATGTTCATATATTTGTTTAACTATAGTAGGCGGCAGCGCATTACCCAAAGTATCCCTTTGTCAAAGAACTACTGCATTAAACAGTAAAAAATTATAAAATTTATTGAAATATTGTGTAATGCTGACAAAATCATAGGAAAATGTATTTCTAAAATGTTGTAGGTCAAAATTATTGATGCACACTCACTAATTTAAAATTTATTGTTAAATTAAGTGTAACTATGGTCACGATTGTTAGCATTTAATCAAACGAAAGTCGGTGATTAATTTAAATATCTTTACGACTCATTAGACATAATAATAAGTTATAGCATCATTATCTAAAATGCAAAATTTATATTTGCTTGTAATGTAATTAATTTCAAATGTCAACTTAAAATTAATGAAAATCTTCATCAGAGGAAAACTTTACTATTTCGTAATCAACAATCTTTATCTATTGTTTTGCATTTAGAGAAAAACAAAAAAAGGAATCCAGTCAAATTGGAGCCAGCAATTCTAATAAACATTTCGCAAACAGTTGGCATTGCTTAAGAGTACTCAGTCCATATACCGCCATGTTGAGGGGCAACCGCCACCGCGAGCTTTAATGCGAAGAGAAAGGGATATTTTGGGTAATGCGCTGCCGCCTACTATAGTTAAACAAATATATTAACATCATGAATAGCTACCTACAGTACCTACTTACCACCAGCTCAACTGGATTCATTCGTTTAAACTCGGAAAGAGGCTTGACTTCAGCCGTGAACAATCTTATTTCGTAAGCTGGCACCACTTTTGTATGCAAATATTCCAAAATTTAAACCATGAATATTTTTGCTAATTCGTGTTGGATTTTTAAAAACTTGGTGTCATTGGAAAGATAATTTATTATGTAATACCTTTTGTTTTTCAAAATAGGTTTTTAAGGGGTTAATTTAAAAAAAAAACAGTTGTTTTAGAATATTTTACCCTTCTTTAAACTGTTATTTTTGCTAAACTAGACATACAAAACAAAATGTGCCAAACAAAAGGTATTTTAAAAGGAACTAAGGTAATATTGTCACAATGTTAAAACAATTGCTTAAATAATAACGCTAAAAACTGGGGTCTAAGTTGTACACAAGTTTGCATAAGAGAAAGTGGCTAGTCCGCGGGCTCTTAAACATAATAATATACAATGTCATCAATTTTTAAGAACTTACTGTAAACTCAAGAATAGGGTAGTAAATAAATAAAGTAATGAAAGCTTACTTGGGGTAATAATGTCGGTTATAACTTCATAAAAATGTTTTTCACATCAATTCTTTTCTTGCTCTGATTACGTGACATGAGTTTTAAAATTTACTGGCGCCAAGCATGTATTTTCTAAGTAAGTATATGAGAGCAAGTCATCAAAATATATCCCTATTTTCGTTTAACTGTCGACTCGTTAAGTTAAGAGCCGTTAAGGCCGATTTATAGAACGTTACTTTCACTTTACTTCCGCTTTACTTCGGCGTAACTTTACAGAAAATTAAATGAAATACATGGGAATGTATTAGCAAATTTATACTTCACTTTAGCGCTACTTTGCTGATTCATTTAGCTGTAAGTAGTACTGTCAAAAGCCAAGCTTGGCCGATCATGCGCAAAATTTGCAAAAATGAGATATTCATCCTTATTGTCAAGGGTGGTGATTACGGAATATCGCTTCGTACGAAACCTGCTGGTCATCTTATGTAGGTTTCGTACGAAGCGATATTCCGTAGTTACCGCCCAGGTGTAAATAGTCAGAAGTCGCGAGATCAGACACATGCGCATAACTGTTCCCAATTTCACGTAACTTTACAATCTATAAATTAAGCAAATTTGTTAAGTTACGCGGAAGTGAAGTTACGCCGAAGTAAAGTGAAGGTAACGTTCTATAAATCGCCCTTTTTAGATTTACCAAAGCAGAGATAAAGTAATGTATAGATTTGTTTACATATAATAACTAAAACTAATTATTCTAGTACTTACAAAGACTGTGAAAGAAACCTCGATAAGGTGTGATTAGTTTTAATTCCCAGAAAATCCATAGATGGAGAACAAGTTACGAAAAAACCATAGATGCAGAAATTTTTACAGTTTTCTTTATTATATCACTATAAATCAATTTTTTTAATGTCTTTTAGAGTAATTTAAAATTTTATTAAAACGCTTTACGATCACAGTTAAAAGTTTTGTTTTAATTCATTAAAGAAAAATATAAAGAAAAGTCATCAGTTCATAAGCACTGGTATTACTTTAATGTAATTTCGTTTTAAGACCTTTTTAAATTTTTATTTTAGTTTTTATACAAACAAATTCAAAGCTTTAAAGACATAAGACTACTATAGATACTGCATTTAATGCATTGTTTACAAACAAATTTGCACTCATTTCTACAATGTCATGTTTGTTTAAAAGTGATAGTTTTATGAAAGGACGAAAAATAAAGTCTAAAGCTGCATTTCCAACCAAAAAAGTTAAGAGGAAATCCCATTTGGACTTTTTTGGTTGAAAATGCAGCTTTAGACTTTATTTTTTAAAAGGCAGTTTATAAAAAAACATGAAATTGTTTGATATCGACCTGATTGCATCTAGTAGTGTTCTATCTTTGTGAATGGGGTAAAATGGCAAATTGAAAAGTTTTAAAGTGCAGTTTTTAAACAACACTGTATTAGTTTAAATTTCATTAATTAAAAAAGTTCTAATGTAGGCGAATATTTACTGTAGTTGCCATTTTTGATAAAAGTACAAAAAATAGTTTAAAGGGAAATGTCGGGAAGCGTAGAAACTGTGGTTATGTAATGTTGGTTGCCTAAAATCAACAAAAAGCAGCACTTTCTGGTAATTGCTCAGTGGGTTTATAAGAGTTAATTTTAATTAAATATTGTGCTTACCAGTAACATAAATTAATTAAGCACAAGCTGACATATTCTAAAGGTCCATCAGTAAGTCTTTAAATACACAATTTTGGTAATTTAAAATGCAAAAAATAGTGCTTCTAAATTGCAAAAATTCTGTATTTAAACGCTTATTGATGGACTTTTAGAATATGTCAACTAGTGCTTTGTTTATTTATGTAGCTGGTAAGCACAATTTTTAATTAAAATTAACTTTTATAAACCCACTGAGCAATGACCAGAAAGTGCTGTTTTTAGTTGAGATTAGGCAATCAACATTACATAACCACAGTTTTTATGTTTCGCGACATTCCCCCTTTTTTTTTAAAAGCTTTTTAAAACTTCTAGGAAACAAAATCGGGAGCAGTTTCCGATAAAAATTAAATATTGACGAAAAAAAATTCAACCATCCTATTTAATATTTAATTTAACAGAAAAGAAGCTTTTAACTTTATTGGCAACATAAAAAATTAAATAGCACTTAAATAAAACCAAATTTAAAAAAAAAAAATAATAATATTATAAAGTAGGTAAAATAATACGTTTACAATATGCTAAGATTTACCGACAGATGGCATTAACTGCTTTAAATTAGCGAAATTAATCAATCTTTAAATGCATTAATTTGGTCGCGCTAATTTAAGTGGCATCAAGTTAATTAAATTTAACCATAAATCACAATTTAAGTGTAATTTTAAAAACTTGGTCTAGCAGCCGATAAATGGCTAGTGAAGATGCTCACTTTACCCTAAATTAGCTAAGAATTGTCAAAATTAAGAAATATAATCTATAAGTAAACGTAAAGTTAAGTTAATTAACTTAACTTTACGTTTACTTATAGATTATATTTACAAATCCAATTGGATTTGTAAATGCGATTTTATCTTTCGTATAATTCATTTAATTCGCTATACGTTAATTCTAAGTGAAATTAAGTTAATTCATCTATAAATCAAGCTTAAATCATAATTTAAGGTATGACTGAAATAAACTAACTAGATGCATTTAATTCGGAACACACTGTCGATTAATTAATCTATGCTTTTAAATTATCGCTCCAATCTAGATTGCCGTGCAGCCATGTTTTAAAGCTAGCTTCGCTTCAGTGTTTAATAGTTTGCTTAATCGCTGTCGGCAAATAATTCTCTCAAAATTATTAGTTAAATGGCCGGCAGCCGGCAGGACACTGTCACTAGATCTATGCTAAAATGCACATTCTAAATAGTTGCCAAAGTTACCTAAAATAGGGTTAACAATTATGTGAAGAACGCAACTTTATAGTATCATAATCAAAATGATAAACTTTCAAGACGGAATGGGAAATACCTGAATTGTTTATCAAGTTTACAGGATAAGGTAATCTTGCTTCGAGTTTCCCTAGGGCTTTACCAAATACCAGACTTATTATTAAGTATTTTTTCTACTTCCGCCTTTAAAATGACACGTATCGCACGACTTAATTAAACCTAGAACAATTCTTTAGTCTTTAGCCATTGTCTTGCAAGCCGTGAGTAATACCACTTTACCCACGAGGTGAAGTTGCAACAAGCTCTTTACCCACGGGGGGAAGTTAGCGTTGCTTGCAGAAAATTACAGATGACATTTTTTGTATTTATTTTAGTTGTCAAAAACGTATCATTTGGTGTCTCTTATTTATAAAAATGAATGCTAATGAAAGTTACAGTAAAAAATTAATGTAAAAAAAGTTTTTAAGAAAAAAGCTTTTATTAGAATGCCCTAAAAAGAAAAAAATAAATTTTTTCAATTAAATTAAACCCATTAATTTGTCACAATATACACTTTTTATGATATAAAAGCTTGTCCCGAAATTCTGCATTTATGTAAATTTATTTTGTAAAATACTTACATTTTTTCTTTTTTTAAAACCACTTAAATTAAAAATTGGTAAATGGTATAAGTATTGTATTTTTTTATTAATTGCAATAGTAAATTTCGCGACAAGCTTTTATATCATAAAAAGTGTATATTGTGACAAATTAATGGGTTTAATTTAATTGAAAAAATTTATTTTTTTCTTTTTAGGGCATTCTAATAAAAGCTTTTTTCTTAAAAACTTTTTTTACATTAATTTATTTTACATTTTTTAGTTTTATGTTTTTACTGTAGATTTTTTTCAATCATTTCATTTAGTATGTCATTGCCATAACCTTTTATTTGATACCCATATTGGCAAGATAGTTAAAAAAAGATAATCCGCCATTTTATTTAGGGCGCCATATTGGATTTTGAATTATGTCATATCCTTTACTGTATTCTACTGGTCATAACCTTTCATTTGATACCCATATCGGCAAAATAGTAAAGAAAAAGCTAATTCGCCATGTTGTTGGGCGCCATATTGGATTTTGAATTATGTAATATATTTTACTGTATACTACTGGTCATATCCTTTCATTTGATACCCATATCGGAAAAATAGTTAAGAAAAAGCTAATTCGCCATTTTGTTGGGCGCCATATTGGCTTTTGAATTATGTCATATATTTTACTGTATTCTATTGGTCATAACCTTTCATTTGATACCCATATCGTGAAAATTGTTTAGAAAAATATCATCCGCCATTTTGTTGTGGACGCCATATTAAGTTTTTAAGACTAAAAAAATAACCATTTTGCATTGTCACCGGACTTCTACATGTGTACAAAATTTCAGAAAAATTGGTCAAGTGTAAGTGTTTCAAAATCGAGTTGCAAGATTTGTACTACACAAACACACATACATACATACATACATACAAACATACATACAATGCGAGTTAAATAAAAGCTTTTAAAAATGAAGTATATGTTTACATTTCTTGAAAATTAAAGCCATTGCTAATGTTGTTAGTGTTAGTTTTTTACCGCGGATGTCAACAAGCCTGCTAAAAAACGTGCTGAAGCTAAAACCGTTTTGTTTTTGGATGTTTTTATGATTTTAGACAGTATTTAGTGTAGCAGAGGTAGGATTTTGATTTAACATTAACGTTTATTGAATATTACAACATGTTACTTTATATCTACTTTTGAAATGTTTAATCTAACCTAATTTTAAGTCAAGTCAAAAATTTATTCTTTAAAAAAGTCTGATATTGTTTGATTTTGAGGTCGTAGAAAAAGTGTAGTTCGTAAGACGTTTTATAAACGTCTTTATTTACTTGTTTATAAAACGCTTGCTTGCGCTCGTGTTTTAACAAACTCGTGAATAAAGACTCGTTTATAAATTTTGATACGAAAACTACTATTTATGTTTCATTTATTCTATCTATCAAGCCTTTTCACGTCTCTATTAAAGCAAGACCAAAATCATATCCCAGAAAATAGAAAGAAAATCCTTGAAAACGTAAGAATGGAAATGAACAATTTTCCCATCCGGTCGAGAAATAATGGAAAGACGCTGCCAATTTCCCAAGTGCAAGAAAATTGCACTATTTTCCAGCCAAACGGGTGCAAAATACAAAACTGAATTTTAATATTAAAGGCTTAAAATGCTTCAAGTTAAGGTCCGGTCACAGATTTTAACGCAATGCTTCTTTTAAGAGGGTAAATAGAGGACAAAATAGACAGATACACGGGACATGTCCTAGGCTAGGCCGTTTAGAAACTACACCCCTTTAAGTCTACTTCACTACAAATACTTGATCCTAAATATCTTACAAATGGTTTGTCGAAACATAATAAAATTGATGGAATCATTAACGGCAATAAAAACATTCCTTTCAAACTTGTTTTGACATTTGTAGCCCACCTAGAAATGGAGTTACCACCGGTAGAGTGCATAAAGATTGTCGTTACTTTTTTGTTCCTTGCAATTTTGTAATTTTATTTATGTATTATGTATTGTGTTGCTAAATATGCCCTGGCCTTAAATGTGAAGATGACCTATTTAGTTTTTAATAAAGCTACTTTTTTTGTTGCATAACGATATTAGAATAAAGATAGAGTGCTCTTTTGTTAAATGTTAAATAAAAAAACTAAATACATAATTGCAAAAAAGTTCATTTTACTCGCTGACTCGTGGTTTTTATATTTTGTCAAATCGACATATTCAACGCTGGACCTAATAAGTGCAATTATTCAAATTTTACAGAACATTATTCTTTTGACCGGCTGATTTAAGGGATCTCGCAAAATTTAGTAGATTGATACTATCCATTCACAATTTAAAAAAACAGAGCAGGCGAGCCATAGGGTGACAGATTTTACCCTGCATATTGTCATTAATGTCACTTGTGTTTGCTGGTTATGAAAGAAAAGTCAAAAAAATTAAAAAATGCATTTAAAAACATGTTCAGGGCATCTGAATCAAAAATAATAGTCTTAACATATGCAGAAGTATTTAATTTTTTATTAAATTACCTTATAATGCATTAATCATTAAACCATTTAAAAGTTTACACAAAATAAGAATTATTTATATAAGTACTCATTTTTAAGAAGTCCTTTTAGGTATCATAGGATAAATTAGCACTTTTACAAAAATGTCTACAATTTTCTTTATAAATTCTTCCATCTCAAGCAAAAATTGTTTCGCTTTTACAATTTTTACGCCTGTTTTATGTAACTGTCATATTATTTTTGGCATTTTTCAATTTTTAATGACAATAAATTTAAAATGTAATGCCAACTTCGTGGAAAATCCCACTTTTCAAAGAAAAAGGTTCTAGTTTTCATAGGTGAACTGTTTTTTTAAAACCGTGAATGGATAGTTTAAAGATCATTAACATGACAATACCCACCAAACTTGCCAATTTGGGTGTATATAATTTTATAAGGACTATTAAATGATCAATATCTTTTTTGCTTTACATTTCGACATAAAAGTAACCCATCATATTTTATTAAGAACATAAAAAGTTTAAGATCCCAATCGGAATATTTAATGGTATTTAAATAAACTCTAAAAAAATTGTAATGCATTTCCCTCATAAACTTAAAAAGAAATCCGCAAGATATGTTTCTTATTTACATACAAATTTATTTCATTTGTACATTTTACATTTTCGAATTTGGGCCATAAATAAAAAAAGTTTTGCTACAAGAAAATTCGTAATTTGCTCTAACCGAATTTAAAAATTATTTAAATCCACCTGCCACGAAATTTATGTAATAGAGTTCATCAAATTTTCATTTGAAAGATAAATCTTTCTTAGTCTTACGTTTTTATTCAATTTCCCGTCAAATTACAAAAATAATTTCAGTTATTTATTTTCTTACTTTATATCAAAATATTCCATGAATACAGGGTGTCCAAAAAATGGCGCATAAACGCGATGGTACGTTGTTGGGGCATGTCTAGGGAGCCCCAGAAAATTGTTAAAAAAAATCTATCTCATATACCCTTGTAGATATGTTGCACCAAAGTGCTAAACTTTAAATGCTTATATCTTGAATATAACAGCACATATTAACGAAAGGAATGGTTTAACACAAAGCTACAGTATATCTTAAACCATTCAACCATTTGTTTATTTATTAAATGGTCAAATTACATTTTTATAATCAATTTAATTTTACAAAACTTTCATGAAATGAAGCTGACAACAACGTCAACAAAATCTAGTGCAAAAGTGTATGATCAAGACTCATAAATAGGATTTTTAGACTTATAGATTGGATTTGTAGATGTATTTTCCTAGACTGTGTTGCCGAATTTATGCAACTTTGTTCGCATTTTTCTCGATGAATATAACAGATGAATTTTTTTTGACAATTTTTTAGGGATCCTTGAGAATGCCCCAAGAGCGTACCATCGCGTTTATGCGCCATTTTTTGGACACCCTGTATACTATTTTAACAGAATTTTAAATCAAAATTACATCAAGAAGAACTGAATAAAGTAAGCGACATTGAAAGAATTTTAATATATAAATTTTGCATAAAATCAACGGCTTTCACGCAGGACTTCAAAATATATGTCTGTGCACTCGAAAGTTCGTAAAAGTCATCTCCCTGAATGTCAGTTATTTTCGAAATTTCAACAAAATATGTAAAAATCCGGAGTAATCATCAATAACTATGATTAAAAATATTTAGGATAATGTTTGTGATACATAGAAGTGTTACTAAGTGCAAGATTTAATAAAAATATGGTAAAATAGTACTTTTGGTGTTTTTCTTTCTACATTGAAATCTTTGAACAAGCACATCTATATTAGGGGAAAATGTAACTTGCAATTTTAATCATTTACAAGCTTTAAAAATCATGGTAAATTAACGTATTATGGTTTGGCATAGACCACGTAATGTACATAAACCAAAAAATGTATCCGTAGTCGAAAAAAATACAAAAATTGTATAATGATTTTAAAGTCAGATTATCGACACAAAGAAATAACCGATTTAAATGAAACCATAAAACGTTTGTAGATCTATTTTTGTAGTTTTTAAAACTACATTTAGTTTGAATATAGGATAGGGCCCTCATGTAGATGTGCTATTTAGTAGAATTGACGGGAGCTCAACGGATATGACTTATACGAGCTTCTAGGAGCACAAATTCGAAGATTTGTGAATTTGAAACGCACGTCATAATGTTTGTGATACATAAAAGTGGTACTGAGTGCAAGATATAATAAAAATATGGTAAAATAGTACTTTTGGTGTTTTTCTTTCTACATTGCAATCTTTGAACAAGCACATCTATATTAGGTTAAAACGTAAGTTGCAATTTTAATCATTTACAAGCTTAAAAAAAAGATGGTATCCCATAGTAGTATAATGATTTTTAAAGTCAGATTTTCGACACAAAGAAATAACCGATTTAAATAAAACCATAATACGTTTGTAGCCGTATTTTTGTAGTTTTGAAAAATACATTTAGTTTTAATATACGATGGGGTCCTTATGTAGATGTGCTATTTAGTAGAATTGACGGGAGCTCAACGGAAATGACTTAAATACGAGCTTCTAGAAGCACAGATTAGAAGATCTGTAAATTTGCTGCAAAAAAAACAAAAAAACTAACTGTTTGCCAAATAGTTCATGATACGTCCTAAATACGTAAAATTAATTAAACCTCTTCATTTGATAGTTAATTTGAAATAGGAAGGTTCCAAATCCTCATTTGGCTACCAATTCCGTTCAACCACTTAATAAACAACTGAACTTCATATGTAACTTTATTTGCGTTTACAAAGGCCAAATTTCTAAATAAACTAATTATAAGTAAGCTTCCTACTTTAACGAGCATTTTAACCAATTCGTTTTCAACTTTTCCTCTTAAAATTCGAGTTAAAATTACACAGTGCGCTCTCGAAAATTGAGACTAATGACCAGTTTTAAACATTTTATAAAGAATAATTGCTATTTAGCTAGTTTACCAACTTAACGAGTCAAAATACTGAAAATTGTTCAATGAAATCATTTTTTTTCTTATTTATGGGAAGGAAAGCTTTAAATTCGATAAATTTGGCAACACTGTTCTCATCTACTACTAATCATACATTTATGCATTAGATTTCAAGTGCTAAAAAACGCTTTATAAAACGAGTTTTTTATACTATTTTTTATGTTTGCTTCATTTAATTTATTAAAAAGTATTTTCAATGTAAATTAAAAACTTAGCTTAAAATTTTATTTTTATTGGATTGACAACATTGACATTTGCAAGTAAAAAGTAAATTTAGGTCAGACATATTCAATAATCACATTTGTAAACTTGACTTAATACTGAATGAATAGGCATTTTTGAGAAAATGTAATGTTGATATCGTTTCTCCAATTCCTCTAGTTATTCCCTTTAGTCTCTACAAAAAAACTATGTCCCCCGATAGTTTATAATAGTAAAATTTGTAAATAAAAAGTACCTTGCAAGGGAAGAATTCATCTTTTTGCATCCCGAAAACCAATCTAATAAAATAAAATGTTGGGTTTTATAATTAAGCAACAACCTTAAAAAACCAAATTTTGGGTTTCATAATGGGCTTATTAAAGAACGCAAATATAAAGAGTAGATTTTATTTAGAAATTTCTAGGGATCCTTAGACATGCCCCAACAACTTAGAAAAACGCTATTTTTAAACAGCTTGTAGAATAAACAACTATGTGATGTGAAAGATTATTAATCAATTTTAAATTCAAAGAATCTCAAAAGCGTCAAGGGAATAACAAAGTGTAATCAAATCATACATCCCTCGGTGTTTATATACAGGGTGTTATTTTGTAGACTTTACTAGCGATTTGCTCAGCTATGTGCAATTCAATTTCCATAAAAATTTCTGAAGTGACCATTTAGGAACTGTGCTTGCGACTGGTAAATTCAATCTTTTAATTGCTCTAATGGTTTTGCAGAAAACGACAGTAACTATCATACTTATCGATTTTTATGTCATTAATTATTTTTTTTCGGAAAATCTAGATTATTTTACGTACAAATCAATTTTTACATTTTTAATAAACCTTACCATTGTTTTCTAATCGATTTAATTAATTTATTAAGTTTTCCTAACATAGTCGGCTGATTTAGTCTTTTTTTATTAATTACTTTATGTAAGTGGGCTACAGATTTAACACTTTTCTGTGTTCTTATTGTGTTGACAAATTATGACAATCCTGATTTATTGTTAATAACGTCAAAAAAATAAGTGTCATAAGAACAAAACAAATTCAACGCCAGCCTAAATAAATAAAAGAACCATTTTAGCTAGGTATTTCAAGAAACTTTATGAATTTATTTCAAAACAACGGAGATTCTTAATAAATATCTAAAAACTGATTTAAATGTAAAATATTAATGCTTTTTTCGAAAAAAAATAAATATTACCAGAAAAACGTAAGAAAAAGCTAATGACTGTCGTTTTCTGCAAAACTAATAAACCAATTGAAATTTTGAATTTACCAGTCGCAAGCACAGTTCTTAAATGGTCACTCCAGAAGTTTTCATGGAAATCGAATTGCACATAGCTGAGCAAAACACTAGTAAAGTCTACAAAATAACACCCTGTAGAGCATTAAAGCATCAGCTGTAATTGATATGGCTTTATAACTTGACAGAGAGATAATTGCGCCAATTTATTCAGGGAATCAATCAATTTGTTTTTGTACCATTATTAGATCGACAAAAACACCCTTCATGAAATAGGTACTAGACCTTAATTATTTTAAACATTAAAAACTGTCTCTATGCAAACTTATAACAAGAGCGGGTTAGATCAGTGAATGGGATAGATCATTTAAAAAGTTAAACTTCGCAGATGGCTCATTTTTTATGACTATTTTTTTATTTTTATATAATTTTTACACATTTTATATGATACTCTTCGCAGTAGTTGATTAAATAGGTGCAATTTTTATTTTATTGAAAACAACGTAAAACTTATTTTTTTTATAAACGGGTGGGGATACAAAAAAATAACTACATTATTTTTTATAGGGAAAAATACAATCTTTAATTTTATTAAGAATATTATTTTTCGTAAAATTGATATTAACCGAAATATGAATTTTTTTCTACTTGGAGATGTTTTTAACCCTCTATTTATTACTTGATTTTTTCCAAAGACAATAGGGCTCTTCCTTTAAATGGGATTGATTTTTGTGTTAAATCTCAAGTCGATCCGATAAACCGTTCTTGAGTTATGGTGGTCACAAATTTCGTTACAGACAGACGGACAAAAAATAAAAGTCTTAAAAAGTCATGAAACGAACGAATATGTAAAAATGTTTGCTTTAGGACGAATATTAACGATTTTAGAGAAGGTTCGACCAATCGCAATATACTCTGCGACTTTGTCTGCGAAGAGTATAATAATGAACCTTTGCAAAAAGTATCTTCTAATCCATTATACTGACAGATTTCTTGTTAAATTATTAAATGTGTTAATTAAAATATTTAACAATAAAAGCTAAATCCTTTTTAAAGGGCAAAAAAAATAGTTTTATAGTACTAACTCGAATTTCAATTTTAAAAAGCATAAAACTACTTTTTTATATTTTATTCGTTAAAGGAGCATTCGCTTACAAAAGAATTGGAAAAAACTGAAAAAGGATTCCTGAAATAATAACTTTGCAGGATTTGCTTTGTGTTTTTAACATTTTGTTTTTTTAAATTTAACTAAAACTCTGACTTTTGAATTAAAATTTATAAATTTATGCTTGCTATTTTATAATGTTTGTAAATGCAAATTTTTCGTTGCGCAATAATTTTTGTTCAAATAGTCATCATACAAGTATGTTCGTTGGAATTTATTCTATTAATTCTTGGGACCTTATGCAACTAAATTAATTTATCAGTTGAGTGTGACAGACCAATGCTTTAAAAATTATTTAAAAAAAAACTAGCTATATTATTACATTTTTTTGTTAAGAATGCGCTTCGATTCATAGCTGACATGTCAAAAAAAAATTGTTTTATTGTAATTAAAAGTGTATGGAATAGTTTCAATACAAATAAAGCTTTCAGTCAAGAGGAATTTAGTCTTAGCTTTTATGTAAACATTGTACAAAGGCATAAAATGAAATACCTTTTACGATTAATTCTACAAACCAAAAGGTAGGATAATTTTTTTGTTGTATTGAATTAATCTTAATAAATACTATTTTTTATGCTTTTGTGCAATGTTACGATAAAAACTAGGATAAAATTCTCTTGTTGAAAGCTTTATTTGTTTTGAAATGATCCCATATATTTTTATTACATAAAAAGTAACATTTTTGACATTACGTCATCGTGGAATCCAAGAACAGCCTTAATGTACGTGGACATGAAATTTAAAACGATTTTTTATCAGCCACCTTTGATTTTTTGAATTTTACTCCATTGTGAATGGGTTTTTTTATGTCAGTTTTCGAATGTTATTTTGACAACAAATGCGTCAAATGTATTTTATTAAAATAAATTATGTAAAATGTGCTGCCGGCAAGAAAAAAAGTAAGAAGATATTCGTTTTTCAAATAATTTTGTTTTAGGATAACAATAAGGCTCTAATCTTTGTAAAACATAAGAGAAATATTTGTTGTTAATGTCCACTTCGCATAAAATTTGAGATGTTTAAGCCACTATTTTGACCATATTTACAATGCATAAATTGATCGTTTTAAATTTTATGTCCACGATAGTATGTAACGTGTCCAATTTTTTTTTGATCATGGTCTTATTTTCCTTAAAAATGCAACTTTGGAATAAGTTAGGTTAAAAACCAAATAAAAGGTATTAAAACGAAAAGGCTCACTTTGGATTAATGTAAACAAAAACAAGATTTTAATAAGTTATAAAGTTTTTTTAGAACAAGATAGGTTTAAGAAATGGTTTGGCACTTTAAAACAGATGTTTGTCCAACTTTTAATCACTTCTAGTTTGACAAAAAACTATCTACAAGTCGCGATAACTTTTTTCGTTCCTTAAAATAATCCCATAGACTTTAAGGATGATCATAAACAAGGATTTTCTCAACAGGAAGAACAAGGAACAGGACTATAAACTCTAAAGGCATAAAAATAAAAAAACGCTACAGTAAACAGACTAGGAAAAATAAGAATAAATAAATAGAGCAAGACTCTAGAAAGCCGAGAAAGTAGATGGTTTTGGTAAAATTTCACGGAGCAGACTAAACATCAAAACTGGTGGAGAGTTGCATTTCCAAACTGATTCCGACCGCGCGTGTACGTCGGCTAAATTTCCAAACTTGTCGTAGCGTAGCTAGTCTAGTCTAGTTTAAAACACAGTTTCAGTGTTTAAACTTTAAGGCTTGGGTTTCAATTCCATAGATCTTCTAATCTGTGCTCCTAGAAGCTCGTATAAAGTCCGATTTATATAACGTTACTTTCACTTCACTTCCGCTTTACTTCGGCGTAACTTTACAGAAAATTAAATAAAATACATGGGAATGTATTAGCAAATTTATACTTCACTTTAGCGCTACTTTGCTGATTCATTTAGCTGTAAGTAGTACTGTCAAAAGCCGAGCTTAGTCGATCATGCGCATAATTTGCAATAATGAGATATTCACCCTTATTGTCAAAGGTGGTGATTATGGAATATCGCTTCGCACGAAACCTGCTGGTCTTCTTATGTAGGTTTCGTACGAAGCGATATTCCGTAATTACGGCCCAGGTGTAAATAGTCAGAAGTCGCGAGTTCAGACACATGCGCATACCTGTTCCCAATTTCACGTAACTTTACAATCTATAAATTAAGCAAATTTGTTAAGTTACGCGGAAGTGAAGTTACGCCGAAGTAAAGTGAAAGTAACGTTCTATAAATCGCCTTTAAGACTTGAACTTAAGTAAATTATTTGTAAGGATGTGCACTTTTGCAATTGAAAAGTCCAATAGATCATGATTAGAAACTGTGTTTTAAATTCGACCATTTTATAAGATCCTTATAAACAAATTAAGGCCATAATTTTTACAAAAAACTGTTTAGCTTGAGCTAGCCAGTAGAAATGTTTTGGCTACCCAACAGTTTGACGATAAAAAAAATATTTTTAGTAGACATCGACAAAATTTTGTCGATGTCCAAATACGGAGTGACTGTACTATTTGTGTCTTATAATTGTGGATGAAACTGGGGCAAATAAAGGCTTAACAAAGTGCTTTAAAACTAAATGAAAAATTGTAACATGCCAGAAATAATAGTAAGGTACCATTTCCTTAAAGAATGCTTATTTACAATATTTAATAATGAATTCTCAACACCACACAGTTTTTAGGATTAGGCCTTTATAAGAACCACATTTTACAATAAAAAATGTAAATAAATCTTGCAAAAAAATTTTAGGTTAGGTTTGTTTATGTGTTAAGTAAAGTCATTCAAAAAAATATGTTTTTTAATTAAGGTTTATACGGATTTCATAAAATTGCAGAATGCAATAATAGAAAACAAAATGCTGACCAATTTTAATCTACTCTCTACGAATTATCCTGAAAATTCCAGATAAAAGCTAACAATCTCTAATTACCATTCATATTTAATAATTTTAATGAACTATACAACACAAACAAATAATGTAACTGCAAGCAAAAAAACGAGTATAAAATAGTTTAAATTTGATACTAACAGAATTTAAACTATTAATCAGTTGTAAAATTTGGTCTTAATTCCATTTAGAATATTTTTTTATAATTTTTTGTAATAACTCTTTGACATTTGTCTGCAAAGAGTATACCAATATGACTTCTGTTAAACCATATTTGACTATTACAATAATTTAGCATATTATTGTTGCATTTTAATTTATGTAAAATTAGCTATGTTTGTAGTTTGAATTGCAACACAATTTATACAGGGTGTTCTTATGTTACGGTTTGTTTTAGCAAAAAAATAAACAATCTTTAAAACAAGAGCGGGTTAGATCAATGAATGGGTTAGATCAGTGAGTGGGATAGATCATTTAAAAAGTTAAACTTTGCAGATAGCTCTGCGATTTTTTTATTTTTATATAATTGTTACACATTCTATATGATGCTCTTCGCAGTAGATGATTAAAAAGGTGCATTTTTTATTTTATTGAAAACAACGTAAAACTTAATTTTTTGTAAACTGGTGGGGATACAAAAAAATTACCATTTGCTTTTTTATAGGGAAAAATACAATCTTTAATTTTATTAAGAATATTTTTTTTCGTCAAGTTGATATTAACGAAAATATTAATTTTTTTCTACTTTGGGGGTGTTTTTAACCCTCTATTTATCACTTGATTTTTTCCAAAAACAATAGGGTTCTTCCTCTAAACGAGATTGATTTTTGTGTTAAATCTCAAGTCGATCCAAATAACCGTTCTTGAGTTATGGTGGTCACAAATTTCGTTACAGACAGACAGACGGACAAAAAATAAAAGTCCTAAAATATCATGAAACGAACGAAAAATTTTGCTCTAGGATGAATATTAACGATTTTAGAGAGGGTCCGACCAATCGCAATATACTCTTCGACTTTGTCTGCAAAGAGTATAATAAGTAGGGTAAGGTTGTCTGAATTGGAACCATTTTCTGTTTGAATTCATTTCTAACTAATAAAGAACTTTTGTTTCCATTAAAACTTAGTTTCCATTTGCACAAAATATAAATTTAAAGAGCCAGGTGAAAATAGGCAACAGATAACCCAGTTTATTTGATGTCTATTAATGTAAAATAATTATAAATACTGAAACCCTTACCCAGTACCCTTTATAATGTATCTTCCTATATGCTTGCTTCTATGTTTTGTTACAAGGGTTCTTATTTAATAGCTTCAATAATATAAGGATACATGGAAGCAATTATCCCTAAATTAGATTGCCTTAGTATTACATTAAAGTGCCCTTTTCACAAAAAGGTACATATCTAAACCTTAATTTAATTAATTTATAAATTGTTTTGGGTAGCAAAGTGTAAAAAATACTTGGTACACATTTTTAGAGTTTTAAGGTAATATTTTCGCACATCGTTTATTAACGCACTTTAAATCGTTGATTAATGACTCCTATTAATGCATGGATACGAGCCCATAGTAACGCTCTTCCATGTTTAAAATTACTATCTATGTTTCTACATTACAAATGTTAAAGTAGCTTTAATTACGATTCAAGCAACAAAAACCAAAAGAAATTAAATATTTACCGTTGGAAAGAATGAGAAGCAGATCCTTTTACCACATTTTAAGGAAATAACATTCATTTTCTATTCACAATTAATAAAAATTGGTGACAGCTCTTTTTCTTCTTCAACTTTAATAAATTTGAATGGCCGACGCATTGTTTCTGTTAGTTGGTGAAATAACTGTTTTATTTTATAATTTATTTAGTAATGATCTATGATGTGCGATGCAGCATTGTAACCAGTTCGTATGGTAAATGGCGATTAATAAACTCACTTATTAACAAGCTCGCTGATCGTTCGTTTATTAATCGCCTTTAGTAAGACACTTACTGGTTAAATAACTACTATACCACATATTCAAAAAATGTTTGACATTAGAAATATCTAGTATTTTCTTGTAAATGGTTTAACATAAAAGCATATAAAATACAATTTGTCACTTCGAATTATCCAGCCGTAAAGCAATACGTTTTGAAAACCAGCGGCAATATACAGCTAACACCTCGGCTAACACCATTCTTGTAGAGCGGAAAAGCCTAAAGTGGAAAACACTTTTCTGCTTGACAATCCACATTTTGCATTTACACTAATGCAAAAGCCAATTTGTATTTTTGGTTAAGCCCAGAAATTTACAGTCAATGAATAAAAAAAAGAAATTTGCTTTCTGTGTTTCTGATACATTTCAAAACTTAAAAAAAGCCATTTTATGTAACCTAATTTAAGTCATAATTTTTTAATAGTATATTAAAACATAGATTTTTATAAGGAACTTTATTTAGAACGCATCCAATGGACAAGTTCTAAAAAACGCCTTATAAAACGAGTTTTTTATACTATTCTTTTATATTTGCTTCATTTAGTTTATTAAAAAACATTTTTATTTGAATTCAAAGCTTAACTAAAATGTTATTTCTATTGGATTGGCAACATTGACATTTTGAAGTAAAAACCAAATTTATGTCAGACATATTGAATAATGACATTTGAAAACTTAACTCACATAATACTGAATGAATAAACGTTTTTAAGAAAATGTAACCGTTGATATCGTTTCTCCAATTCTTCTAGTTATTCCCTCTACAAAAAAACTATGTCCCCCGATAATTTATAATCGTAAAATTTGTAAATAAAAAGTACCTTGCAAGAGAAGAATTTATCTTTTTGCATCTGGAAAACCAACCTAATAAAATAAAATGTTGGGTATAATTATGAAGCAGCAACTTTAAAAAACCAAATTTCGGGTTTTATAATGTGCTTATTATAGAACGCAAATATAAAAACACTTATTTTAATCACGAGCCTTAAGTATAGATGTAAATTGGAACTATTAATATTTTTGACTATAAATTTAAACTATATAGTATATAGTAAAATTTGATCGTAAAGTTTTAATTACTTTTATATTAATAGTAGTTTAATATTTCTAATTAATACTCTGTGTAGGTATAAAGTTATGATTAAATGGTACAATTATTTTAAACCAAAGACATTAAACTACTAGATACTGCATACAATGCAATGTTTGAAACCAACATAGCCATATGGTTCTAGTTCTACAGTAAACAATGTGTTCCCGAAACGAATGCATCTTTTAAGAGTGTAGATAAAGGACAAAATAGACAGATACACGGGACATGTCCTAGGCTAGGCCGTTTAAAAACTACACCCCTTCAAGTCTACTTCACTAACAATACTTGATCCTAAATAGCTTACAAATGGTTTGTCGAAACATAATAAAATTAATGGAATCATTAACGGAAATAAAAACATTCCTTTTAAACTTGTTGTCCTAACTAACTATTTTGTGTCTAAAAAAGTATCTAGTGGTTTCATTTCTTTGATACTGGGCTTAAAATGGGAGTCTTTTCTTTGTGTATAGCTTCACAATATTGGACATTATTTAAAAGCATTTTCATCAAAGAGAATTGCGTTCATTTTTCTTCATTAACTCGAGTTTGACAGTTTTAATATACTAGTACTATATCCCAATTTATTAAATGAGTTTTTAGAATAATTATTTGTAAAGCGGGCTTTGTTCTGTATTTTAATATACAGAACAGTTGAAAAAGTTTATTTACGAGAAGTAGCAATCATTTGAGAGGTATTTTGCAAATTTTACGATTACTTTTTGAGAAAAAAAATCTACGTATACTGTAGTCGGTTTTCAAAACTTATTGCTCTACGAGTGACAAATTGTATTTTACTTATATGCATTTATGTTAATCCATTTACAAGGAAATACTAGATATTTCTGTTGTCAAACATTTTTTAACAATGTGGAAAAAAATTACCTCAAAACAACTTTTATTTTGTGAGTATAATGGCAACAATATTAATTTTTATTTTTATCAAATAATGAAAAAAGAATAGGATAAAAGAAACAGTCAAGGGAATGAAAACTGAACAGTAAATCTCTAAGGTAAGAAATCACGCAGTCCTTGAATCCTTTGTAGACATAAGCCTAAAAAAGTAGCTTTCCTTTTTACATTTTTCCATAAAAGTCGAAAATTGAAAAAAAAATTCTATTATAAAGAAGTTAAAAAAACAACATTTATTTTTTAAAAGTGGCTTTGTCTAATAATTTATCGTATGTCACATTTAATAATAATAATAATAATAATGTTTATTGTATATAAAGAAATTATAAAACATTTCTTATTACAAGGGTTTGAACTATATATAAGCTTAATACTAGAGTATACAAAAGAGAAATATTAAACAGAAATTATAAGTATTAACCTAAGAATAAAGTATAAATTAAAGTTGGGAAAGCAAAAATCAAAAACGTGTACATTGCATCATTGGCGAATAAAAATAGTTATGAAAGCAACAACAAGTAAGAAAAATAAATAAAACTCAAAAAAGCTTATTCATTCAGCAAAAAAGATCTTAGTTTAAGCGCTCCAGTTAGGTAATAACACAAATTCTTAATATTGCGGGGAGAGGGGTCACCAAGGAATAAGCATAAATGGTCCAGGGTGCGAACGTCCGGGATAAAATACCTAAGGTGCTCGTAAATAGGACAATCAAAAAGAAAGTGAGCAATTGTTTCTGGGACATGTAAATTACAAATAGTACAGTCTAAGGATGCATCAATAAAATATGAAATTCCTCTAAAGGCAAATTTAAAACCATTTGCGCCAGCAGCGCGGACTTGTGCAATGATACGAGTCATAAAAAAAGGAACCTTCATGAAAAGATATGGTTGTGGACCGGAAACAAGAGAAAGATTCCCATAAAATTGCGAAAATGAGGAAGTGGAAATTCGTAGGATGTCCTCGTCCAGCAACTTTTGCTCCAGTGTTTCCAGCAAGTTTACTTTTATGCTACGTAGCGTACCATAAGTTAGATTTTCCCACACGTTTGTCACCTCAAGCAACTGAAAATAATGCTTTACCTGAAGAGCCCAATTGTATCTTATTTCAGTGTTTTCCAGAAGTTTTAAACGGTTAAAGCAAAGTAGTGGTAGCCGAGAAGTATCCATTGATAGCATTTTCAATAGCCAGTTTAAGGTATTTTTTACCAAAATGCTTTCCACTTTTACGCTGCCTGTTTCTCTTCTGACAATGTAATTAGGTGTATTTTTGGGAAGACATAAAAGTACTTTGTAAAAGTGTAGCTGCGTGGTTTCAAGAATATCCACATAGGAGAGTGACCAAACTGGGCTGCAGTGTTGTATGGCTCCAAGAATTATTGTTTTGTAAAGAGTTTCTTTTAGTTCCCACGACTTAGTTCTAGACTTAACTATGGTACTCATTACTCCCCCAGCAGCTTGTTTTGCTTTAAGCGATATCCCATTAGCCATCTGCCTAAATATGAGTTGCGTAGTAAATAACACTCCAAGGTAGTTAAACTTAGGGACAATTTCAATTTCCTGATTGTCATAAAAGAAATGCATATTTTTTGGTATACGAGATCCTTTGGAAAAAGTCATTATTTTTGTTTTAGCCACATTAACTTCAAGTTTTATTTTTGCTGCATACTTATGAAGAATTTTTAATTTGCGCTGAAGATCTATTGGGGAATCAGCTAGTATAACCAAATCGTCAGCGTAAAGTAACATAATAATATCATGAAGTCCATCAATATTTAGCCCCATTAAACCCTCATTGCGAAAAAATTGCTCAATATCTGAGATAAGCAGCGAAAATAGCAGCGGACTTAAAGGCTCTCCTTGTAAAACGCCAGTTGGAATCTTGTATGTTTTGGAGAGTTTGTTACTTACTTTAATATTCATTTCAGCATAATCATACAAATTTTTAATAACTCTAATTATTTTAGCAGAGACACCCAGGGTATAAAGTTTTTGCCATAATAAAGAATGATCGATCATATCGAAGGCTTTGCGAAAGTCTACAAAAGCAGCATAAACTCTACGGCCCTTAAGACGAAGATGCAGTTGTATAATTGCTGTGAGAGTAAAGATGTTATCAATGCATCCCCTGCCTTTTCGAAAACCAGACTGGCATTCCGGTAAGACACTATTTGAGTCACACCATGTAGTTAATCTTTCCAAGAGCATTTGGGAGAAAACCTTAGCAGAAGAAACAGTCAGCGCAATTCCACGATAGTTATCCGGAATATTTTTTGGTCCTTTTTTGTGTAGCATCGTTACAATAGTCTTATGCCAGTTGTAGGAAACGCAAGCTTGCTCGAAAGTTTTGTTGAACATACACAATATAAACATTACCCAATTTTGCGGTAGTTCCTTAAGAAATTCATACGTAATGTGATCGGCCCCAGGAGATTTATTATTTTTGCAGCTAGCAAGTGACCTTTCTAGTTCATGCAAGGAAAACGGTGCATCAAGATATTCGTTAGCTGCATCAAAAAACAATACCTCAGAAGTTATTTTCGGTCGTATCAACATATCGAAATGAGCTTCCCAATCAGTAACAGAAATATTATTCTCTATAGTTGGGCGTTTAAATGTTTGAATTCGTTTCCAAAAAGTCGACAAATTATTCGATAATGATATTTGCAGGAGAAACTCGTATTCGAATTTATTTTTTTTCCTCTTTAGAAGATTTTTGTGGGCTCGTTTTTGTGTCAGATAAGTTGTTTTTACTGTAGCCTCAAAGTTATTGACGGTGCACAATTTTAGAGCAGACTGAACTGCTTTTTTAGAGACTCGACATTCTGTGTCAAACCATGGCTTGTTGGTAAATCCTCTTTTGCAGTTAGCTGAAATTTTGGTCAGTCCGACATCTTTGGCAGTTTTCCAGATTGTGGTACACAGAGTATCATACATTTCATGCACCGAGCCATTTATATCAGCCACAGTGGATGAAAAACTAATGTTGTTTTTATATGCAAGAACTTTGGTGGACCTCCACTGCAGACGTTCTTGTGCAATAAATGGTTCATGGCTTGCGGGAATCAACGGCTGAGATTGGCAAATATTAAGCGTTAAAGAAATGGGAAAGTGATCCGAATTAAAACAGGTCGTGATTACTTGAAGAGAAGTAACTATATCCAAATGTGATGATGAAATCGAAGCAATATCAATAACACTTTGTCCGTTGGTGTTGCAAAAAGTGTACTGCGCTGGACGATCAGGCTCCACTCTTCCATTTAAAATAATAAGATTTGCGTCACATAAAAACTCAATCAAGCTTTTCCCTCTGCGGTTTAACGTAGAATCAAGAGAAGATCTATTTTCATAAAGAACAGAATTGGGTAGTATTTCGGGGGGAACGGGTCCCTCATCACCAATTCTACAATTAAAATCGCCGAGAAGAATAAGTGGCAGGTTGGGGCTTCTTAAGGTTGTTTCAGTTAACGAAAGTTGAAATAAATCATAATTTAAGCTAATCAACTTGACTTGACCTTGAATTTTAGGTACTATCGTGGACATGGAATTTAAAACGATTTTTTATCAGCCACCTTTGATTTTTTGAATTTTACCCTATAGTGAATGGGGTTTTTTTTATGTCAGTTTTCGAATGTTAATTTGAGAACAAATGCGTCAAATGTATTTTATTAAAATAAATTATGTAAAATGTGCAGCCGGCAAGAAAAATAGTGAGAAGATGTTTCCTTTTTTAAATAATTTTGTTTTAGGATAACAATAAGGGTCTAATCTTCGTAAAACATCAGAGAAATGTTTCTTGTTAATGTCCACTTCGCATAAAACTTGAGATGTTTAAGCCACTATTTTGACCATATTTACAATGCAAAAATTGATCGTTTTAAATTCCATGTCCACGATAGTACGTAAGAATAGAATTAAAGATATTAAAGTTTAGAGCAAACGTTAAAGAAAATTAGTTTTAAATTGGAAGTGATTTTTTTAGATTTCTTTTGACACTTAAGCTGTTTTTGTTATTTTACCAAAGGGAAAGCTAACAAAATCTCTAGAGACCAGACTAGGACAAAACCAGATGTTATGTATACTCAAACAAATACTTATTTTAAGTATAATATGGATCGAAAATTTTTATTTCTTTATCAGAGAGGTCATATTAAACTAGATAGGTAACCTATCCAGGTTTCAATTTAGAGATTTGTTAACCTTCTTTGTCATATTATACAGGGTGTTCGAGAATTGGCGCAATTGGTACGTTGTTGGGGCATGCCTAGGGATCCCCAGAATATTGTTA
The DNA here is from genome assembly GCA_963920755.1 of Cartodere bifasciata. Classification (NCBI taxonomy): domain Eukaryota; kingdom Metazoa; phylum Arthropoda; class Insecta; order Coleoptera; family Latridiidae; genus Cartodere; species Cartodere bifasciata. Next base: position 11,486,941 of record OY987199.1, read on the forward strand.
AAAAAAAATCTATTTGATATACCCTCGGAGATATAAGGCCCCAAAGTGTGAAACTTTAACTGCGTGTACCATAAAAACTATTCTTATTAAAAGAATGTTCCCAAAAATGTCAAAATATATGGGGTGATCCATTAAAAAATTCAAAATTAATGCCATTTCCGCTTAAACCGGAAGTCATACATTTTTGTAAATGCATGTAAAAGAAGACTGAAAGTCTCCTTAGACAACTGCTGAAATTTTAAATCTGTAGAAAGTATACGTAGAACGTTATGAGCTCGTGCGCTTTTTGCGAGACACACGGTATACTATTAGAGGTGGTGCGCCAATTTAGGAACATCCTGTATTGGTTTATAAAAGCCGATAATGTGTACTTTAAAATCTTCTTTTAAGTGGCTTTTGCTAAACCGCTTATATATTTTTCTGAAGGACTCTTTAATCTTTGATAGTCTTTTCTAGTTTTAAGAACAAGTCGAGCTCTTTAAACTTTAAACTAAGAACATATAATAGTTTTCATTTTTAAAGAGGAAATTTTGTGATAATATTTGGTAATAAATATAAATGATAAGAAAATACTTTTACAAAAATAATAATCTGAAAAATAAACAGAAAGTAGAATTTCTAAAAGGCATAAGGTCATAGAGTTCATTTCATTTTATTCTTTGCTGTTTTCTGTTTACTGTTCCCATTTCCTTTATGTTACCCAAATAAAAGAGATTGTATAACAAAGAGATATATCTAAACTTAAAATCTAGTAGAAAAATGTAATGGGCACTGTTTTTAGCGTTATTATTAAAGCAATTGTGTTAAAATTTTTACAATATTACCTTAGCTCCTTTTAAAATACCTCTTGTTTGCCACACTTTGTTTTGTATTTCTAGTTTAGCAAAAATAACAGTTTAAAGAAGAGTAAAATATGCTAACACAACAACGTTTTTTATATAAATTGAGCCCTTAAAAACTTATTTTCAAAAACAAAAGGTATTACATAATAAATTATCTTTCCAATGACACCAAGTTTTTAAAAATCAGATATAAATTAGCAAAAATATTTAATATCTAAATTTTATGAATATTTGCATATAAAAGTGGTGCCAGTTTACGAAATAAGATTGTTCACGGCTGAAGTCAAGCCTCTTTCCGAGTTTAAACGAATGAATCCAGTTGACCTGGTGGTAAGTAGGTACTGTAGGTAGCTATTCATGATGTTAATATATTTGTTTAACTATAGTAGGCGGCAGCGCATTACCCTAATATCCCTTTGTCTTCGCATTAAAGCCCGCGACGGCAGTTGCCCTTCACCATGGCGGTATAAGGACTGAGCATAGCACTCTTAAGATATTAGACAAAAAAGTTTTATAAGTACCTTTATAAAATATGTATTAAAATAATCCGCATTTTAATTGTGTTATGCAAAATTTTAGGTGTAAACACATTAGGAAAGAATACCACAAAAAAATACCTAAAAAAAGGGGTTTATGTTACAAAAAACTTACCCAAGAGTTTTGGTAGAAATCAAAGGTGTTTTTAATGACAAAAATCCATTTAGTCTGGATTTTTTTTCATTAGTTTTGGTAGCTTCGATTCTGCTACACACCCCGGAAGGGGAATCTTCTTCTTCTTCTTCATCATTTTTGCGGCGTCTTTTGTAGAAAAAATACCCTGCTGCTCCCAATCCAGCCAATAGCAAAAGAGCTGCTAATGTCGAAAATACAGCTGTTAGAATTATATCCCTTTTTTGCATTATAAGCTAAAACAAAGAAAAAAATCCTCATCAAACTAAAATAGAGCACTAAATAAGCACACCACAATAATAAGGCATTAAACAGAAAATGTCGCAAAGCATAGAAACTGTGGTTATGTAATGTTAGTTGCCTAAAATCAACAAAAAACAGCACTTTCTGGTCATTGCTCAGTGGGTTTATAAGAGTTAATTTTAATTAAAATTTGTGCTTACCAGCAACATATATAAACAAAGCACAAGTTGACATATTCTTAGGTCCATCAATAAGCGTCTAAATACAGAATTTTTATAATTTAAAATGCAAAAAAATAGTGCTTCTAAATTGCCAAAATTCTCTATTTAAACGCTTACTAATGGACCTTTCGAATGTCAACGTGTGCTTTGATTATTTATGTTGCTGTTAAGCACAATTTTTAATTAAAATTAACTCTTATAAACCCACTGAGCAATGACCAGAAAGTGCTGTTTTTTGTTGATTTTAGCCAACCAACATTACATAATCGCAGTTTTTATGCTTCGCCACATTCCCCTTTAAATAAGTCATAAAAACACAGTTTCAGACAAATCTATTTTTTTCAAAATTTACTTCATTTTGAACTAAGGGGTAAGGGTCTAAATATTCTCAGTTTTTTTAATGTCACGGTCCCTAATAATTTTTGACATTAACAAGTGCCATCAATGCTTATGCAAAACGAGCTGCTGAATCCGAATCTGGCACTTAAATAGTTCCAACGCTTTTAGTTTTTTCGCTATGAGCTTTTTAGGCCAACTTTAAACGCGACACCTGATTTTTTTCAAAGTGCTCTAATTTGCAGAAATATCTTTTTGAAAAAAATCCGAATGCAGATTCGTGTTTTGAAGCCAAGAAGTAATTTACAAAATAAGCTTTATTTAAATCGGAAGCATAAAAAAAATTGCCAGGCTTTTTAAAGAAAAATTTTAAAAAGGCTCTAACAATAAAATGAAAGCACTTGGAAAATCACCGAATACAGATTTTGTTTACACAAAATAACTGTTTTTTTTTATTATGCTTAAGCTAATTTTGGACAAGAAATTACAAAAAGGTATATTTAAATAAATTAGTAAAATTACCATACAATAAGGAACCATTTATTAAAAAGAAATTAGGGATACAAAAATTATAGTTTTACAACTGTACTAAACCTTGGTAAACAAATTTTGTGTTTTTTAATTTTCTATTGAGGGCTCCAATGAAGTACCGCATAAGATTTACTTATTACTTAAGGCTAGAAATTTAAATTCACAGATTCGAAGATCTGTGCTCCTAGAAGCTCGTATGAGTCATCTCCGTTGAGCTCCAGTAAATTCTACTAAATAGCACATCTACATGAGGGCCCCATCCTCTATTAAAACTAAATGTAGTTTTAAAAACTAGAAAAATGAGGCTACAAACGTGTTATGGTTTCATTTAAATCGGTTATTTCTTTGTGTCGAAAATCTGACTTCAAAAAACAAAAATATTATAATGATTTTTGAAGTCAGATTTTCGCCACAAAGAAATAACCGATTTAAATAAAATCATAATACGTTTGTAGCCCTATTTTTCTAGTTTTTAAAACTACATTTAGTTTGAATATAGGATGGGGCCTTCATGTAGATGTGCTATTTAGTAGAATTGACGGGAGCTCAACGGAGATGAATTATACGAGCTTCTAGGAGCACAGATTTTCGAAACTATGAATTCGAATCTTAACCATTACTAGGTCCTTCATTTGGGACATCGATAATTCAAAATATACCTAATTATATTGTACAAAATTTTGTTTTTGTCGTCAAATTTTAGTAAGAGAAAAATGTCGACTTTAAAAATAGGTTTAGTTATTTTTCTGCTAATTTCCAGTGTTTTTTCTCGGGTAAGTTTTTTTTTTTAAAGCATGGGTAGTAATAAAAATAGATTAAACATTTTTAAGAAGAAAAATATTATAATTACACCCCAAAAAAAAATAAAAATTAAATAAGTAATAAAAAGTAGAAAATTTTTTGTAAGTAAAAAACAATTTTTTTTTGCAGAAAGCTGGGGGTGGTAGAAGAAGAGGCGGTGGTAAAGGGGGCAATAAAGGGGGTGGCAACAACCCCAATGCTCAAATACCTAAGAAAAACCAAGACCAGTTAGATAGCAATGAAAATTCCAATGAAAATTTGGAAATTTTAAAACTTACAAATAATCAAACTGTTGGAAATTATACTTCTACAAGTGAAATGTTAGGCAAAAGTTGATCATTTTTGTTTATTATTATTGATATTTAAGCGTAAATTAATAAAAATCTGCACTTTGTAGCTATGTTTTAAGTTTTATGTAAATTTTAGGTTAGGGTTACTTTCTTTTATTAAAACGTCTTTTCTAAAACCTGAGTTGTGTTAAAAACGTTCAGTTTTATCCCTTGTACCCCTAAATTACTTCCCTTTCGCACGAAGAAGCAGAAAAACCTAGTAAACAAGAAAAAATGCATACCAAACGTCTTCATTCAAAATCAACATTTTTTAATAATTCAAAAAGCCTTTTCTCATTATTCCAAGCACATCTTGTGCCTCTACATATTCCATATCCATTAAATGGTTTCTGTATTTCAGAATTCTGCCAGAAAATCAATACAAAGTACAAACTGAACTCGCCGCGCACTAAAAATTCACAAGTTTGGAAAAAAAAAATACACTATCGCCATCTAGCACATACGCGCGCAAGCTCAAGCTAAAAAGCAGGCTGCGAGCTAGAAACAATTGCAATCGTAGTTCAGATGCCACAAGACGCGCAGAGGTAGCGTAGTTTATTTGATCTTGTTTATGCGAAATGTCAAAATAATTGAAATAAAACGTTTAAAAGTGTTGTTTTTAAGGTTTTTTAGGTTTTGGAAACAGTTTTGGGAAGTAAAATGGCTAGGAACTTAACCCCAGAGGTTTTGGACGGTGTACACGACTTAATTAAGCATATAAGTCAATTTAAGGTTAGTTTTAATTTGCTTTTTAAGTAACTTACGAAAAGCTGTAATTTTGTTTGATTTTACGCATGAAAAGCGTTATATATGGTATAAAATCAAGTAGAAAGGCTTAATGTAACGTTTTGGAGGTAAACAAATGTGTTTTTAGGAGGATAGTGATGTTTTTCGATACATTGAAAATCATATACAATCACGGTTAAAAAAATGCGATACTGTATGTTTTTGGACATCTAAAGACATGGATACGGCGATTTTTAGCATGGTAAGCCCTTAATTATAATAAAAACACATTATTTTATTAGCTTTTATCATTTTTTAGGTGGAAAAGTACCAATTTCATGGTTTTTTTAAACAAGCATCACGATTGAAAAAAACCTACGAAAAGTACATGCAAAGTGATATAAACGTTGTTAAATCACCATTACAAGAAAATATGTCCAAGATTAACGTTATAAAGTTCTTGCTTTCGATGTCTGACAGTCCGACACAAAAATTCGCGCTTAATCCGCAAGAATATACAAATTACCATACTGATGAGACCGAAAAAATGGAAAACATAAATTGGGGTGAATATTTACTTGAAGGTATTGAAAAACCTTGTTATGATTCTGATTCCTCTTCGGTAAGTCTTATTACAAGGTGTCCGTGTTTAGTTTGTTTTTTTTGATATGGTAAATAGCTGGGAAAAATCCAAGACATTTGGTAAAAACAGTTTTTTTGAAAAGTACCCCCCTTCGGAAATAATGGCCTTTAAGCAGGTAGACTAAAAACACGTAATTGTAGATATTTACCAAATGATTTGTCTAACCATCATGAAATTTGTACAATTATAAAGGTAATAAAAACGGTCATTTTAAACCCATTTTGAAATTTGGGTCCCGTTTAAAAATGGGTTAAACACTGGTAGTGTTGCTAAAAACTGCATGTAATTTCGTTACCTTTGAGAATTTTGTAATTTTGTTTATTTTTTTAAATACCCCAATTCAAGTGAAAACTTTTTTTACACTTAAAATTTCTGAGAAACTGTACCGTTTTTGAAAAAACTTCCAAAAACTCTCTTAATGTACCTCTTTTGCATTTGACTTTACAAAAACTTACTTTAATTTAGTGACAGTGGTCAGTGACATACAAATTTCAAAAGAAAGTCTAGTCTTATGCAAAAATATGGGGTACATTAAGGGTGTTTTTGGCAGTTTATTCGTAAACGGTACAGTTTCTCAGAAATTTCTAGTGGTAAAAAAGTCTTAACTTGTATTGAAATATTTAAAAAAATAAACAAAATTACAAAATTCTTAAAGGTAAGGAATTTACATGCAGTTTTTATCAACACTACCAGTGTTTAACCCATTTTAAAAGAGGCACCAAATTTCAAAATGGGTTTCAAATGACAGTTTTTATTACCTTCATTAATTGTACAAATTTCATGATGGTTAGACAAATCATTTGGTAAATATTTACGATTACGTTTTTTAGTCTACCTGCTTAAAGGCCATTATTTCCGCGGAAAGGGGGCACTTTTTCAAAAAACTGTTTTTACCAAATGTCTTGGATTTTTTCCGGATATTTGTCATATCAAAAAATGCAAACTATTTAAAAAAATAATCTATTTTTTTGGTAGAATTGGTCGGAAGATGGCTCAATATCAATGATTAATAATGAAAATGGGCAAAAATTACAAATTTCAGAACATTTTTCAACAAAACCATCAATTTCTCTGACTTCTTTATGTTCAAATTTTAATTTAGATATGCAATCAAATCGAGAATTATTACTTTCAACTGTACAATTTGGTTGGTTTAATGAAGAAAATATAGTAATGCCCCCTAAAAGTACCCAAAATGAAGCTAACATTGGCATAAAATGGTAAAAAAAACTATTAAAATAATTTTTTCTACTTCCACTTTTAATAATTTTCGTATCAAGTTTTATAAAAGAGTCTTTATTCACGAGTTTCTTAAAACACGAGCGCAAGCCAAGGTTTTATAAACGAGTGAATAAAGACGTTTTTAAAACGGGTTACGAACTATACTTTTTCTACGGCCCCAAAATCAAACAATATCACATTTTTAAAAGAACAAATTTCGACTTGACGTAAAGTTAGGTTAGAAAAAACATTTTAAAAGTAGAAATGAAGTAACATGTTGTAATATTCAATAAACGTTAATGTTAAAACAAAATCCTACCTCTGCTACACTAAATACTGTCTAAAATTATAAAAACATCCTAAAACAACTCAGTTTTAGCTTTTACGCGTTTTATAGCATACTTGTTGACATCCGCGGTAAAAAACTAACACTAACAACATTTGCAATGGCTTTAATTTTCAACAAATGTAAACATATACTTTATTTTTCACTGTAACTTTTATTTTATTCATTTTTATAAATAAAAGACACCAAATTATACGTTTTGGATAACTAAAATAAATTCAAAAAATGTCATCTGTCATTTTCTGCAAGCAACGCTAACTTCGGTCCGTGGGTAAAGAGCTTGTTGCAACTTCACCCCGTGGGTAAAGTGGTATTACTCACGGCTTGCAAGACAATGGCTAAAGACTAAAGGATTGTTTTAGGTTTAATTAAGTCGTGCGATAAGTGTCATTTTAAAGGTGGAAGTAGAAAAAAACATATTTAAATTATGTTTTATTTGAATTTTTACGTATTAAATGTATTTTTTTTATAAAGTTTGACTTTTTTTCACAGGGAAAATCATTTAAATGCACAAGTAAGAGGCCTACTTGATTTAAAATTTGCAAATGTGATAAGCGAATATAAAGTTATTCGAGAAATTATTTGGCAACTTTATGAAATGCATAATTCTTTCGTATTTCAATTTAAAGGAAATAAATTAACGCCAAAAAGTGATCTTACTATTTCAAGTGTCCGAGCGGTAAGTAATTATTATACTCTTCGCAAAAGAGTATATTGCGATTATTCGGATCTTCTCTAAAATCGTTAATATTCATCCTAGAGCAAACATTTTTACAGATTCGCTCGTTTCATGACTTTTTAAGACTTTTATTTTTTGTCCGTCTGTCTGTCTGTCTGTAACGAAATTTGTGACCACCATAACTCAAGAACGGTTTATCGGATCGACTTAAGATTTAACACAAAAATCAATCCCATTTAGAGAAAGAGCCCTATTGTTTTTGGAAAAAATCAAGTATTAAATAGAGAGTTAAAAACACCCCCAAAGTAGAAAAAAAATCATATTTTCGTTAATATCAACTTTACGAAAAAAAATATTCGTAATAAAATTAAAGATTGTATTTTTTCCTATAAAAATGCATCTGGTAATTTTTTTTTATCCCCACCCGTTTACAAAAAAAATAAGTTTTACGTTGTTTTCAATAAAATAAAAAATGCACCTTTTTAATCATCTACTGCGAAGAGTATCATATAAAATGTGTAACAATTATATAAAAATAAAAAAATAGTCATAAAAAATGAGCCATCTGCGAACTTTTTAAATGATCTATCCCACTCACTGATCTAACCCGCTCTTGTTTTGAAGAGGTTTTTAATTCTGTTTTTTATTTAATTTTAATTCATAAAAAAACATTTTAAATTAAAATTAATTTTTCATTTTATTGGTGACAAAATATTTTTTTTTTTTATTTTGTTACTTTAATTATTTAACAATTTTTTCAGTCCACTTTTGAAAATGCTCTCTGGTCTTTTATACCATACATAGAACTTATGGAATATTTTCGTACATTTTGCGAAAAAGTAGAAAATGATAAAATATACCCAGAAACTTATAGGGCATTTTCGAATTCAATAAAAACAAATTTTTTAAATGTTGCTTATGAAGAATTTAGAAAAATTGAGAACACCGTCCGTGAACAGGGTAAGTCTGCTAATAAAATCATTATTCCCAAAATATGTATTTTAAAATCAATGATGAGAGAATTAAATAGATGTAGCATCATTTAAATACGTAGGTACAATATTTGGGTAGATGATAAACACTTGCAAGTAAGGGCGGGAAGATGTTGATGTTGCCCCCTCTCCACGCTAACTTGTGTATACGTTTAACATTACAATACCGTATCATTTCCAAGGGATACATTTATTTTATAATAGTCTACAATTTTAAAGCAAAATTCGTAATTAAGGTAAATAAATTACACATTCAAACGTTTTTTTTGGGCAAAATTTGATACGCCTTCTGAAACAGAAAGCATTCTATTTTTTACTTCTGTGTACAAAAAACCAACATGTGTTGTCGCCACTATTCGCCACCGCCAATGGACTTTTCTAACCTCACATTTGTAAATTTGTATGTGAGTTTTCCGTAAACAAACAAAGTTTTAAAGAAAAGCAAGATATAATAGTGCATTAAATGGTATATATCAGTGTTTTACAATGCAATATCATAAAAAGACAGAATTAAAGAAATGTACCAGTTGGTGTTATGATTCTTGTCAGCCTATCAGAGATAAGGTAAATATAAACACTTCTCCTAACCCCACAAAAGGTTTGTTTACCAGTTTACCAAATAATGTTGGTGTATGTTATATCTATTTAATTCTCTTATTATAAATTTTTTTTTTTGTCAAAATATAAAGACATACTTATTTTTCAGAACAAATCTACACTATTTTAACTCTTTCAAAAGATTTGGTAATAATTTTTGAGCCTTTACAAGTGGTTAAAAAAATTATTGAAGATTGTGTAATTTTTTACGATTCTGAAATTTTTATTGAGCAAGAAAATTTGGTTTTTACACCACTTTTTGCATCGACTATGTTACTTTTTAATTTACATAAAAATTTATTAATTTCTGTATCAAAATTGGAACAAGATATAAAAATAACTATATTTTTTGACACCGTTTCGATTTTTTTAAACATCATCGAAAATTGGGTGGTTAAAAATAATTTCGTGGACCCTTATCATGAATTTATGATTGAACAGTAAGTATTTTAATTAATTAAATTATTTATTAAAATCAAAATATACTAAAAAACGCCTTATAAAACGAGTTTTTTATACTATTTTTTATATTTGCTTCATTTAATTTATTAAAAATCATTTTTAATTTGAATTAAAACCTTAACTTAAAATTTTATTCTTATTGGATTGGCAACATTGACATGTTGAAGTAAAAAGTAAATTTAGGTCAGACATATTGAATAATGACATTTGTAAACTTTACTCACTTAATACTGAATGAATAGGCGTTTTTGAGAAAATGTAACCGTTGATATCGTTTCTCCAATTCTTTTAGTTATTCTCTTTAGTCTCTACAAATAAACTATGTCCCCCGATAGTTTATAATAGTAAAATTTGTAAATATAAAGTACCTTTCAAGGAAAGAATTCATCTTTTTGCATCTGAAAAACCAACCTAATAAAATAAAATGTTGGGTTTAATAATGAAGCAATTCAGCAACTTTAAAACCCAATTTCGGGTTTTATAATGTGCTTATTAAAGAACGCAAATATAAAAAAAAATTGGACTAAAAAATAGTAATAACTCATTTTTTTTTAGGTTACAAAATTCAATACCAAACTCAACAATGAATTTTGTTATATCAGAAAAAATAACCAAAGAAATAAAAAACGACACAATTTTAAAAATACTGTCTGAAGATGTCTTAAAAATTGGTCGAAACATCCAATTTTTAACAATGCTTAAAATATTAAACTTCAAACGCACATTCGAAGGTAATATTTTTATTTATTCATCATACAAAGTGTCCCACAAACGAGTGCATCTTTTAAAAGGGTAAATAGAGGTCAAAATAGACAGATACACGGGACATGTCCTAGGCTAGGCCGTTTAAAAACTACACCCCTTTAAGTCTACTTCACTAACAATACTTGATCCTAAATATCTTACAAATGGTTTGTCGAAACATAATAAAATTGATGGAATCATTAACGGCATTAAAAACATTCAAACTTGTTTTGACATTTGTAGCCCCCCTAGAAATGGAGTTACCACCACCAAGGAGTAGAGTGCATAAAGATTGTCATAACTTTTTTGTTCCTAACAATTTTGTAATTTTATTTATTGTTGCTGGTAGATGGGTTCAATAAGAACCTTTCTTATCACTTGAAACTTCTCGCTTAACTGTGAATTTTTTTTAGTTTCTATTTATGATGAATTTGTTTCAAAAAGCATGGAAAAATTAAAGAACTATTTTAGTATTAAAAATTACCAAAATTACGAGGAATTAAACGACAATTTTTCAAGTTTAAAGCCTCAAAAAACCATCGAGGGGACAACCAATTTATCAAAAAATCCACAATTTGAAAAATTAAAAAAATCATATTCAGGATTTTTTACTAAAAGTTTTGAACACTTTTTTGAAAACATAGTTCCAAATAATCAAGAAAAAAATCAAGACACAACATTATTTGAAAGGTAAAATTTGCTTCGAACAAAAATGGGTTGGGATTTCCAAGGATATGTGTCATACCACCCGTCGTTCAAGATACCTGACATAACGTAATTACTTTCATACTTTTATCAAATATAACGCTAATATACCAAAAAAACAACAAGCAGCCGCTTTAAAACATTCAATGTACCAGCTAAAAGGTTTGTATAACATTTACTGAGTTTTTTACATCGTCAATTTTAGATAATTAGGCAAAAAAAGTGCATTATGACTCATACAAAGGAACTTTTAATGCAAAGTCCGTGCAGCAAAAGCGCGATTTATAGAACGTTACTTTTTTTTTACTTCGGCGTAACTTCACTTCCGCGTAGGTTAACAAATTTGCTTAATTCATAGATTGTAAAGTTCCGTGAAATTGGGAACAGGTATGCGCATGTGTCTGAACTCGCGACTTCTGACTATTTACACTTGGGCCGTAATTACGAAATATCGCTTCGTACGAAACCTACATAAGAAGACCAGCAGGTTTCGTACAAAGCGATATTCCGTAATCACCACCCTTGACAATAAGGGTGAATATGTCATTTTTGCAAATTTTGCGCATGATCGGCCAAGCTCGGCTTTTGACAGTACTACTTACAGCTAAATGAATCAGCAAAGTAGCGCTAAAGTGAAGTATAAATTTGCTAATACATTCCCATGTATTTTATTTAATTTTCTGTAAAGTTACGCCGAAGTAAAGCGGAAGTAAAGTGAAAGTAACGTTCTATAAATCGGCCTTAAAACAAAATGTGGATTACTTTACACATCTACAGAAGTTTCTTTTTAAATGATTCATTATGCACTTTTTTACCTAATTATCTAAAATTGACGATGTAAAACACTCCGTAAATGTTATACAAACCTTTAAGCTGGTATATTGAATGTTTTAAAGCGGCTGCTTGTTGTTTTTTTGGTATATTAGCGTTATGTTTGATAAAAGTATGAAAGTAATGACGTTATGTCAGGCATTTTGAACGACGGGTGGTATGACACATATCCTTAGAAAATCCTACTAATTTTTGTTCTAATACACAACAATTTTTCTTTTAGGATTTCAAAAACAACAGATAGTTTTTTCTCAACAAAAAACTTCTTTGAAAATATTCTACAAGATATTTTAAAGAGTCGTTTTACTGAGACAGGACTTCTGGTTAAAAAAGTTCTGACAGAAAAGTATCAAATTGAAAAGTATTTTAATTTCCTTAGAGATTTGTTTTTATTTTCAAACAATAGTACTTTGTCACCATTTTATAAACTAATTTTTAAATCGGTTAGTATTTTTTATTTTTCTTTTTGCAGACAATATTTTTGTAAAAGAATAAATTACTATCCATTCGCAGTTTAAAAAAAAACAGAGTTACCTATGAAAACTAGAATCTTTTTCTTTAAAAAGTTGAATTTTTCACAAAGTTGGCATTACATTTCAAATTTACTGTCATTAAAAATTGAAAAATGCCAAAAATAATATGACAGTTACAAAAAACAGGCGTAAAAATTGGAAAAACGAAACAATTTTTGCTTGAGATGTAAGAATTTATAAAGAAAATTGTAGACATTTTTGTAAAAGTGCTAATTTATCCTATGATACCTAAAAGGACACCTTAACAGTGAGTACTTACATAAATAATTCCTATTTTGTGTAAACTTTTAAATGGTTTAATGATTAGTGCATTATAAAGTTATTTAATAAAAAAATAAATACTTCTGTATATGTTGAGACCATTGTTTTTGAATCAGATGCCCTAAACATGTTGTTAAATGCATTTTTTAATTTTTTTGACTTTTCCTACATAACCAGCAAACACAAGTGACATTAATGACAATATACAGGGTAAAAGCTATCACCATGGCTCGCGTGCTCTGTTTTTTTAAATCGTGAATGGATAGTAGTTTATTTTTTGTTTCCTATATAAAGTAACGATTTTTTTTAGTTAAATAAGGATTTAAAACTAAAACCTATAAAACTAACTTCAACATTACAAAGTATACTCATGGATTTTTACCCCAATTTTTATGAGAATTGTAAAATTTTACCAATTAATCAAAATGATAAATTAACATTGGACCCATTAAAATTATCAGGGGGGATTACCATTCATTTTGAAATTGAATATCCATATAATATTATTTTAACTCAAGAACAGTTACGAAAATATCAGGAAATATTTAATTTTATACTTAAAATTAAATGGGCTACGCACAGTATTAGCTATTTGAGTTTTTGTGGTAAGTTACCAAAAATTTTAAAAACAATCTTTTAAGGCTAGAGATTTAAATTCACAGTTTTGAAGATCTGTGCTCTTAGAAGCTCGTATAAGTCATGAGCTCCCGTCAATTCTACTAAATAGCACATCTACATGAGGGCCCCATCGTATATTAAAACCAAATGTAGTTTTGAAAACTACAAAAATAGGGCTACAAACGTATTATGGTTTAATTTAAATCGGTTATTTCTTTGTGTCGAAAATATTACTTTAAAAATCATTATACTATTTTTGTTTTTTTTTTTTCGACTACCGCGGATACATTTTTTGGTTTATATACATTACGTGGTCTATGCCAAACCATAATACGTTAATTTATCATGGTTTTTTAAGCTTGTAAATGATTAAAATTGCAACTTACGTTTTTCCCTAATAGAGATGTGCTCGTTCAAAGATTTCAATGTAGAAAGAAAAACACCAAAAGTACTGTTTTACCATATTTTTATTATTTCTTGCACTCAGTACCACTTCTATGTATCACAAACATTATCCTACATTTTTTTAATCATAGTTATTGATGTATTACTCCTTGCATATTTTGTTGAAATTTCGAAAATAAGTGACATTCAGGGAGATGACTTTTACGAACTTATGAGTGCACAGAACATCCCATTTATGAATTTAAATCTATAGCCTTAAGTAATTCTAGAAAAATTACTTTGTAAAAATCCTACTCTAAATATTATGTTTTAATTTTTTTTAAATGTATTTATTTATAGATTTGGATTCAGAGAAAATTCAAATAAATTCAGATATCAAAAGAAAGTTACAATGTTTAAGATTTTTCTTACTAAAAACTTTAAATAATATACAGCATTACATTTTTGCAACTCTGTACAGTACTAATTTAAAAAAATTCGAGCTTGATTTTAAAAATTCAAATGATCTCTCTACAATTATAAAAAGTCATGAAAACTTTATAGAAAATATGTATAAAGCATTGAGTATTTTACAAAATTGTACAGGAAAAAACAAATTTGATGATGTAAGTATTAATTAAATTTAAAAAAACTACAGGATGTCCAAAAATTGGCGCATAAACGCGATGGTACGTTGTTGGGGCATGTCTAGAGATCCCCAGAAAATTATTAAAAAAAACTATCTCATTAACCCAGGAATATAAAACAAAAATTAATACAATCTGCCGAAAAATTATTTGTTAACTTTTTTTTTTACCATTATCTCTATATTGCCATAATATACAACATATCAAAAGTCCCCTAAGATCCGGTGCCGGCGTCATGCCATTTTAGAGGGTCAAAGGTCGAAGAGGACAGTTTTTGGTAAATAAATGTCTTCCAATTGGTCGCACAAAAAAAATGTAGGATGTAAATTGCAGATTGAACAATTACCTACGAAAAAATTCATACACACTTTTCCATCGAGCTACCGTTATCGCGTAGTAGTGTCAATTATGCATGACGTTGGTATACTTTTAACACCGACTAAAATACAAAAACGAGGAAAATTTCTTCCAAAATTTTTCAACCAGGGTTTTAATTTAACCCCAAAGATACATAATCGGCAATAAAGGGTCTTGTAAATTATCAACCGCGTGTATACAGGCGCTCCAAAACTGAATTTGGATATGTCTGTAATTCCTCAGGTTAATAAAACAAACTAAAATTTTTACAAAGAGGTGTTGGCTCTTGTCCTTCCAATGAGTTACAACCCCCTAACAAAGCCCCAAAGTATTTATTAATCTTTAAAAAAAAATAATACAAAAAAATGCAACAAAATTTTTAATACAAAGCAAACTATGCATTTAAGGCCTTCTCAATAAATTGAATGGAATTACATGGTGTTTAACATGATGATGTTCTCTATTGCTCCCAAAATAATGGTCCCATCACTTTAAAATTTCATTTAATTTATTGAGATGGCCTTAATCACATAGTTTGCTTTGTATTAAAAATGTTGTCATATTTTTATACATTATTTTTTTTAAAGATTAATAAATACTTTGGGGCTTTGTTAGGGAGTTGTAACTCATTGGAAGGACAAGAGCTAACACCTCTTTGTAATAATTTTAGTTGGTTTTATTAACCTGAGGAATTACAGACATATCCAAATTCATTTTTGGAGCGCCTGTATACACGCAGTTGATAATTTACAAGACCCTTTATTGCCGATTGTGTATCTTTGGGGTTAAATTAAAACCCTGGTTGAAAAATTTTGGAAGAAATTTTCCTCGTTTTTGTATTTTAGCCGGTGTTAAAAGTATACCAACGTCATGCATAATTGACACTACTACGCGGTAACGGTAGCTCGATGGAAAAGTGTGTATTAATTTTTTTGTAGGTAATTGTTCAATCTGCAATTTACATCCTACATTTTTTTTGTGCGACCAATAGGAAGAGATTTATTTACCAAAAACTGTCCTCTTCGACCTTTGACCCTCTAAAATGGCATGACGCCGGCACGGGATCTTAGGGGACTTTTGATATGTTGTATATTATGGCAATATAGAGATAATGGTAAAAAAAAAAGTTAACAAATAATTTTTCGGCAGATGAAATCCTAAATCACTGGGTTACATATACTCTTGAAGATATGAGGCCTCAAAGTGCGAAACTTTAAACGCTTATATCTTGAAAACAACAGCACATATTAACGAAAGAAATGGCTAAATACAAAGGCACAATCTATCTAAAATAATGTCACCATTTGTTTATCTTTTAAATGGTCAAATAACATTTTTATAATCAATTTAATTTTACAAAAATTTTATGAAATGAAGCTGACAACAATGTCAATAATGCAAAAATGAATGCTCAAGAATCTAGATGAGTTTTTAGGGTGTATTTTCACAATCAGTGTTGCCGAACTTATGCAACTTTGTTCGTATTTTTCTCCATGAATATAACAGATGGGTTTTTTTTGCATTTTTCTAAGGATACCCTGAGAATGCCCCAACAACGTACCATCGCGTTTATGCGCCAATTTTTGGACATACTGTATATTTAAATAAAACTAATATTTTCTTTCAACAGTAAGGTATTTACAAAACATGTTTTGATTACAGATTTTGTTATGCTCTTCAACTTTGAAAACAATGTGGCAAAATTTAGAAATGATTTCAAATGCGAAAATATTAAATTGTTTAAAAATTTTTCAACAGTCCAGTTTAGCTGTTGAACAAGTTATTAATAAATTTTCTGATCGTTAAAATATTTATTTAAGAAGAATAATGTATTTTTAAGTTATTTTTGTAACATTAGAAATAGTATTTGTGATATTAAAATAAACATTAATGTTATTTTTTTATAAATAAAAAATATTAAGCATAAAAAATGTTGAGTTTTTTTTGTAAGGTAAAATTCAATTTAAAAAATTGTAATTAGGATACAATAAAAAGTAATTAAGGAGCGCTTTAATCAATTTTTAATTATCCTTCAGTAAGAAACAACATAATTCCCTTTCAAAGGATAATTTTGTTAAACGTGGAATTCTTTTAAAATTGATTAAAACATAATTAACCCAGGAAAATAAAACAAAAATTAATACAATCTGCCGAAAAATTATTTGTTAACTTTTTTTTTTACCATTATCTCTATATTGCCATAATATACAACATATCAAAAGTCCCCTAAGATCCCGTGCCGGCGTCATGCCATTTTAGAGGGTCAAAGGTCGAAGAGGAAAGTTTTTGGTAAATAAATCTCTTCCTATTGGTCGGACAAAAAACATGTAGGATGTAAATTGCAGATTGAACAATTACCTACAAAAAAATTCATACACACTTTTCCATCGAGCGACCGTTATCGCGTAGTAGTGTCAATTATGTATGACGTTGGTATAATTTTAACACCGGCTAAAATACAAAAACGTAGAAAATTTCTTCCAAAATTTTTCAACCAGGGTTTTGTATAAACCCTAAAGATACATAATCGGCAATAAAATGTCTTGTAAATTATCAACTGCGTGTATACAGGTGCTCCAAAAATGAACTTGGAAATGTCTGTAATTCCTCAGGTTAATAAAACAAACTAAAATTTTTACAAAGAGGTGTTGGCTCTTGTTCTTTCAATAAGTTACAACCACCTAACAAAGCCCCAAAGTATTTATTAATCTTTAAAAAAAAATAATACAAAAAAATATGACAAAATTTTTAATACAAAGCAAACTATGTATTTAAGGCCTTCTCATTAAATTGAATGGAATTACATGGTGTTTAACGTGATGATGTTCTCTATTGCTTCCAAAATAATGGTCTCATCACTTTAAAATTACATTTAATTTATTGAGATGGCCTTAAATACATGGTTTGCTTTGTATTAAAAATTTTCCTACATTTTTTTGTATTATTTTTTTTTTAAGATTAATGAATATTTTGGGGCTTTGTTAGGGGGTTGTAACTCATTGAAATGACAAGAGTTAACACCTCTTTGTAAAAAATTTCGTTGGTTTTATTAACCTGAGGAATTACAGACATATCCAAATTTATTTTTGGAGCGCCTGTATACACGCAGTTGATAATTTACAAGACCCTTTATTGCCGATTATGTACCTTAGGGGTTAAATTAAAACCCTGGTTGAAAAATTTTGGAAGAAATTTTCTACGTTTTTGTATTTTAGCCGGTGTTAAAAGTATACCAACGTCATGCATAATTGACACTACTACGCGATAACGGTCGCTCGATGGAAAAGTTTGTATGAATTTTTCTGTAGCTAATTGTTCAATCTGCAATTTACATCCTACATGTTTTTTTTACGACCAATAGGAAGAGATTTATTTACCGAAAACTGTCCTCTTCGACCTTTGACCCTCTAAAATGGCATGACGCCGGCACGGGATCTTAGGGGACTTTTGATATGTTGTATATTATGGCAATATAAAGATAATGGTAAAAAAAAAATTTAACAAATAATTTTTCGGCAGATGAATTTCTAAATCACTGGGTTAAATACCTTCTTGGGAAATTTATTTTTTTTTTCAACCTTTCTCTAATAAAACGTAATAAAGAATATTAAAAGTACAGAACAAAATTTTAATATTTTTTTAGTAAAAATGAAATCTTTGCATCCAAAGACTTTAAAGAGATTTAATCTATAAAATAAAAGAAAGAACTAAGAATTTAATAAAACTCTTTACGAAGAATGTCGCGAAGCATAGAAACTGTGGTTATGTAATGTTGCTTGCCTAAAATCAAATAAAAAGCACCACTTTCTGGTCATTACTCAGTGGGTTTATAAGAGTTAATTTTAATTTAAAATTGTGCTTACCAGCAATATAAATAAACAAAGCACAAGTTGACATATTCTAAAGGTCCATCAGTAAGCGTTTAAATACAGAATTTTGACAATTTAAAATCCAAAAATAGTGCTTCCAAATTGCCAAAATTCTGTATTTAAACGCTTATTGATGGACCTTTACAATATGTCAACTTGTGCTTTGTTTATTTATGTTGCTGGTAAGCACAATTTTTAATTAACTCTAATAAACCCACTGAGCAATGACCAGAAAGTGCTGTTTTTTGTTGATTTTTGGAAACTAACATTAGATAGCCACAGTTTCTATGCGTCGCGATATTTGTCTTTAACAAAAAAAAAACTGTTAAAGTAAGAATTCAAGAATTTTTGAAAAAAGGGTAACAACAAACTTACAAAATCCTTTGATTTAACAGTAACCACATTAGAATTCACTCTCAAAAAATCATTTTTAGAAATAAGTTGACCATTAACCCCCAAATAAACCATATTAGTAGGCTTTTTTTTCGTTAAAAACTACAAAAAATTTCGTTGCAATAAAAAATCATGATTTTTCACTTTTTAAAATTTGTCCATTTTTAAAAAGCTTCAGCAAAAAACCCAAAGCACTTCGAAAAACATCGATTGCAGATTTGTTTTGTATGGCTTCTAATAAGCATAAAAACACAGTTTCAGGCAAATCTATTTTTTCAAAATTTACCTCATTTTGAACTAAGAGGTAAGGGTCCAAATATTCTCAGTTTTTTTAATGTCACGGTCCCAAATAATTTGTGTTACAAACAAGTGCCATTAATGCTTATGCAAAACGAGCTGCTGAATCCGAATCTGGTACTTAAAAAGTTCCAACGCTTTTAGTTTTTTTGCTATGAGCTTTTAGGGGTAACTTCAAACGCGTCACCTGATTTCTTTCAAAGTTCTCCAATTTGCAAAAATATTTTTTAAGAAAAATCCAAATGCAAATTCGTATTCTACAGCCAAAAAGTAGTCAATAAAATAAGTTTTATTGAAATCAGAGACAAAAAAAAATATATAATTTTTTTGAAATTTTTTCAAAATTTTACCACTTTTGAAAAGCACTAGCAAAAAAACGAAAGCACTTGGAAAAATACCAATTGTAGATTTTTCTTGTACGACTTCTAATAAGCATAAAAACACAGTTTCAGGCAAATCTATTTTTTCAAAATTTACCTCATTTTGAACTAAGGGGTAAGGGTACATATTTTTAGTTTTTTAATTGCCACGGCCACAAATAATGTTTGGCGTTAATGAAAACTGGTATGCTTATGTAAAACGAGCTGCTGAATCCGAATCTGACACTTAAACATTTACAGCGCTTTTAGTTTTTGTGCTATCAGCTTTCAAAACCAACTTAATTTTTTTTTAAAGACAATTTTAGATTAAAATTACCTATGACTTCTGATCTGTTTGATTTAAATTCACTAAAATTGAGTTTAAAACATAATTTTATTCACTGACAAACTGTTTTGTATACTTAGAGAGACTTATGATACATACAATACAAGATAAGGTTATGTTATATTTTATGTATTTAACGTGGGAGTAATAAAGTTTTAAAAGGAATGTCACACAAAAATGTTTTAAATCTTCTACTATGTAGACTTCTACCAACGTGAAAACACGAATTTTCTGTCTGAAGTGAAATGCATTCAAAGCGTGGATGATCACCAGGATTTGCTAGCTTTATCCAAAGAAATAACACTACTAGATATTAGAGCATGCCTACTATTCATTCACTGTTTAAATAAACCAAAGTCACCTATGAAAACTAGAATCATTTTCTTTGAAAAGTTGAATTTTCCTCAAAGTTTGCATTACATTTCAAATTTACTGTCATTAAAAATTGGAAAATGCCAAAAATAATATGACAGTTACACAAAACAGGCGTAAAAATTGAAAAAAAAGAACAGTTTTTGCTTGAGATGTGAGAATTTATAAAGAAAATTGTAGATTTTTGTTAAAGTGCTAATTTATACTATGATATCTAAAAGGACTTCTTAACAGTGTGTACTTACATAAATAATTCCTATTTTGTGTAAACTTTAAAATGGTTTAAAGATTAGTGCATTTTAATCTAATTTAATACAAAAATAAATACTTTTGTATATGTTGAGACCAATGTTTTTGATTTAGATGCCCTGAACATGTTTTTAAATGCATTTTTTTATGTTTTTTGACTTTTCTTACATAACCAGCAAACTTAAGTGACTGACAATTTACAGGGTAAAATCTGTCAGCGGCGAGAATTGGCGACAACACATTAATCACAAATTTGGCTTTAAAATTGAACACTATTTTTAAAATAAATGTATCCCTTGGAAATGATACGCTATTGTAGTGTTAAACGTATACACAAGTTAGCGTGGAGAGGGGGCAACATCAACATCTTGCCGCCCTTACTTGCAAGTGTTTATCAGATACCCAAATATTGTGCCTACGTATTTAAATGATGCTCCGTCTATTTAATTCTCTCATCATTGCATAATACAGTGATGTATGTATCTAGTAGTGTTGTTTCTTTTTTGTGATCAAAGCTCCGCCTGGATAGAGGCAGCGCCTACTCTTAATAATCCGCAGTACGGAGGAATCACAATGTTTGACGTAATATAAAATTATCAACAAAAAAAAAATATAGTGAATTAAAACATCGAATTTTATAGGAAACGTTTTTAGACAGAGTGCTAAAAAACGCCTTATGAAA
This sequence comes from Cartodere bifasciata, assembly GCA_963920755.1. Lineage (NCBI taxonomy): Eukaryota > Metazoa > Arthropoda > Insecta > Coleoptera > Latridiidae > Cartodere > Cartodere bifasciata. The sequence goes on from OY987199.1 coordinate 11,508,226, forward strand.
CGAGTTTTTTATACTATGTTTCAAATTTGCTTTTATTTATTTAATTTATTAAGAAGCATTTTTAATTTAAATCAAAAACAAATTTTAAATTTTATTTTTATTGGATTGGCAACATTGACATTTTGAAATAAAAAGTAAATTTAGGTCAGACATATTGAATAATGACATTTGTAAACTTTAATCACTTAATACTGAATGAATAGGCGTTTTTAAGAAAATGTAACCGTTGATATTGTTTCTCCAATTCTTAGTTTTTTTCTTTCTCTTTTTCTTTTAAGTTATAAGAAAAATTTCTACCTGCTTTTACTTACTTCTTATACGTGAATTTAATTTTAAAACTCGGGCTTCCGTTTACTTTTCTTATTACCTATACTTTCAATGAACAGGAATTTACCTAGTTTTTCTTAAGAGTTTTCATTTTGTTTACAAAATACCTGAGCGGCATAATACATCATAGAAGTTGGTAGGCTTCCTTTTGATTTGAAAATTTAAATAGGTTTGTTTTTATTCACTTTAAAAATTGTTTGTACAAAATAAACATTCCTTCTTTAAAAGCAACGCAAAAATTATTTAAAAACAATAAAAATACCTAAATCTGATGGCTTCAAAAATCATTAAAATATTTTTATTTTCGAAGTCAGATTTTGACACAAAGAAATAACCGATTTAAATAAAACCATAATACATTCGTAGCTTTATTTTTCTAGTTTTCAGAACTACATTTAGTTTTAATATAGGATGGGGCCCTCATGTTGATGTGCTATTTAGTAGAATTGACGGGAGCTCAACGCAGATGACTTATACGAGCTTCTAGGAGCACAGATCTTCGAAACTGTAAATTGAAATCTCTAGCCTTAAAATATTTGAATTTAATTAAGGTATGCGACATCTTTTGGACAACAGATAAACTAAAATGGTTCGAAAATGTTAGCTTTAAACGGAAAATCTACAAACAGGACAGAAAACTAAAAGAAAATGCGATAACTGTTTATTACTGATTGGAAGACATCTACATTTTTTACTAGTTACTACTAGGCTAAAATAAATAATTGTTTACCTTGCAAAAAATACAAAACAGCCAGATTTTTTATATGTGCGGTTAAAACATCTATTTAGGAAGCTAAATCCACTAAATGCACACAAATAAGAGTTTAGGGTTGGCGTGGTTGCCCCCCAAAAAGCACCATTTAATTTGCAACTTTAGATCACGATGGATCTGCACCAAATTTTACAAATAGGTGCTAAATAATATTTAAAAAAAATTATTTCTCTCCCTGAATGGCCTTCTAATAGTAATTTTCAATCATGTTGAATTTACACCAAATTTTGTAAACAGATGCATAAAAAAATTGAACACAACTTATACTTCTTCTTTAAGAATGCACTTCAATTCATAGCTGACATATTTAAAAAAAAATAGTTTTTTTGTAATTAAAAGTGTATGGAATAATTTCAATACAATCTATCATGAAAGAGGAATTTAATCTTAGCTTTCATGTAAACATTGTACAAAGGCATAAAAAGTAATACTTTTTACGATTAACTCTACAAATCAAAAGGTAGGATAATTTTTTGTTGTTTTGATTTAATCTTAATAAATACTATTTGTTATGCTTTTGTGCAATGTTACGATGAAAGCTAAGATTAAAATCCTTCTCCATGATAGCTTTATTTGTACTCAAATGATCCCATATATTTTATTATACTCGTCGCAAGAGTATATTGCAATCGATCAAAAAATCCTAAAATCCTCAATTTTCATCGTAGAGCAAAAATTCTTGCAGATTCGTGTTTTTCATGACTTTTTAAGATTTTCATTTTTTGTCCGTCCGTCGGTCGGTCGGTCGGTCTGTGGGATGTCACGTTTCTTGTAAACACGCTACTTAAGAACCAAACCTCCAATCCAATTCAAATTTTAAGGAAAAATTGATCCCTATATGAGAAAGAACCCTATTGTTTTTGACAAGAATCCGAGTACTGTAAAGCCCCCTTTTTAGCCCCCCAAATGAAAAAAAAGTCGTAGCTCGATTATTATTAAATTTACAAAAAAAAATATTCGACATAAAACATAGAAAATTTAATTCTCTACAAAAAAGTATTTCTTACTTTTTTTGTCCGACCCCCAATTACCCCCCACTATAAAAAAACCTCCTATCTCCTTTATTATTTAAGCTACAAAAAAAAATATATTTTTCAAAAATAATGAAAATTTAATTTTCTATTAAAAATGTTTCTTTATTTTTTGTAAAGTTAGCCAGTAAGGTTAAAAAAACAAAAAATAATCGATTTTAGTAGCAAAAAATTTCTAAGTCCAAATCGCGTCACGCGTCAGTCATGAAGGCCATGCCAAAAATATTTCAAACAAAGAAACAAAACTAGCTGTCAGAACAAATAACCCCAAATATCATAAACGTCAGAACTGACGTTTATCCTCTTCGTTGACGAAATTCTTCGTGTTTTCTGTTAATAGTTTGCACTCTTCGCAGATTTTTTTAAATTTGTTTTATTTAAAAGAAACTATTATCCTTTAATAATTTTCTTGCGAAGAGTATACTATAGAATGTGTAGCAATTATATAAAATATTGATTTAGCTTTGACTTAAAAAATATAAAATTATACTTCTACCGATTTCGAATTCTACTCAAGCTACTCATCTGCGAAGAGTAACTTCTACCCATTCTAGTTTAAAATACATAAAAACTAAAGATTTTGACAGTACGTCATCGTGGAATCGAAAAACATCCTTAAATGTGTAGCATGAAGTATCTGACAGCGACAATTGAAAGGTCACAATTAAAAGATGAAACTTTTGTGGGTGCATCAAAACCTTATTTCAATGAATGCTATATTCCACTTCAATCTGTATAATACTTGATAATTTAAATTTTCCTGACAAATCACTTCAAGCGTTCCACAAATACTTGAGCTTTTGCTAAAGAGTCAGGATTTTCCTTCAATAGAAATGGAAATAACATTTCCCTTTTAAATGAGAGAAACTTCTACAGTCAGTCAAGTCATTTGGTTGTTGTTTTACATTTTCATTAATTAAATTGCAAAATAAATTGTTTTCTTTACTAAGACATTATTTTTAACGGTTCAATTTTTTTTTTACATTTTCATAATGCTTTATTTACACTAAAAACTAACTTAAGAAATAAATGAAAAGAGGGGTTAATGAACCCCTTTGAAATAACAAAAAGTTTTATCTTATTTTTAAGACATTTTAAATCATGCGACAGACTTTAAAAACTTATGTAAAGTGTGATTTAGAGTTAAATTAAATTAACTCAACGCCACTCAAAGCTACTTTACTCCACTTAACTTGACTTGACTAAATTAAGGCATTTATAGTATAAATTTATACGTTAGTTAACCACAAGCTAATTTAGTAAACGCCATCTATCGGTAAATGTTAGAATCGTCTTATTTCTGTAAATATACAGAAATTCATATGAAATTCTTCGATTATCTTTGTAATTTTAAAAATTTGGTCTAGTAGCCGATAGATGGCTCTGTGAAGAGGCTTACTTTACATAGAATTAGATGAAATTAACCAAAATTAAGAAATAGAACCTTAAGTAAACGTCAAGTTAAGTTAATTGGATGTGTAAATGCGATATCATCTTTCGTATAATTTATTTCAGTCGCGATACGTTAATTATAAGTTAAGTTAAGTTAATTCATCTATAATTCAAGCTTAAAGAAATTACTGTAATATAATATGGCGAATGCGCCGGGTAAACAAATAATGTCTTTCAAGGACTAAATATTTTCTTCTACTTCCACCTTTAAAATGACACTTATCGCACGACTTAATTAAACCTAAAACAATTCTTTAGTCTTTAACCATTGTCTTGCAAGCCGTGAGTAATATCACTTTACCCACGGAGTGAAGTTGCAACAAGCTCTTTACCCACGGGCCGAAGTTAGCGTTGCTTGCTGAAAATGACAGATGAAATTTTCTGTATTTGTTTTAGTCGTCAAAAACGTATAATTTAGTGTCTTTTATTTATAAAAAATGAGTTCTAATGAAAGCTACAGTGAAAAATAAGCTATATGTTTACGTTTCTTAAAGAATTAAAGCCATTGCAAATGTTGTTTGTGTTAGATTTTTATCGATGTCAACAAGGCTTATAAAAAACGCACTGAAGCTAAAACCGTGAATTGTTTTAGGATATTTTTATAATTTAAGACAGTATTTAGTGTAGCAGAGGTAGGATTTTGATTTAACATTAACGTTTATTGAATGTTACAACATGTTACTTCATTTCTACTTTTAAAATGTTTTTTCTAACCTGACTTTACGTCAAGTCGAGTTTATTCTTTTAAAAAGTGCGATATTGTTTGATTTTGAGGTTGTAGAAAAAGTATAGTTCGTAACACGTTTTATAAACGTCTTTATTCACTCGTTTATAAAACCCTTGCTTGCGCTCTTGTTTTAACAAACTCGTGAATAAAGACTCGTTTATAAAACATGATACGAAAACTACTATTGCTTTTTGTTTAATTTTCATTGTAAACTTTGTGTAATCGATTTAAAGTTCCTAAAAACAAATAAAACAACATGACCTTAGCCTGAATTAACTTGCAATTTTAAACTTGACGTCAGAATATACCTAATGCAATAACCAAGAAAACAAGAGCGGGTTAGATCAGTGAGAGGGATAGATCATTTAAAAAGTTAAACTTCGCAGGTAGCTTATTTTTTATGACTTTTTTTTTATTTTTATATAATTGTTACACATTCTATATGATACTCTTCACAGTAGACGATTAAAAAGGTGCATTTTTTTATTTTAGTAAAAGAAACGTATAACTTATTTTTTTTGTAAACGGGTGAGGATACAAAAAAATTACCACATGCTTTTTTATAGGAAAAAATACAATCTTTAATTTTATTAACAATATTTTTTTTCGTGAAGTTGATATTAACGAAAATATGAATTTTTTTCTACTTTGGGCGTGTTTTTAACCCTCCATTTATTACTTGATTTTTTCCAAAAACAATAGGGCTCTTCCTCTAAATGGGATTGATTTTTGTGTTAAATCTCAAGTCGATCCGATAAACCATTCTTGAGTTAAGCTTGAATTATAGATGAATTAACTTAACTTCACTTATAATTAACGTAGCGCGACTGAAATAAATTATACGAAAGATGAAATCGCATTTACAGATCCAATTAACTTAACTTGACGTTTACTTAAGGTTCTATTTCTTAATTTTGGTAAATTTCATTTAATTTTATGTTAAGTAAGCCTCTTCACAGAGCCATCTATCGGCTACTAGACCAAATTTTTAAAATTACAAAGATTATCGAAGAATTTCATATAGATTTCTGTATATTTACAGAAATAAGACGATTCTAACATTTACCGATAGGTGGCGTTTACTTAATTTTCTTGTGGATAAGTAACGTATAAATTTATACTATAAATGCCTTAATTTAGTCAAGTCAAGTTAAGTGGAGTAAAGTAGCTTTGAGTGGCGTTGAGTTAAGTTAATTGATCTCTAAATCACACTTTATGGTGGTCACAAATTTCGTTACAGACAGACAGACGGACAAAAAATAAAAGTCTTAAAAAGTCAAGAAATGAACGAATATGTAAAAAATGTTGGTCTAGGACGAATATTAACGATTTTAGAGAAGGTTCGACCAATCGCAATATACTCTTTGACTTTATCTGCGAAGAGTATAATAAACGAACCTTATTTTCTGGCCGATAATGAAAAATATGTGATGAAGTTAAAAGTCGTTAACTTTAGAAACAATGGCGTCTAGATTTAACGAGTTAATTACATTATAAGTGCGTTTAATTCTTAAACAACTTAATTAACTCATCAGAGCGGCCTGAGTTCCAAGACCAATTTTGTCCTGTGCGAAATTACTTAGTCAGAATATTTCAGAGAGCATAAATTTTCTCTCAATCAGAGGAAAATTTGTTTGTTCTTTTCAAAATGGTAATATTGATTTCCAAGCCTTCTAAAATACGAAGTTAATTAAGACTCCAATTATTCTTTAGGTATTTTTTAAATAACACAAATTTAAAATTCGACAAAAAATAAATCCAAGGAACATTTTTTAATGTTATTACCCTGAATGGAGCGTATTCGTACAAAAATTGGTTGGGGTAACCTAGGATATATGTCATACCACCCGTCGTTTCAGATGCTAGCTGACATTTCGTCTGAATTTTATATTTTTATTAAATATAAAGCTAATACACCAAAAAACAACAAACTGCCGGTTTAAAACATTCTACGTACCAGCTAAAAGGTTTGTATAACATTAACGGAGTGTTATACAACTTCAATTCTTCATAATTAGGTAAAATAGGGCATAATGACTCATTTACAATGGTACTTTTAATGCAAAATCCGTGCATCCAAAAAAATCCGTACTATTTCAAACATTCACGGAAATCCTTTTGTAAATGAGTCATAATTTCCTTTTTTACCTAATTATAAAAAATTAAAGATGTAATACACTCTTTAAATTTTATACAAACCTTTTAAATGGTACATTGAATGTGTTAAACCGGCAGTTTGTTGATTTTGGTGTATTAGCTTTATATTTAATAAAAATATAAAATTCAGAAGTAATGTCAGTTAGCATCTGAAACGACGGGTAGCATGACAGATCTCCTAGGTTACCCCATCCAATTTTTGTACGAATACCCTCCATTAAACATTCTTTCCTATGTATAACCTGTCATGGCATTTTTGGTAGATCAAATCTGGGCAAAATTGGGTTTTTAAAAATATTAGAGATGTGACATTTTATAGAGGATTAAACGAACGAAGATTAATGATCCTCTACTTAAATAAAAATGACATAGACATCACTTTGCTAAAAGCTAAAGACCTATTCAGGCAGGCCCAGACAAATCCATCAAACCTACTCAGTATTGGGTTAGTTTACCAAAATTGGAACTCTTTTCTGTTTGAATTTATTCCTAACCAATAAAAAACTCTTTTAAAAAACTAAAACAGTATTTTTAAATTTTACTCACTTAATACTGAATGAATAGGCGTTTTTGAAAAAATGTAACCGCGGTTGATATCGTTTCTCCAATTCTTCTAGTTATTCTCTTTAGTCTCTACAAAAAAACTATGTCCCCCGATAGTTTATAATAGTAAAATTTGTAAATAAAAAGCACCTTGCAAGGAAAGAATTCATCTTTTTGCATCTGAAAAACAAATCTAATAAAATAAAATTTTGGGTTTAATAATGAAGCAATTCAGCAACCTTAAAAACCAAATTTCGTGGTTTTTAATGTGCTTTTTGTAGAATGCAAATATAAAAATTAGATTTAAACTGAATTTTATGCTTGCATCGTTTTTAGATTTTGGCAACCAAATCAGTTACACTACTAAAAACATAAGCTATACAGGTTAAATTATCAAATTTAAATGCATTAAATTTATAATTATTGCAGACTAAGCACATCATTGAAGTTTGATGATTTTCGTGTATAGAATTTGTAAAGCCAGAGGCTTTTCAGAAATGTGGTCACGTATAGTTCCACGCTCTTGTACTGAGCGTGTTAAACTAGTTGCTAACACCCATCAAAATATATTTGTGCTACTAACAAACAAAAAAATTTAAGAACAGAATATGTTTAATTGGTTGCCTAACTTGGTCTGTGAAGTAGAATTTTGATTCTGTCAAATTTAGCCACTTTTTTAGAACAATATTCTGTGAAAATAAAAGGCTTTCTTAGGGAACCCTCGGTATAAAAATGTGCTTAATGTCTTAAATTCGATATTTCAAGTTTAGTTCATTGTAATACTCTATAATATACAGTTTATGTGTTAATGTTGTGCACCCTCCAAGATGTGAATTTTAAACGCAAATTGCTTGAGAAAGCAACCATATCAAAAGGTCTGGTATGTACCACTGTAAAATTAACATTTTTTTCTATTATCTAGAACAAACCATACCCCTTGATATGGTTGCTTTCTCAAGCAATTCGCGTTTAAAGCTGACATCTTGGTGGGTGATCATCATCAGATTAATAAGGGATTTTTTAATTGTTGCGGTAGATTCTCGGGTAATTTTTAATTAAATCGTAAATAAGATATAAGGGATCATTTTTACACCAATGGGACCTAAAAAACTCTCTTATTTTTCTTTAAATAATGTTTCAAAAAGACCAATGTTGGAAACACAAATAAGAAAAAAATGACCATTTTCTTACGTCCGTAATGTTGGTTGTCTAAAAAAATTTCACAGATAGTATTTTAATGCACTTCTGTGAACTGTGACGTAGGGCTTGACCGTGTCTGTTCAACCACTCTTAAGGTCTTAATAAACGAATTAAGGCCATAATTTTTACACAAAACTATTTAGCGTGAACTAGCAAGTAGTAGTGCTTTGGTTCTACAACAGTTTGACAGTAAAATTATTCATTTTGTGGCTTGAAATTGTCGATGAGACTAGAACAAATAAAGGCTTTACAAAGTGCTTCAAAATTAAATGAAAAACTGTAACATGTCCCAAATACTAGTAAGAAATAATTACCTTAAAGAATTTCGATTTAAACAATGTTTAATAATTAATTCGCTAACCTCACACAATTTTCAGAATAGAGTCCTGGACTAATTTTCAAAAACTTGATTATTTATTAGAAAATTGGCTTAAAAATGGGTAGGTAAAGTCGTATGGGCATTTTCGCTTTTATTTTTTTTATTAAAAAATAAAAGAGATTTGGATTTTTAAAAAGAGCGCGGGCATGCGCAGTAATATATCCGTGATAAACGGTCATAATATTAATTTGATCAAAGAACTCTGTGATAAAGTTCGTGATTCTGAGTTTCTGCCATACGTCAGATGTCAGAATTTTCAATTTGTAACCTTTTTTCTTTACAAGCCAGAGTTTTCGTTTAAATTTTAAACAGTTTTGTTCGGTAAAATGTCGTGTGCATTTGCAAGTTTGTTTTCTAAAACCAAAGAAGCAGTAGCAAATGGCTATGTGTACTGTCGTGTAACTTTGTGACAAGAAAAATCATCACACGGGGCTTAAAATGTGCCAGCCTAAATTATTAACACGACATTACAAAGCATTCATCATTCATATGGCAATAATTTAACTACAAGCAACTTTACGTTTACTCTAGGAAGTTAATACAAAACAATGTTTTTACATTTCAAACCTCAAAAAGCAAATAAATCAACGTAGTTCCTTGGAAAAGTAAGTGTGTCTTATGATTGTCCAATGTCCAAAACTCAAGCCGTGGGAATAACAGCATTCAGAAATAGATCGCAATGTTGGTTTTTGAAATGCACCTTCTAAAGAACACCAACTAAAGTAGCCCCAAAATTTAAAAACTGGAATAATCTGCACACAATAGATTAATACTTTTGAAAGCTAAACACAAGGTAGGTTTAAGCTTACCAAAAAAGTATGCCAATCTTTATAATTTTTATGTTATCAAAGTGAAGTTATAAAAGCAGCAGGAAATATCTTTGCTTAAAGAAAAACTGAAATTTGGACACACACAACATTTTTTGCTAAAAATAGCTTGTAAACTTTCATAATCTATTTTTTGTTCATAAAATATCAAACTAAACCCAAAACTACAGTCTATCTTGTTAACTTTTTAATAAAATCGTACTTTTGCAAAAATATATTTCTAATTCTGCTTGTTTTCTCTGTTTTTGTAATTTATTTTTATTTATAGTTGACATATGTCAAAAAATGTCACGGAGATGCAAAATTTTTTCTTCTTCTTTTTAAATATTCTGGCCTTATGTCTTTAAAAATTCAGCTAGTTTTAAACTGCGCATGCCCGCGTTTAAATAAAATAATTTTTCGTAATTAATTTATTATTCGGCCTATAAATTTTTTAAAAAATTGAGAGTTTGAAACTAATACTCCCAAAAACCCAAGGAATTAGAAAAAAAATAAAAAATTATCAACTTTTTACCTAGTCCAGGACTCTATTAAGCCTTTTTACGAGTTAAAAATAAGCCGAAAAATAAGCTATTTTTTTGCCTCAACAGCTTATTTTTAAGGGTGTAAAATGGCACAGAAAGTTCTCAACTTTGGCTAGTCATTACCAAGTTGCCAAAAGGGAATTACTTGTCTTAAATTCCTACTATAGCAACTCACTCTGTCTATTTGAAACGGTTAACTTCTAAAATCTCTCTATACTAAATGAAACTGCAAAAAAAAAATTAATTCGACGATAAAAGTAAAAAGCACCTAATAAATTTTATTGAGTGTGCTTTAATGTTCTCTAATTTACAGGCAAATGTTTTAGAGCCAGTTTAAAACTCGTAAATTATTTTGCCCGAACAGGAAATGAAATAAAATACTGTGAAACACACAAATGCAGGCAAATATATTTCACCAAATATTTTTGCTACATAAAACATTGTGTGTTAATTTTTAAAATAAAAGTTAGCTTTTAAATTTAATCTGATGGCACCCACAAAGGCTTATAAATTATTAATAAAATAGATTTTTTTGTATATTTAATGATAACAAAGTTTTATACAGTGTTCTTTTTTCACTATGCAAAAACTAAATGTAGTTTTGAAAATTACAAAAATAAGGATACAAACGTGTTATGGTTTTATCTAAATCGGTTATATCTTTGTTTCGAAAATCATTTTAATATTTTTGTTTTTTGAAGTCAGATTTTCGACATAAAGAAACATGCGATTTAAATGAAACCATAATACGTTTGAAGTCCTATTTTTCCAGTTTTCAAAAATTAATTTAGTTTTAATAAGCGATGGGACCCCTATGTAGATGTGCTATTTAGTAGAATTGGCGCAAGCTCAACGGAGATGACTTATACGAGCTTCTAGGAGCACAGATCTTCGAAACTGTGAATTTGAAACTCTAGCCTTAAATCATAATGATACTGGAAATTATCCTGTTATTTTAAGACCAATAGAGATGCTCATTAAAAAGGTTTAATTTATTTTAAATAATGTTTTTGACATCAAGCGATATTTTCCAATAAATCAGAGATACAGGGCAAATATATATTACTACCTTGATTTTACATATTATTGACGGAAACTGTGAAACACTGCTGTTAACAAAACTAATTTGCATATTGTGTTGCGCAATGCTCAAGTGGAAGCAGCTTCAAAGGATGTAAAATCCTGTGAATCCTGCATGTAGCACTAAAATCCTATCTATTGTGTTATCAAACAGAATGCGTACCGTGTTAGAAATTCTATATAATCCACAATTTGTCCACTTAGCTAACATTATCTACATGGTTTCCACGAAACGAGTGCATCTTTTAAGAGTGTAGATAGAGGACAAAATAGACAGATACACTACATGTCCTAGGCTAGGCCGTTTAAAAACTACACCCCTTTAAGTCTACTTTACTAACAATACTTGATCCTAAATATCTTACAAATGGTTTGTCGTAACATTATAATTAATGGAATCAGTAACGACAATAAAAACATTCCTTACAAACTTGTTTTGACATTTGTAGCCCCCCTAGAAATGGAGTTACCACCACCAAGGAGTAGAGTGCATAAAGATTGTCGTAACTTTTTTGTTCCTAACAATTTTGTAATTTTATTTATTGTTGCTGGTAGATGGGTTTAATAAGAAAGTTTCTTATCACCTGAAACTTCTCGCCTAACTGTACCAATTTGGGATAATTAATAGGTAATTTTAAATCACTTTTGTTACAGGCAATACATTTTATTATTGATGCTAAATACGGAAAACAACCCTTTTAAATTAAACAAATATCATCCATTGATCAAACAATTGAAATGTCACGAATACTGGTGGACGCCAACTACGTAATTTGTAATTAATCACCAAAGAAATAACACTACTAGATACTATCGTGGACATGGAATTTAAAACGATCAATTTTTGCATTGTAAATATGGTCAAAATAGTGGCTTAAACATCTCAAGTTTTATGCGAAGTGGACATTAACAAGAAACATTTGTCTGATGTTTTACGAAGATTAGAGCCTTATTGTTATCCTAAAACACACAAATTATTTAAAATAGAAAATATCTTCTTACTATTTTTCTCGCCAGCAGCACATTTTACATAATTTATTTTAATAAAATACATTTGACGCATTTGTGGTCAAAATAACATTCGAAAACTGACATAAAAAACCCTATTAACAATAGAGTAAAATTCAAAAAATCAAAGGTGGCTGATAAAAAATCGTTTTAAATTCCATGTCCACGATAGTATATCATGCAGATGTGTCATGCCAATATAAAGTCTGTTTGTAAACAATAATTAGAACAGTAACTTACATTAAAGGCAGTTTCTAATAGTGTAATTATAAACAAAAAAAAAACGCCAAAGAATTAACACTGTTAGACACATCACAGGAATATACAGGGTGTCCAAAAAATTGCGCATAAACGCGATGGTACCTTGTTAGGGCATGTCTAGGGAGCCTCAGAAAATTGTTAAAAAAAATCTATCTCATATACCTTCGTAGATATGTTGCCCCAAAGTGCGAAACTTTAAATGCTTTTATCATGAATATAACAGCACATATTAACGAAACAAATGGTTTAATACAAAGCTACAGTATTTCTGAAACCATTCAACCATTTGTTTATTTATTAAATGGTCGAATTACATTTTTATAATCAATTTAATTTTACAAAATTTTCATGAAATAAAGCTGACAACAACGTCAATAAAATCTAGTGCAAAAGTGTATGATCAAGACTCATAAATGGGACTTTTAGACTTATAGATGGGACTTTTAGATGTATTTTCCTAGACTGTGTTGCCGAATTTATGCAACTTTGTTCGCATTTTTCTCGATGAATATAACAGATGGATTTTTTTAGACAATTTTCTAGGGATCCCTGAGAATGCCCCAAGAGCGTACCATCGCGTTTATGCGCCATTTTTTGGACACCCTGTATTGGTTCCAAACATTGCATTAGATGCAATATCTAGTAGTCTAATGTCTATGCTTTAAATTAAGTGAAAAATTTGAACGTTATATTTAATTTATGCGATAGCTTGAAGCCGGAAACTTGAGAATCAAGCGGTGAAAAAGTTTGTTTTTTATCTTTTTAATTTGGTTGTTATCTTACAAGTTTATCCACAAAACATGGAGGTACTTTATAACTTGGTAACTAGATTATTTATGATCATTTTCTGCGGAATATTTATGCATTATAATGTGCTGCTAGGTCAATACAGAGTGTTCAAAAATTGGCGCATAAACGCGACGGTACGTTGTTGGGGCACGTCTAGGGATCCCTAGAAAAATGTTAAAGAAATCTTAAATATCCTTGGAGATATGAGGCCCCAAAGTGCGAAACTTTAAACGCTTATAGCTTGAAGATAACAGCACATATTATGGTAACAAATGACTAAATACAAAGGCACAATCTATCTTAACTTATTTTACCATTTGTTTATCTTTTAAATCGTCAAATTACATTTTTATAATCAATTTAATTCAGCAAAAATTTCATGAAATGAAGCTGACAACAATGTCAATAAAATCTAATGCAAAAATGTATGATCAAGAATTTAGATGAGTTTTTAAGATGTATTTTCACAATTAGTGTTGCCGAACTTATGCAACTTTGTTCGCATTTTCCTCCATAAATACAACAGATTTTTTTTACATTTTTCAGGGATCCTTGAGAATGCCCCAACAACGTATCATTGCGTTTATGCGCCAATTTTTTGACACTTTGTATTTATAGAAATATCTTAAGGAAGAATGCACCTAAAAGAAAAGTTTCTTTGATTTTAAAAATATTTACTTACACAATTTAAAAACAAAGTATAAAGCGGAAAATGGAAATTCTACTGAAACATTCTTTAAACGTACTATCGTGAACATGGAATTTAAAACGATTTTATATCAGCCACCTTTGATTTTTTAAATTTTACTCTATTGTAAATGGGGTTTTTTTATGTCAGTTTTCGAATGTTATTTTGACAATAAATGCGTCAAATGTATTTTATTAAAATAAATTATGTAAAATGTGCTGCCGGCGAGAAAAATCGTTAGAAGATATTTCCTCTTTTGAATAATTTTGTTTTAGGATAACAATAAGGCTCTAATCTTAGTAAAACATCAGAGAAATGTTTCTTGTTAATGTCAACTTCGCATAAAACTTGAGATGTTTAAGCCACTATTTTGACCATATTTACAATGCAAAAATTGATCGTTTTAAATTCCATGTCCACGATAGTACATAAAAAGAAAATAAACCTTTGCTATATTTAACGGATGGCTGAACACACACTGTGTGTTTTTTTAATTTTAGTGATTCAATTAAGCTTTACTAAAACGGAGAATGCTTTATTTGTTTTCTCGAAAAAATCCTGCACAGCTAAATTACATCACGTTTTTTTTTTGTAAGAAGATTACATGGAATCGTGCTTTTAATATAAAAAAATTAAAATTTTATACCATACTGAAAAAAGAACACAGTAGGTAAAACTTTGTTTTTAATAAATTAGGAAAAAATCGAACAAAAAATACTATTTCATTATTAGTTTATTAAGCCTTTGTATGTACCGGATTAAATTTTAAGTCTGGCTTTTATTTAAAAAAAAGCACACCGTGTTTTAAGTCGGGTAAGGTAAAAGGTTGCATATTTTGAACCACCTTCTGAATAGGACCGACATACTATCGTGGACATGGAATTTAAAACGATTTTTTATCAGCCACCTTTGATGTTTTGAATTTTACTCTATTGTGAATGTGTTTTTTTATGTCAGTTTTCGAATGTTATTTTGAAAACAAATGCGTCAAATGTATTTTATTAAAATAAATTATGTAAAATGTGCTGCCGGCGAGAAAAATAGTAAGAAGATATTTCCTGTTTTAAATAATTTTGTTTCAGAATAACAATAAGGCTCTAATCTTCGTAAAATATCAGAGAAATGTTTCTTTTTAATGTCCACTTCGCATAAACTTGAGATGTTTAAGCCACTATTTTGACCATATTTACAATGCATAAATTGATCGTTTAGAATTCCATGTCCACGATAGTACATACAGAGTGTCCAAAAAATGGTGCATAAACAAAATAGTACGTTCTGGGAGCATGCATACGGACCCGCGAAAATTGTTAAAAAGTCTATATTATCTCATAATATATTCTTGGAGATATCAGGTCCCAAAGTGCGAAACTTTAAACGCTTATATCTTTAAGATAACAGCACAATATTAACAAAAAAAATGACTAAATACAAAGGAAAAAAAAAGTTTCTGCAAATTAGAGCACGTGACATTAAAAAAAAAACATATTTAGACCCTTACCCTTTAGTTTAAATGCGGTAAATTTAAAAAAAAAAAGATTTACTTAAAACTGTGTTTTTATGCTTATACTATAAGTCGAACAAAACAAATTTGCAATCGGTATTTTTCCAATTGGTTTTTCATTTTATTGCTTGAGCTTTTTAAAATTGGCCATTTTTGTTGACACACTCTGTATAGTGTGTTGCCACGCCTAATATGTTGGAAAGCTTTTCTATTTTCGATGTTGATGTTCATGTGTTTGATTCGATTAAGTGTAGCCAAATGAAAGCGTGTGGTGTAATTTAGTTAGATGTTCCTTAATTATATTATTTTGGTCCCCTTTAACCTATTTCTTCCACCTAGCTTATGTCATGATAGATAGATATATCATAGAGTAGAGAGGGGAAAGGGGATTAGAAATCAATATACTACAATTTACATTAAGACATCAGAAATGACAAGAAATTCACTTTTATTGCTGACTAAAGCGATACCGCTAGCGAGTAGCCAAACTAATTTTTGTGACGTCACAAAAATGGACCTTCTAGAAAATAAGGCCTCCAGGATTCAAAAAAATAAACATTAGAGTGCGCCGGCCTGATAAAATGAAGTATGCCTTGCTACGAATCACTTTTTGTCTGCCAAAAAATGTAACATTTCTCTTGTTGGAATTCTGTGGTAAATAGGCAAAAGGGAATAAGTATAAAACTGTCATTTGTACATGTCACTATAAAAATGATGTTCTTGCAAATATTAAACAATATTAATGCAAAAGTGAGAAGCTAGCTGAAAAAATAGGTTTCAAAGTACGTATATGGCTGATCCAAATTGTAAATATCTAAATGTTTCTATTAAAATTCGGTGTCCGAAAAACACATTTTAAATGTCAAAAATACTTATCCCGTTCTGCCTCCTTACCACAAAATTGTCAATTTACTTTTATTGCTGACTAAAGCGATACCGTTAGCGAGTAGCCAAACTAATTTTTGTGACGTCACAAAAATGGACCTTCTGGAAAATAAGGCCTCTATGATTCAAAAAAATAAACATGAGAGTGCGTCGCGCCGGCCTGATAAAATGAAGTATGCCTTGCTACGAATCACTTTTTGTCTGCCAAAAAATGTGACATTTCTCTTGTTGGAATTGTCAATATTTTTTTGCACTTATAAACTGGACACCTTTAAGTACGTAGTTACAAAATGGGAAAAAAGGACATCTTCTAAGGATAGCTTAAGAGGGTAGCTATTTTTTCACATCAGAATTTATAGTACTTACGTGTTCTCACACATAATTTACTTTCTTACTTTCCTTTTTTTGTACTAAGAAATATTTTAGGATAAAAATGTTCTTGCTAAAAGAAACATGTGTTTCCTTTTAAAACGCTTCTAAAAAAACTTATACGCTTAGTCTTTTTATTAAAAAGGGTACATCTATAAGTGTTTAAATACAGAATTTTCGCAATGCAAAAAATAGTGCTTCTAAATTGTCAAAATTCTGTATTTAAACGCTTATTGAAGGACCTTTAAAATATGTCAACTTGTGCTTTGTTTATTTATGTTGCTGGTAAGCACAATTTCCAATTAAAATTAACTCTTATAAACCCACTGAGCAATGACCAGAAAGTGGTGTTTTTTGTTGATTTTAGGGAACCAACATTACATAACCACAGTTTCTATGCTTCGCGACATTCCCCTTTAAAGCTAACCAAATTTACCATAGGCAAGTTAATTTTAGACATGCCCTAAATTATTTAAAAATAAAGGGTTTGACAGAACTTTGGGGGCGTTCTTAATTCAACATTTATAAATGGAAAGCTACTGCTTCTATTTACCTTTTACGGCTAATAACAAACGAGACATTTCACATAAAAGTTTAATCTCTTTACTCTCGAACAACTCTTGTCACAGACCACATACTATCGTGGACATGGAATTTAAAACGATTTTTTATCAGCCACCTTTGATTTTTTGAATTTTACTCTATTGTGAATGGGGTTTTTTATGTCAGTTTTCGAATGTTATCTTGACAACAAATGCGTCAAATGTATTTTATTAAAATAAATTATGTAAAATGTGCTGCCGGCGAGAAAACTAGTAAGAAGATATTTTCTTTTTTAAATAATTTTGTTTTAGGATAACAATAAAGCTCTAATCTTCGTAAAACATCAGAGAAATGTTTCTTGTTAATGTCCACTTCGCATAAAACTTGAGATGTTTAAGCCACTATTTTGACCATATTTACAATGCAAAAATTGATCGTTTTAAATTCCATGTTCACGATTGTTAAGGGTTCGTCTACAATTTTATGCTCTATGGTTAACTAAAACAACTGAATGCATCACTTTTATCAAAAGTGAAGGCAACTTCTGTGATGATTTTTTTATGAACGAGAGCGTAGAAAAGTATATCTTTCAGAAATAGAGCTTTCTTTTACAATTGCTTTGCAACATAAAATACTGGGAAGTTTTGCACCATAAATTTAAAGATTCATTTCAAAAACAATACTGTCTTGTACATGTATACAATTTTATTGCAAAAATTGTTAGAGAAACTTTTTCACGGAGCTTCTAGTTTAGCAAAAATAACACTTTAAAGAAGGGTAAAATAGGCTAAAAATTGTTTTTTTATAAATTGAGCCCTTAGAAACTTATTTTCAAAAACAAAAGGTATAACATAATGAATTATCTTTCCAATGACACCAAGTTTTTAAAAATCCGATAAGAATTAGCAAAAATATTTAAGGTCTCAATTTTCTGAACATTAGCACATAAAAATGGTGACAGCTTACGAAATAAGACTTTAATGACAATCATTGAAAAAAAACACCATTTCATATACAAACTAAAAATGGGAAATACGTCATTATTTCTTACAAGCGTGTAATGGAACAGCTGGACGTTAGTAATGACCCACATTACACTCGTGCTTAGGGTACAGGGAAACACCGCTAGATGACGCGCTCGCTAAACTGTTTAGGAATTAGCAATGAAACAGTTTATTTGCACGTCTGACACCGCATTTTTCAGGTTAGCTTATTGTGTTTTTGTTGGATTTCGTATTAAATTATTTAAATTAGTTACTTTTAACTCTGGGGAAGTGTTTTCAAATCCAACTATCGGGCATTTTAAATTTAATAAAACTTGTAAAATGTAAATGTCAAAGATTTAACGAAAACATTCTTTTGCTTTCACCGCCTACTTAGTTACCAATTTGTTCACGCTTTGTTTTAAATCTCAATATTAGGCTATTTATTATTATTTTCTCTAAATAATTTAAATCTTTTCAGACATGATTGTGAATAAAATAGTATACGTACCTAAGGAAAACAGCTTTATTCCAGCCTCGGGCCCATTGCCGTCCTCGAGCTTCGCTCTCGGTCGGTCAAACAGCCCTCGGCTGTAATGAACTTTTCCTTACAGTACGTAATCTACTATTTATTTTTCCCACTTCTGTTGTAAAATTTAAATTTTATGGCTCTTATAAGCTTTTTTGTAAGACAGTCAATATTTGCTAGAGGTGCAAAAAAAAAGGTTTAAAACTAACACATGTCTTCCAAAGCAAATAGGACTTTTGTAAGGGCTCACTTGGGAAAAATTGGCAAGAAAGCTGCTTCGCTTTAAAAAAGATTGATGTTGGAATTTATTTGCAAAGTCTCATTTAAAAAAACTTCTCTTTTTAGAGGGTGATTTTTCAACACGTCTATTGTTAAAAAATTGTGTGCCTATCTCTGTTAAAAATGGCATACTTAAGGTAAATAACAAATGTTTACGCTTCAAAATAAATTTTCAGAGTCTAGCTTTCAAATGCAGCAATAATAAACTATAGAAAATTGAAATGTCGAGAAAACTAGAAAAAAAAGTAATGTCCACTTTATTTTGTCCGAGACTTATTGAGCGTAAGTAATTTAGTAACAAAAGATTTTAAGAAACTGTATACAATGTAGTAAACTACCAGTAAAGTTTTTTTTATAAATGAACCAATATTTCATTTTTATTATTAGAGGCTGAGTTATTTTGAAAAAGTTATCGGGCAGCAAAATGTAAAATATGAAAATTTTTAATTAATCTTTTGAGGATGATTAATCAAGGCTAGATATTCAAATTCACATATTCGAAGATCTGTGCTCCTAGAAGCTCGTATAAGTCATGAGCTTCCGTCAATTCTACTAAATAGCACATCTACATGAGGGCCCCATCCTATATTACAACTAAATGTAGTTTTAAAAACTAGAAAAATGGGGCTACAAACGTATTATGGTTTCATTTAAATCGGTTATTTTTTTGTATCGAAAATCTGACTTCAAAACAAAAAAATATTATAATGATTTTTGTAAGTCAATTTTCAACACAAATAAATAACCGATTTAAATGAAACCATAATACGTTTGTAGCCCCATTTTTCTAGTTTTCAAAACTACATTTAGTTTTAATGTATGATGGGGCCCTCATGTAGATGTGCTATTTAGTATAATTGACGGGAGCTCAACGGAGATGACTTATACGAGCTTCTAGGAGCACAGATCATCGAATCTGTAAATTTGAAACTCTAGCAAATTTTTGTAAAAAATATTTCGTTAGTGATAAATGCAAAAAAGAACATTTTCAATTAATCTTTTGGCGATGATTAATTAACGCGTTTGGTAACTAAATTAGGTACTAAGTTTTACATCCATTATCAATTTCTTAATTTAGACATAGCCTTAAGGTATTTAAGAGCAAGGATCCATGTCCAAAGAATAGCAAAGTCAATTTGATTTTGTGTTTTAGACATGTTCAAAACACAGAATAAAATAACAATTTTAAAGAAAGACAAAAATAGGCATCAAAATATTGTTAAAAACATTTTGTAAAATTAAAATAAAAAATAATGAAATAACCTAAAAAAACCTTCTGCGAATAGACAGATATGTGTGTTCTTTAATTGTAAAACTCTGGTTTGTAATTTTAATTGTTTTGTCGAGTTCTTTATATTGCAAAATTATTAAAAATTGCGACGCAATTTTATGAAATGTTCTTGGAAATCTTTAAAAAGGAACATTGTGCTTCATATCTAGCAAGCACCCACTTAGAGAGTTCATTAAAATTTTCATCGCTGACGGTACAGTGTAAAAAAAGTTTAATAAAGTTGTAAAAAACGCATAAAAAAGGTTACAAGTACATACTTGTAAAACATGATCATGTTTTGATGTAAATTAATTTGATTAAAACAGATTTTAATAGGTCATATCTACAGGCATACAGGATGTTCAAAAATTGACGCATAAACGCGATGATACTATCGTGGACATGGAATTTAAAACAATTTTTTTTCAGCCACCTTTGATTTTTTTAATTTTACTCTATTGTGAATGGGTTTTCTTATGTCAGTTTTCGAATGTTATTTTGACAACAAATGCGTCAAATGTATTTTATTAAAATAAATTAGGTAAAATGTGCTGCCGGCCAAAAAAATAGTACGCAGATATTTTCATTTTTAAATTGTTTTGTTTTAGGATAACAATAAGACTCTAATTTTTGTAAAAGATCAGAGAAATGTTTCTTGTAAATGTCCACTTCGCATAAAACTTGAGATGTTTAAGCCACTATTTTGACCATATTTACAATGCAAAAATTGATCGTTTTAAATTCCATGTTCACGATAGTATATTCTCACTTATAAAAAAAGTTACGAGAAAAATTACTAGCAGGATTATAAATAATACTGTACTGTTCCTAAAAATCGTTCGTTATTAAATTACATACATTCAAAAGCATCGATATTAATAACCTTTTCCCTATTTTCTCGACATTCCAATCTATTTTTCTTAGTTTACTATTGCTGCATTTGAAAAGCTACTATTAGGTCTTGAAGCAGAAATAAAAATAAACCGAACAAAAAAAGAGATCCAAACAAAAAAAGAGATACGTAATCTTTCTCATTCAACAAATATTTTTCGATTCTTTCAACTGTGAAAATCCAAAGCCCACTGCGGAATAACCTCTAAAGGAGCATGAACACAAAATTATTATTTTATAGATAATAAAATCAATAGTCAATTACTTTACTTCCAAATGTTATTATCCTGTCTACACGATACCACTAAAATAGAATATGATATTTTTTCAAAGTGCTCTAATCTGCAGCCAAAAAGTAGTACAAAATATGTTTCATAAAAAAAAACGGTGACAAAAAAAAATTTGCGAAGCATTTTTTTAAATTTTGTTTTTTTATATTGCGTCGTTATTTTTTCGAGTTAATTAACGTTTTATGGTGGAATTGTATTGTTTTATTCATTAATATTAAAATAAGGAACGAGTATAATCAAAAATACATTATACGGAGTAACCTTAATGTCTCATAATAGATTTAACCGATAAAAATGTAGTAGTTTTCATTAAAATAATAGTTATTGCTTATTGAAACGTCAAAACGATACCTACTGCGTCATAAAGAAATTTCTTTGTAAATTAAATGATGATTATACTTCTTCATTTTACTTCAATATACAAGGTTTTGCACAAAATTAAATAAATTATGCGAAAGTTGAAATCTCAGTTTAGATCAAATAGACACGGTCAAGCCCTACGTCACAGTTTACAGTGCATACAGTGCAAGTGCATTAAAATACTGTCTGTGAAATTTTTTTAGGCGACCAACATTACGGACTAAAGAAAATGGTCATTTTTTTCTTATTCTGTGTTTCCAACATTGGCCTTTTTATAACATTATTTAAAGAAAAATAAGAAAGATGTTTAGGTCCCATTGGTGTAAAAATGTTCCTTTATATCTTATTTACAATATATTAATTTAAAATTACCCGAGAAACTACTGCAAGAATTAAAAAATCCCTTATTAATCTGATGATGATCACCCACCAAGATGTCAGTTTTAAACGCGAATTGCTTGAGAACGCAACCATATCAAGTGGTATGGTTTGTTCTAGGTAATAGAAAATTTTTGTAGAATGGTACTTACGAGACCTCTTGATATGGTTGCTTTCTCAAGCAATTAGCGTTTAAAATTCACATCTTGGAGGGTGCACAACATAAACACATAAACTGTATATTATAGAGTTCTACAATGAACTAAAATTGAAATATCGAATTTAAGACATTAGAGCACATTTTTATACCAAGGATTCCATAAGAAAGCCTTTTATTTTCACAAAATATTGTTCTAAAAAAGTGGCTAAATCTGACAGAATCAAAATTCCACTTCACAGACAGTTTTTTAATGTGGATCTGTGATCTGTGACCTAGACCTGACCGTGTGTATTAACAGCATTTAACGTAGACTTATAGACCTTTCCCGTCGACGATCACCTTTTAGAATAGCTAGAATAATGTAAAAAAAACTTACGTTTGCTGCAAAAACTTTTTATCTGCTTTTCTTTTCTTCTTCTTTAAACTTAAGAGCCTATTTAGTCCATTATTGAAGTCATCTTTAAGTTAAAGGGCGAGAGCCCTATTTTTTTTATTAAGTCCGATTTTTTTGATTTAACTAATTTTTTAATCACTTTTCACTTAAATAAGTTATACCGTCACCGAAAAATGTTTTAAATGCAATAATTTACGGCGGCACTACACTTTATTTTAAAACATTCTTACGACATTGTTTATTTAATATCCTCTTATCTTAACACTTGCACTAAAAAGATTTTTATTCAATCGAATGTTTTTTCTGAAACAAACAAAAAAAAACAATAATTAATTATAAAATAACTTAATCAATAGCACAATAGCACATGAAAAAAATGTTTATTAAGTATTTAGTAGCAGGGTATTTTTAAATATTTGAGTGATTGTGTTTTTAACGCATTGTTAAATTATTAATGTATTTTTTGATCGATACTCAATTCACTTAATTATACTCATTTATTTATGTGTCTCATTTGTTATCCTATTCGATCAACAATTTTGTTGTCACTTAATAATTACCAACATTCGTTATTTACGTACATAGGTCACCACTTTTTAATAATGTATCGAAAAAAAAATTGCGCTGTTCTTTTTTTTTGTTGCGCAAATTTGAGGACAACCTGTATTCATTTCTAGTTTTTAGACAGGTTTATTGAATTGAAAAAGTTTGTCTTTAAATTACATATAGCCAACTTAAGGTTATTGATTAAACAAAATAAAACTTTGGTTTGACTGAAAGTTTTGTTGAAGACTGCTTATTTATGGATAAATAAAGTTTTTATTGTGAATAACCGAGAAATACATATTTTATGTGCCATTTTAAAAAGCTTTTATAAAACTCCTGTAAAGGTACAATTGCATAAAAACTTTTTGGTCTAAAATAAATCCTTTCTAAGAAAAAGAACTAGAATGGGTTAGAAGTTACTCTTCGTAGATTATTTGAAAATCAAGGGTGTCATTCTTATATAATGTGTTTACATTTTATTAAATACTCTTCGCAGTAATAATAATAAAAAAAACAGTTTTATAAAAAAAAAATTAAAAAAAAGTTATACCGCTCTTGGGACTCGAACCCGAGCAGTCCGGCTGAGAGGCGGAAATCTACCCACTGAACTACCGAGGCTACGTAAATTAAGATCGATTATAGCGACAAAAACTTAACTTTGTATTGTTTTATTTGTTTTATATTATTTAAAGGACTACTACGTTTTTCTTTTGTTTTCATTCTAAACGACGCATAAAGTCCCATTCTAAGTACATTTTTAGCTCTTATTAATTGCTTTTTCTCATTAACGCGTAGAGTTATAAAAAAAAAATTCATAAATTTTGATAGGTTTTACCAATATTTAATTTAGTTTAAAATATTTTTTAAATTAATTTAACAATAACTTCGTTGTAATTTTTTTTAACTTTGAAAATCGATTTTAACAGTTTTATAGTTACCCGATTTTTTTCAAAAACAATAGGGTTCTTTCATTTGTGAAAAATGATTTTGCCAGAAAATTTCAACATGATTGGAATTTGCGTTCTTGAGATATCGTGCGCACAAGAAAGTGTGACATACAGACGGACGGACGGACGGACGGACGGACGGACGGACGGACGGACGGACGGACGGACGCATTTTTTGAAAGTTGTTCAAAATTTGATGAAACGCACGAATCTGCAAGAATTTTTGCTCTACGACGAAATATAACGATTTTAGGTTTGGCCCGATCGAATTTATAATACTCTTCGACTTTGTCTGCGAAGAGTATAATAAACAAATTTGTATGCTAAATGTTATCGTTCCTAGTGAAAAATGTTCGTACAATATGGGGTCTAGGCCATACTAAATTTTAGTAATTAATTAATTGAAAAATCAATACTTCACTGCAGTTTATTTGATGAATTAAAATTATTGTTCCCGGATGAATAGATACGTATAACAGTGGAACAAAAATTAGATTAAAAATTACCGTTATTAAAAAACCTTCTGGCTTTGTTTAATTATTCTACACTGCCTACGTACTTGACAATTTATTTCCAGAGGGATTTGCGTACTAAATTCAGTTTTCCAAATTTCTACAATAAAGAAACAATACAGGGTGTTTTCAAGATTTATATATTTTATATGAAATTTTTATAATTTGGTAAACTTTGAAAAGCTTTAGCAAAAAAACAAAAGCACAAAACCGATTGCAGATTTGGTTTGTTCTGCTTCTAATTAATCTTAAAACACAGTTACAGGCAAATTTATTTTTTCAAAATTTACCGCATTTTTAACTAAGGGGTAAGGGTCCAAATTTTCTCAGTTTTTTAATTGTCACGGCCACAAATGATGTTTGCTAGCAATGAATGCCATCTGTGCGTATGCAAACTGGGCTGCTGAATCCGAATCTGACACTGTAATAGTTCCAACGCTGGCGGTTTTATTGCTACGAGCTGTTAAAGGCAACTCTGAACGCGCCACCCCATTTTTTTTCAAAGTGCTCTAACTTCCAGAATATATTTTTTAGAAAAAATCCAAATGCAGATTTGTATTCTATATCCTAAAGGCTATCTACAAAATAAATTTTATCTAAATCAGAGACAAAAAATTTTTTTTAAGCATTTTTGGAAATTTTTATAATTTGGTAAACTTTGTAAAGCTCTAGTAAAAAAACAAAAGCACTTGGAAAAAAACCTATTGCAGATTTGGTTTGTACTGCTTCTAATTAATCTTAAAACACAATTACAGGCAAATTTATTTTTTCAAAATTTACCGCATTTTTAACTAAGGGGTAAGGATCCAAATTTTCTCAGTTTTTTAATTGTCACGGCCACAAATGATGTTTGCTAGCAATGAATGCCATCTGTGCGTATGCAAACTGGGCTGCTGAATCCGAATCTGACACTGTAATAGTTCCAACGCTGGCGGTTTTATTGCTACGAGCTGTTAAAGGCAACTTTGAACGCGCCACCCCATTTTTTTTAAAGTGCCCTAACTTCCAGAATATTTTTTTTGGAAAAAATCTAAATGCAGATTTGTATTCTATTTCCAAAAAGCTATCTACAAAATAAGTTTTATCTAAATCAGAGACAAACAATCTTTTTTTAAGCATTTTTGGGAATTTTTTTAATTTGGTAAACTTTGAAAAGCTCTAGCAAAAAAACAAAAGCACTTGGAAAAAAACCGATTGCAGATTTGGTTTGTACTGCTTCTAATTAATCTTAAAACACAGTTACAGGCAAATTTATTTTTTCTAAATTTACCACATTTTTAACTAAGGGGTAAGGGTCCAAATTTTCTCAGTTTTTTAATTGTCACGGCCACAAATGATGTTTGCCAGCAATGAATGCCATCTGTGCGTATGCAAACTGGGCTACTGAATCCGAATCTGACACTGTAGTAGTTCCAACGCTGGCGGTTTTATTGCTACGAGCTGTTAAAGGCAACTCTAAACGCGCCACCCCATTTTTTTCAAAGTGCTCTAACTTCCAGAATATTTTTTTTAGAAAAAATCTAAATGCAGATTTGTATTCTATATCCTAAAATCTATCTACAAAATAAGTTTTATCTAAATCAGAGACAAAAAAATTTTTTTTAAGCATTTTTGGAAATTTTTATAATTTGGTAAACTTTGAAAAGCTCTACCAAAAAAACAAAAGCACTTGGAAAAAAACCGATTGCAGATTTGGTTTGTACTGCTTCTAATTAATCTTAAAACACAGTTACAGGCAAATTTATTTTTTCAAAATTTACCGCATTTTTAACTAAGGGGTAAGGGTCCAAATTTTCTCAGTTTTTTAAATGTCACGGCTACAAATGATGTTTGCTAGCAATGAATGCTATCTGTGCGTATGCAAACTGGGCTGCTGAATCCGAATCTGACACTGTAATAGTTCCAACGCTGGCGGTTTTATTGCTACGAGCTGTTAAAGGCAACTCTGAACGCGCCACCCCATATTTTTCAAAGTGCTCTAACTTCCAGAATATATTTTTTAGGAAAAATCCAAATGCAGATTTGTATTCTAAATCCTAAAAGCTATCTACAAAATAAGTTTTATCTAAATCAGAGACAAAAAAATTTTTTTTAAGCATTTTTGGAAATTTTTATAATTTGGTAAACTTTGAAAAGCTCTAGCAAAAAAACAAAAGCACTTGGAAAAAAACCGATTGCAGATTTGGTTGAATGACATTTTTTTTATTTATTTGAGTCTTCAAAAACGTATAATTTGGTGTCTTTTACAAATGTCTTGGATTTTTTCCAGCTATTTTCCATATCAAAAAGAGCAAACTATACGCGGACATCCTGTGTGTGAAAAATGCAAACATAGCTTTTGTAAACTTTACGTTTTGCATATTTTGAATTAATTAAATATTTAGACATCTATTGTTAAGAAACATACTGGTAATGAAAGTTTCTGTTAATTCTAAAGGTTACCTTTTCATAGGACTACATAATGCAATGTTTTCTTTTACCCCAATTGTTTTTTGCTATGGGGCAAATGGAAACATTTTGGAACATACTGTATTTTTAAAAACTATGAGAATTTGCTTGAAATTTTTTTTAATTTTGAGGTTAACTAATTAACAGCTAAATCTTGCGTTAAAAACCTCGTAAAATTTAATTAGTACACGTTTTTATGGATGTTAATATTTATTTTGGTTTATTTTAATTCATGTTTGGTTTAATAGCAATAAAATTTAGTCTAGGATAAAATCGAGGATTAAATGTTATTGCCAATTTAATCATGTCAATAACTAATAATTAATTCTTTCCAATTTTCCACTAAAATAAACACAAATAGTTTGCTATAAAAAAGCTAGATATGGGTTAGGTCAGTGGATCGGTTAGATTAGTGAACCTGTTAGAGTTTTTTTTTATAAAATGCCGACATTTAATAGGATACTCCTCGCAGTAGGTAATCAGAGAATAATAAAATTAAAAAAAAACAATAATTTTTTAATATTATCAAAAAAACTCTGCGAAGAGGTTAAACTATTAACTCTTCTATAGAAAAAACATTTATTTGCGAAAAGCATAAATAGGTATCAATTCTGACAATGGCGTTTAGGATTTAATTTGGCTTTGGAAGGATGTTTTTGTTTAAATTTTTTTTGCAAAGCCACCTTGACCGAACCTAGACTTAAGTGACTTAGAGCTTTTTAATCACCAAAAACCTTTATTTTGACCTTTTTTGTCTTAAAAACTTCACAAAAAAAAAACAAAAAATATTTTTTAATACAAAATTTAATTTCATTTTTATGACCTAAGTTTTTTTTGTAAATTGAAAAATAACGAAGATACGGCTTTTTTTTTAATTGGGGGGCTTATGTGGGGCCGGACAAAAAAAACTTAAATATACTTTTAGTAGAGAATTAAAAGGGCTTTAAAGTTACCAGAAAAAAAATTCTGTAATTTTAATGATAACTGAAATATGAATTTTTTCTCACTTGGGGGGTGCCGCAGCCCCCCTTATTATTTTCCGATTTCTTTCAAAAACAATAGGGATCTAGATTTTAATGAGAACGATTTTTCCTAAAAATTTGAACTTGATGGGATCTTTGGTACTCAAGTTAGAGTGTCTACAAAAAACGTGACAGACGGACAGACGGACAGACGGACAGACGGACGGACGGACAGACGGACGGACGGACGGACGGACGGATTTTTTGAAAGTTGTTCAAAATTCGATGAAACGCACGAATCTGCAAGAATTTTTGCTCTACGACGATTTTTGACGATTTTAGAATTTTCAAAACAATCACAATATACTCCTCGTTTTTGACTTTGTCTGCGAGGAGTATAACAAGAGCGGGTTAGATCAGTGACTGGGATAGATCATTTAAAAAGTTAAACTTCGCAGATAGCTTATTTTTTTTGACCATTTTTTTATTTTTATATAATTGTTACACATTCTATATGATACTCTTCGCAGAAGATGATTAAAAAGGTGCATTTTTTATTTTATTGAAAACAACGTAAAACTAATTTTTTTTGTAAACGGATGGGGATACAAAAAAATTACCAGATGCTTTTTTATAGGGAAAAATACAATCTTTAATTTTATTAAAAATATTTTTTTTCGTAAAGTTGATATTAACGAAAATATGAATTTTTGTTTACTTTGGGGGTGTTTTTAACCCTCTATTTATTACTTGATTTTTTCCAAAAACAATAGGGCTCTTCCTATAAATGGGATTGATTTTTGTGTTAAATCTCAAGTCGATCCGATAAACCGATCTTGAGTTATGGTGGTCACAAATTTCGTTACAGACAGGCAGACGGACAAAAAATAAAAGTCTTTAAAAGTCATGAAACGAACGAATCTGCAATGTTTGCTCTAGGATGAATATTAACGATTTTAGAGAAGGTCCGAGTAATCGCAATATACTCTTTTGAGAAGAGTATAAATACAAAGAAACGAACAAAAAAACGTAGAGGCGTTTTGTTATGGATGATTCGTTTCATGAATTTTTAAGCAGCTTCATCCTGAAAAAGTAGCAAACAAATCATCAATTTGTATCGTGCTTTTTTGTCTGTCACGTTCTGCAGTGTTAAAGGTCTTTTTAAAATTCAAATGCTTACATTGCAAAAAATAAATACATTTTGTTTGGTCGGTACAAAAATGTATAAAAAAAGAAAATATTGAAACAGGAAAAGCATGTCTCCCTAAGTGCCATTTTATGTAAAACCTTTGTAAAATTAGCTTGGTACTATCGTGGACATGGAATTTAAAACTATTTTTTATCAGCCACCTTTGATTTTTTGAATTTTACTCTATTGTGAATGGGTTTTTATGTCAGTTTTCGAATGTTATTTTGAAAACAAATGCGTCAAATGTATTTTATTAAAATAAATTATGTAAAATGTGCTGCCGGCAAGAAAAATAGTAAGAATATATTTCCTATTTTAAATAATTTTGTTTTAGGATAACAATAAGGCTCTAATCTTCGTAAAACATCAGAGAAATGCATCTTGTTAATGTCCACTTTGCATAAAACTTGAGATGTTATAGCCACTATTTTGACCATATTTACAATGCTAAAATTGATCGTTTTAAATTCCATGTCCACGATAGTACATGATGTCAAGACAATATCTCGGAAAATATAAAACCCAATTGTTTTAAATTGACAAGAACTATGTGGGTGTTCTGATTTTTATTCCATAAATATTTTTAGAAGCCAATATCTTCAACAATGTTTATTATGTTTTATCCAATGTTTATGAAAGAATTAGGCAAAAAATCAATCAATAAACGTCAGTTTGTGTATTTTATCAAGTCATTATTTAAACAAACAACTCATTTATCTGCTAAAACATTTTTCTATGATGTTTTATTTTATCAAAAAGCGCGCGATCATAAAAATTTATTAAAGACCTACTACCAAATGCGTACTTAGCCCAATCATTCTAATAATGCCCCCAGAACAAAATCCCAACCAAGATCTGCTTATGCAGGTTTGTAGGCACTACCCCCAGGAACATAAAAGTGAAAAATTTCCACAAAATTTCCGTGATGTTTAGCCCCCATCTTGCATAGAAGTGAGGAGTTAGTTTTTTGTTAATACCTAAACTATTTGGCACATTTGAAAAAAGTTTTAAAAATTTTTAGGAACATTATTTTATAAGAATACAATCATTTTTAAAAAAATAATAAATCACCAATGTGAACGATTTTATAGCACTTTGAAAATGTGCTAATTTGGTCCTACAGAGAACGCTGCAATCTATGCTTCAGGACTCTATGACTAAGATAGACGATTATGATGAAATAAGGGGATTTTAAAAGAGCTATAGAATCGGTAATATTAGTGATACATTATTTTTTTGAAAATGATTGTATTCTTATTAAAATAATGTTCCTAAAAATTTTTAAAACTTTTTTAAAAAGTGCCAAATAGTTTAGGTATTAACAAAAAACTAACTCCTCACTTCTATGCAAGATGGGGGCTAAACGTCACGGAAATTTTGTGGGAATTTTTGACATTTATATTCCTGGGGATAGTGCCTACAACACTGCATAAGCAGATCTTGGTTGGGATTTTTTTCTAAGGAACCTACAAATTTTAAATAGAATGATTGGGCTAATAGGTCCCCGAATTTTTAACTATGGGGCTGTTTTTATATACCCTTGTATACAATTACCCCAACTAACTCTACATTTTTTTGAAATAAATATATAAAAAAGCATAAGCAACCAACCTTAAATATTAGGTATATCCTTTTTTTTAAGCTTTAACTTGCTTTCAAAATTACAATATGTTGTAAACATACGGTTTAAAAAACCCGAACGTTTGATAACGAAGCGCGTGGCCGACTGGCGTCGTTGGTTACCTTTCAAAACGACGCCGAGCGTCGGTTGTGCGCTCTTGTTTAAAAAATATACCATACCGGCGGTCCTTAAAGGCCGATTTATAGAACGTTACTTTCACTTTACTTCCGCTTTACTTCGGCGTAACTTTACAGAAAATTAAATAAAATACATGGGAATGTATTAGCAAATTTATACTTTACTTTAGCGCTACTTTGCTGATTCATTTAGCTGTAAGTAGTACTGTCAAAAGCCAAGCTTGGCCGATCATGCGCAAAATTTGCAAAAATGAGATATTCACCCTTATTGTCAAGGGTGGTGATTACGAAACATCGCTTCGTACGAAACCTGCTGGTCTTCTTATGTAGGTTTCGTACGAAGCGATATTCCGTAATTATCGCCCAGGTGTAAATAGTCAGAAGTCGCGAGTTCAGACACATGCGCATAACTGTTCCTAATTTCACGTAACTTTACAATCTATAAATTAAGCAAATTTGTTAAGTTACGCGGAAGTGAAGTTACGCGTAAGTAAAGTGAAAGTAACGTTCTATAAATCGCCCTTAAATGTTATTGCTCTATACAGGGTGTCCCCGCCGAAATGAGTGCATCTTTTAATAGGGTAGATAGAGGACAAATAGACAGATACACGGGACATGTCCTAGGCTAGGCCGTTTAAAAACTACACTCCTTTAAGTCTACTTCACTACAAATACTTGATCCTAAATATCTTACAAATGGTTTGCTGAAACATAATAAAATTGATGGAATCATTAACGGCAATAAAAACATTATTTTCAAACTAGTTTTGACATTTGTAGTCCTCCTAGAAATGGAGTTAAGACCGGTAGAGTGCATAAAGATTGTCGTAACTTTTTTGCTCCTAACAATTTTGTTATTTTGTTTATTGTTGTTGGTAGATTGGTTCAATAAGAAACTTTCTTATTACCTGAAA
The DNA here is from genome assembly GCA_963920755.1 of Cartodere bifasciata. NCBI lineage: Eukaryota > Metazoa > Arthropoda > Insecta > Coleoptera > Latridiidae > Cartodere > Cartodere bifasciata. Next base: position 11,540,102 of record OY987199.1, read on the forward strand.
CTTCTTGCTTAACTGTACCGATTTGAAATAATTAATTAAAAAGGGGTACATTGTATTCACTATATTGCACAAAACTAGCATTTTTTCGGTGACTATTCCGTCACTGTCACGCAACTAAAGTTTTTTACTTGATTTTAAGCACAATAGGAAGTACAATAAGACCATTTTTATTTCATTATTCCAAATTGGTACAGTTAAGCGATAAGTTTCAGGTGATAAGAAAGTCTTCTATTGAACCCATCTACCATCAACAATAAACAAAATTACGAAATTGTTAGGAACAAAAAAGTTACGACAATCTTTTTGCACTCTACCGGTGGTAACTCCATTTTTAAGGGGGCTACAAATGTTCACCAAGTTTGAAAGAATGTTTTAATTGCCGTTAATGATTCCATCAATTTTATTATGTTTCGACAAACCATTTGTAAGATATTTAGGATCAAGTATTGTTAGTGAAGTAGACTTAAAGGGGTGTAGTTTTTAAACGGCCTAGCCTAGGACATGTAGTATATCTGTCTATTTTTTCGTGCAATCGTTTAGGAAATACCTCTGTAAGTTTAATAAAGAAACAGAATGTGGTCAGAAAGCTTTTGCACGACACCGTCTTTAATAATTTATAACTGCTTCTCGTTAAATAATGTACTATTTAAGAGCTTTCAGAATTTCAGGACCATATTGCAAAGGGCAATATTTTCCCAAGAGAGAAGCTACATCATTTCATATTAAATATTATTGGATTTCCAGTTTTAGAGAGAATAATTTAATAATATTGTCACTACTCACAATATACTTTGACTTTTGACCTATATATTCTGATACAAAACGTTGAATTTAAAGCAAAATATTCAATATTTAACATGTCTGGACCATGACATTAGTTAATAAATTAGTAATTAGTAAAAAAGGCTTAAAATTAAGTCAAAAAATGTTTAAAAACGTGAAAAATACACTTACCGCTTTGAAATCATCAAAAAGCTCCAAAAAAACACTTAAAAAACACAACTCCACTTAAATAAACACCGCAAAGCATTAAAGAAACAAAAAACATTTAGTTAAAGCCCAAAAACACTTCAAAAAGCCCCAAAAAACTCCAAAAATCCTCCCAAAAACGCTAGAAACTTTAAATTTTGACATGTTTACATTTAAACCAAGCTTAAGTGAAGTTAGCGTCAAAGGAGCGTTCCAAGCTGTCATGACGTCACACACAGCCACCTGCTTTTTGTTTTGACTGTTGTGCCGCTACGCGTCCTTTTTAAATTATCGTCGTTTTTTGCTTTAAAAAGTGGTTTCGGTGTACAAAATGACTGTTTTAGTGCGTGAACATGTTGCAGCATGTCAAGACGAAGCTTTTAAGCCATTTTGGTAAGTGATTCAACTTGTATTTACTTCAAAATATGGTTTTAAAGGCAGCAATGAACCTTTAAAAAGCGTAAATTTGCTTTGTACATTTGAAACGAAAGGTGGAAAATACAAAGTGATGGTGCTGTAATCTGATTAAGGTCCAGACAAGACGAAAGAGCATTTTTAATAAAATGTTTAATGTACTTTTGCTTCTGTAGAGTAGATTTTATCTTTTATGTAATTTAATTTCCCACTGTGAAAATCCAACTTGAAAAAGAAATATCTTGGTGTTTTTGACAAGAAAATGCTTCGGTAGGTTTGTGTTTACGTTTAAATGACGCCAATGAATGGAAAACAGATAATTCTTGCGGTGGAATTTTTTTTTATTTGCTTTTACATTCAAAATTGTGGAATTTATTAAAATTGAGGGGCTCTATTGGAATCTTGCTTATTTTAGGAGATACAGAGTTGGTTAAATGAAGGCAAAGTTTCCTATTTTAATACCAATTAACCTACCGCAAGCAGAACTTGATTATCTCTAACCGTTTTTGAGATATCTGCAAAACTGAACAGTAAGTTTTTTGTCTAGTTTTAAGCAAGATAGGCAGTACAATAAGACCATTTTTAATTAATTATTCCAAATTGGTACAGTTAATCGAGAAGTTTCAGTTGATAAAAAGTTTCTTATTAAACCTATCTACCAGCAACAATAAATAAAATCACAAAATTGTTAAAAACAAAAAAGTTACGACAATCTTTATGCACTCTACTCCTTGGTGGTGGTAACTCCATTTCTAGGGGGGATACAAATGTCAAAACAAGTTTGAAAGGAATGTTTTTATTGCCGTTAATGATTCCATTAATTTTTTTATGTTTCGACAAACCATTTGTAAGATATTTACGGTCAAGTATTGTTAGTGAAGTAGACTTAAAGAGGTGTAGTTTTTAAACGGCCTAGCCTAGGACATGTAGTGTATCTGTCTATTTTGTCCTCTATCTATTCTTTTAAAAGATGCACTCTCTTCGGGGACACTTTGTGTAAATAAAAATACACACAGGACTTTTAAAAGGACATCGAAAAGAACATTTTGGGGTTGTAAGTGAATACATTACATGCTTGGCTACATAAATGATTAATAAAAGCAATAAAAATGATAAAATAAGATAAGTAACAACTTAATAAAGATAACAGGTTTAACTAAAACTTAAAAAAAATTCATTTAAATTTGAATTAGAACTATTAGGAAAGATGTGCATTTTATGATTAAATTAATTAAATTCAAATGTGATATATTTAATGTCCTTTTTTTTTGTTTTTCTTTTATTTCATTCATTCATTAATATACTCTTTGCAAGACTATGCCCAAAAAGTATATTGTACTGAAAAATATCTGCAAAGAGTAAGAATTTATAGCAATGGAGGGTATTCGTACAAAAATTGGTTGGGGTAACCTACGAGATCTGTCATACCACCCGTCGTTTCAGATGCTAACTGACATTACTTCTGAATTTTATATTTTTATCAAATATAAAGCTAATATACCAAAAAACAAATAGCAGCCGCTTTAAAACATTTAATGTACCATTTATTTTATAACATTAAAGAAGTGTTTTACAACTTCAATTCTTCATAATTAGGTAAATTAGGGCATACGACTTATTTACAAAGGTACTTTTGATGCAAAATTCGTGCATCCAAAAAAATCCGTATTATTTCAAACATTCACGGAAATCCTTTTGTGAATGAGTCATTATTTCCATTTTTACCTAATTTTAAAGAATTAAAGATGAAAAGCACTCTCTAAATGTTATACAAACCTTTTAGATTAGATAGAATGTTTTAAAGTGGCAGTTTGCTGTTTTTTTGGTATATTAGCTTTATATTTGATAAAAATATAAAATTCGAAAGTAATGTCAGTTAGCGTCTGGAACGACGGGTGGTGTGACAGATCTCCTACGTTACCCCAACCAATTTTTGTACGAATACGTTCCATTTATAACAATTGTACAAAAATATTGATTCGACTTAAAACTGAAATATAAAATTAAACTGATTTTCAATATAACTCAAGAAAATTAGCTGCGAAGAGTAACTTCTAACCATTATAGATATATTTCTTTTTGGTTTTTTTTCCAACACTTTTATCTAATTTAATGACTTATATTATTTAGTCTACCTTTTTACTATTTTTTGTTAATCATCTGCATGTGCAAATTTTATTCTTTTTTCGAAAAGAATTCATTTGGAATATTCCTGTCTGAATCGTTTTAATTTTAAATCACATTTTTGTTAAATATTTGGAATATTCACATTGAACACTCAACATCGGTGGTTCTGTGATTTTTCCATAGTGTGTTAAGCAGTGTGCACACCAACTATCGAGGGGCAATTCATTGAATGAATTTAGTGTACAAATTTACCGAAGAATTTGTGGAAGTTTGTGGAATTTGTCAGGAATTTGTTTAATTAGTTTACATTTTTTTTTCGAGTAAATTGCCCCTCGCTAACTTTTAAGAAAACAGCTAACATTAATCTGTGATGTGTTTGCTTAAACATCTTATTCGAAAGGTATGTTTTTTTTTTTTTAAACATTATTATTTATAGGACTCTTTTTTGTAGTTTTTCTTGCAAGAATTAATTTTTGTATAATTCTATTATGTGCAATATAAAGAATTTTTGGTGAAAGGTTGAAAGCATTTTTATTTTTGGAAAAGTGTTAATTTTGAATTTTTTAAAAAGATTAATGTCATTTCTGCTTAAACTGGAAGTCATACATTTTTGTAAATGCATGTAAAAAGAGGCTAAAAGTCTCCTCAGACAACTTCTAAAATTTCAATTCCGTAGAAACATATCATAGACAAATCATAACAGTTCTTATTCTATAGTTAAAGTTAAAAAAAAACACAAATGTCATGAAAAAAATTTAGGGGATGATTCCTACACTCATTTTATAAAAAAAAATTCATATAAACACTGAAAAATCTCTAAAAAATTTTTTTTTTGCTTTGTTTCCGAAACGAATAATTTTTTCAAAAAATGTTATAGGGCCTTTTTGATGCATCTAAATACTAGAAATATCTCTTCATTTGTAAAATTTTGAAAAAAGTGTTTATAGTGGCTGTCAGTAAAAAAACAGTAAAAATTGAACACAAGTTTATATGAACTTTTTTTTTTTAAATTTGTCTAGGAAACACCCCCTGAATTTTTTCTCTGACATTATAAAACACCCTGTATGGAATGTCTGTGATATGGGGTTGGATTTCGGGTGTTTATACGGTGGAAATAATGATTATAGAAATGAGAGAAGGAAGGAAGGCAGTAAAGGCTTTGACCTTGCCTCCAGTTTCCAGTTCCATTGTAACTATTGATCCAGACTTTATCAAACTTTCAGTTTGGCCCGCTTACCCACCCTACCTACCCTACCTTAGATGCCATTCTGTTACAATAACTTCCCTAAAGATATAACACCCCTAAAAAAGGATCACAAAATAAGAATAGTTACGTAAAACTGGAAACAGGTATGCGCATGTGTCTGAACTCGCGACTTCTGACTATTTACACCTGGGCCGTAATTACGATATCGCTTCGTACGAAACCTTCATAAGAAGACCAGCAGGTTTCGTACGAAGCGATATTCCGTAATCACCACCTTTGACAATAAGGGTGAATATCTCATTTTTGCAAATTTTGCGCATGATCGGCCAAGCTCGGCTTTTGACAGTACTACTTACAGCTAAATGAATCAGAAAACTAGCGCTAAAGTGAAGTATACATTTGCTAATACATTCCCATGTATTTTATTTAATTTTCTGTAAAGTTACGCCGAAGTAAAGCGGAAGTAAAGTGAAAGTAACGTTCTATAAATAGGCCTTAAGAGTTAAAGTGATGCTTTGTGTGACGAAGCAGAAAGATTGTCTGGTGAGCGAAGCGAGACAGACAATTCTGCCGAGGCACACAAAGCTACTTTAACTCTGTGTAGTAAACGATACTTTTTCTTAAAACTTCTAAATACTATGATTTTATAGCAAATTTAATTTATTTATTTTAGTTTACTTTTATTTATTATAAAATAAACGTCATTATTAAAGTGATGTTTATTTAACGTTTTAAGAAAAAAAAAATTGGTAGCGTCAGTAAAAGTTACTTTTACTGTCGCCGGCAGTAAAAATAAAAACTCTATGATACAGTTCAGAAAAGTGCTACTTTATGTTCGCCATATACCTCACTAAAGTGATGTTTTTTTACGTTTTAAGAAGGTAGATAGAGGACAAACAAATAGACAGATACACGGGACATGTACTAGGCTAGGGGGCACCGCCGCCGTTTAAAAACTACACCCCTTTAAGTCTACTTCACAAACAATACTTGATTCTAAATATCTTACAAATGGTTTGTCCAAACATAATAAAATTAGTGGAATCATTAACGGCAATAAAAACATTGCTTTTAAACTTGTCTTGACATTTGTAGCCCCCCTAGAAATGGAGTTACCACCGGTAGAGTGCATAAAGATTGTCATAACTTTTTTGTTCATAATAGTTTTGTAATTTGATTTATTGTTGCTGGTAGATCTATTCAATAAGAAACTTTGTTATTATCTAAAACTTCTCGCTTAACTGTACCAATTTGAAATAGGACATTTTGGGACAGTCTATATATAATATAAACTGTTAGTAAATTAAGACCTTTTGTTGAACAAATTCATTAGTCGCCCATTAATGCAAACAAGCGATAATGGCTTTAATTAAATTAATTCTTATTCACAAAGGCAAATTTAGTTTACATACATTAGACATTGTTTACAAGTTGATGTAAATTTAACTTAACTTCATTTAATTTTAATAACACCATCCTAAAGGTAAAATGTCGCCAAAATAGTAACAAACGAATATTTGCATATAAACGTGCTGCCAGCTTACGAAATAAGATTGTTCAGGGTTGAAGTCAAGCCTCTTTCCGAGTTTAAACGAATGAATCCAGTTGAGCTGGTGGTAAGTAGGTACTGTAGGTAGCTATTCATGATGTTCATATATTTGTTTAACTATAGTAGGCGGCAGCGCATTACCCAAAATATCCCATTATCTTCACATTAAAGCCCGCGGCGGCGGCATGTTTAGATTTTATTTTGGCTCCACAAAAACAACATTGTATGTACTTTAGAAATTTAATTATTCTGTGTACTAAAAATAGTATTCAAATTTAATGATTGACTTCTATAATTATTGGTTAAAAATTTGCATTAAAAACAACTTGGATGACTGTGTACTGTGTAGAAATTCTATTTCCGGTTAAAATCGATATAAGACAAATTCTCCAATGTTACGATACGACCCTAAGTTAGGTTTACAAACTGCTTTTAAATAGGTCATATTAAAGACATAAGACTACTAGATACGGCGTGTAATACAATGTTTGGAGCCAACATAGGTCTGTGGTTCCAGTTCCACAGTACAGACTGCAAGACATGCGCGAGGCTAATTGTGTAGTGGGGGAACTTAATAGGCGTGGCTAATGCCCGGATTCACCACACATTCTTAAGTGTTCCTTAATGTTAAGTGACTCTTTACCATAAACAGAGATTGACAACTGTAGCATTGACATTGTTTAAAATTGTGCTTTCTATGAAAAACAGTCACTTAGATTTTAAGAAACAGTTATCAATTGCAGTGCAACCGGCCCTAAGTGAAACATCCAAAGAGATTATATATTTACAATAGAGAAGGCATATTCATTGTTTGGGGCCAAGATCTTTTTGTTTACCCAATTTAAGTTATATGGACTAATGAGTCAGTGGCCGTAAATAAACAAACGTTTTCAATGGAACTTCCCTATGCTAGCCTTTTAAATCTTGGACCCACACATTGGTGTGGGTCCAATCATTCTAGTTATTCTATTTTTATGTATTGGCATTACACATGTAATGATGTGTCTAGTGGTTTTATTTCTTTGTGGTAAGAATATCCCTAACAAAATACACATTGTGTGCATCTGTTTACTGAAATAAATATTGGCTATCTTTGATTTTTGCGCTGTTTTCTTTGCAGAAAATGGAACGATGCATTTTCTTGATGATTCTTTAAACTTTAAAGGTTTGTGATTTATTTAACTCCAGCTCCTTGTGAACAAATGTTAAAAATAAATAGTAAATGCAGGCTGTTCCTAAATTTCTTTTGCCTGATCGTGAAGATGAAATTTAAAACGATTTTTTATCAGCCACCTTTGATTTTTTGAATTTTACTCTATTGTGAATGGGGGTTTTTTATGTCAGTTTTCGAATGTTATTTTGACAACAAATGCGTCAAATGTATTTTATTAAAATAAATTATTTAAAATGTGCTGCCGGCGAGATAAATAGTAAGAAGATATTTCCTTTTTTAAATAATTTTGTTTTAGGATAACAATATGGCTCTAATCTTCGTAAAACATCAGAGAAATGTTTCTTGTTAATGTCCACTTTGCATAAAACTTGAGATGTTTAAGCGACTATTTTGACCATATGTACAATGCATAAATTGATCGTTTTAAATTCCATGTCCATAGTACTATTGGGGAAACAATAAAGTAATCGACACTTTTCTTCATTGTGATTATGGTCATATAGCAGCTTACAAATCTTAAGTTAAATTCTAAGTGCGTGTAAGTGAGTTACCCTTTTATACTATTTTGCAATACTTACAGCCTTTTTGTCGTGCTAAAACAAATAAATTTAAAAAAGCAAATATGTTTCGACAATTCTTTTTACCTGAATCACATTCTTAGTTGTGTTTTTAGTTCAAAATAAATCTGACGCAGCCAATTTTGTTGTTGTCAAAGTGTCAAAATAAATGTGACAGACTTTATACCCTGTTTACACCCAGCAATTTTACGAAAATCTAGTCATGTAGATAAAAAAAATCAATTACTTGAAAAGGCCATAATAGTACATACCATTCATAAAAAAGGGGCTTGTAAGTAAAAAATAAAAGTTTAGATAAGTTGACATGATTTTATTCACGAAAAAAAAAACAGATGTTGTATTTTTTTTACTGTTTCATAGATTCAGGAAAACATTTAGATGCCTTTTTCACATCGCTGCATTGCTGAATTGGCGGAATTGCATCTAAGCATTTGGTTAATTTCTCAAAATCGAATTTTGTTTTCATATTCTCGGGCATGTCTTGTAAAAATTTCTCAGTTAGGATTATTCCATCTTTGTCGATAACGTTGCTTTTTTCGTACAAACATTTTACAAAACAACTCACTTTTTCAGGCATATTTTCCGGAGCTACTTTTTCCGGGTCGGGAAACTGTTTGAAGTCCTCTTCCGTGAAATTAACCTTTTCAGCGCAATATTTTTCATTTTCAAGATCCTTCTCGTCTTCATAACCCTAAACAAGGAAAAAAAGATTGTGTATTAACAGCAATTGTGGCTCCTCCAGCGCGTGGTTAAAGAAAAATGTCGCGAAGCATAGAAACTGTGCTTATGTAATGTTGGTTGCCTAAAATCAACAAATAACAACACTTTCTGGTCATTGCTCAGTGGGTTTATTAGAGTTAATTTTGGTTAAAAATTGTGCTTACCAGCAACCTAAATAAACAAAGCACAAGTTGACATGTTCTAAAAGTCCATTAATAAGCGTTTAAATACAGAATTTTGGCAATTTAAAATGCAAAAATGTAGTGCTTCTAAATTGCCCAAATTCTGTATTTAAACGCTTATTGATGGATCTTTAGAATATGTCAACTTGTGCTTTGTTTATTTATGTTTCTGGTAAGCACAATTTGTAATTAAAATTAACTCTTATAAACCCACTGAACAATGACCAGAAAGTGTTGTTTTTTGTTGATTTTAGGCAAGCAACATTACATGACCACAGTTTCTATGCTGATAAATAAGGAAATCCGTGGTAAATCTAGAAAAAAACACCCTTAATTAAAAAATACCTCTGAGGATGCAAAAATTTCTTGGACAGAAAAAACACCCACAAGAACAACTATGACTGTTTTAAAACTCGCCATTTTTTTGCAGAATTAACCTTTTTTTAATACAAGAACACTTTTTGCATTAATTCCAATGATAGAAAAAAAATCCGTTTTATATGAAAAAAAAATTAAGCATAATTTGCTAAATTAGCCAGAAATAAGCTAAATGTGTGAATTTTTTTGTGTTAAAATTAGTTAAATTACCAATTTCCTTTTTATAACAAGAGCATTAATAATAATATGCTTATAAATAATTAATTTTGGTGAAAAAAAAAAAAATATAAAAACATCCTGCAAATTAAGGTATACAGTGTGTCCCAAAAAAAGCTCATATAGTTAAATAAAAATGTTTGTAAAAAACTTTAAATTTATTGTAGACTCTACAAAAACTTAATTAAGAGTGGTAGGCAATAAAGAAAACATACAGGGTGTCAAAAAATTGGCGCATAAACGCGATGATACATTATTAAGGCATTCTCAGGAATCCCTAGAAAAATATACTATCCATTCACGTTTGAAAAAAAGAGTCACCTATAAAAACTGGAACCTTTTTCTTTGAAAAGTTGAATTTTCCACAAAGCTTGCATAACATTTCAAATTTACTGTCATAAAAATTAAAAAAATGCCAAAAATAATATGATAGTTACATAAAACAGGCGTGAAAATGGAAAAACATAACAATTTTTGCTTGAGATGTGAGAATTTATAAAGAAAATTGTAGACATTTTTGTAAAAGTGCTAATTTATCCTATGATACCTAAAAGGGCTTCTTAACAGTGAGTACTACATGAATAATTCCTATTTTGAATAACTTTTAAATGATTTGCTGATTTGTGCGTTATAAAATAATTTAATAAGAAAAAAATACTTCTGTATATGTTAAAACCATTATTTTTGATTCAGATGCCCTGAACACGTTTTTAAATGCATTTTTAAATTTTTTTGACTTTTCTTACATAACAAGCAAACACAAGTGACATTAATGTCAATAAACAGGGTAAAATCTGTCACTCTATGGCTCGCCTGCTTAGTTTTTATTTAATTGTAAATGAATAGTAAAAAAAATCCATCTGTTATATTCATGGAAGAAAATGCGAATAAAAGTTGCATAAGTTCGGCATCACAGTTTGTAAAATACATCTTATAAACTTATCTAGATTCTTAAGCATACATTTTTGCGTAAGAGTTTATGAATATGAAAACTTTGTAAAATTAAATTAATTATAATAATGTTGTTTGACCATTTAAAAGACAAACAAATGGTAAAATAATTTAAGATAGATTGTGCCTTTGTATTTAGTCATTTTTTTCGTTAATATGTGCTGTTATCTTTAAGATATAAGCATTTAAAGTTTCGCACTTTGGGTTCTTATATCTCCAAGGATATATGAGATAGATTTTTTTTAAATAATTTTCTAGGGGATTCCTAGACATGCCCCAACAACGTACCATACAGGACACCCCGTTAAATAAAACAAGTAATGACTATTTAATACTTTTTATTTATCAGAAAAAGTTATTATAATATTTTTAAAAAATTATTCATTTTTTAACTCTTTTACTGATTCAGCAAAACATATGGAAATTTTTTTTATATCACCACATTCTTTTATTGGTAATAGAGCATCCAAACAAATGGTTACTTTTTCATGATCAAATTTTTTTCTTTCAACCATTTCTTCCAGCATTATTTTACTTTGGATTTTTCCATCTTTGTCTAGAAAATTATCTTGTTCATATAAACATTTCAGAAAACAGGCCAATTTTTCAGGAATTTTTTCAGCTACTTCTTTTGAATAATTTAGCTTATCAAAATTAAAATCCTTGATGTCTTCTTCTTTAAAGTTAGTTAATTCGGAGCAATATATGGCATTTTCTGCATTCTTGTCTCCCTGAAAAACATAAAAAATACATACATCACAGATCCACATTAAAAAACTGTCTGTGAAGTAGAATTTTAATTCTGTCAGATTTAGCCACTTTTTTAGAACAATATTTTGTGAAAATAAAAGACTTTCTTAGGGAACCCTTGGTATAAAAATGTGCTATTATGTCTTAAAATCGATATTTCAAGTTTAGTCCATTGTAAAACTCTATAATATACAGATTATGTGTTAATGTTGTGCACCCTCCAAGATGTGAATTTTAAACGCAAATTGCTTGAGACAGCAACCATATCAAGAGGTCTGGTAAGTACCATTGTAAAATTAACATTGTTTTCTATTACCCAGAACAAACCATACCCCTTGATATGGTTGCTTTCTCAAGCAATTCCGCGCGTTTAAAGCTGACATCTTGGTGGGTGATCATCATCATCAGATTAATAAAGGATTTTTTAATTCTTGCGGTAGATTCGGGTAATTTTAAATTAAAATATCGTAAATAATATGTAAAGGAACATTTTTACACCAATGGGACCTAAAACACTCTCTTATTTTTCTTTAAAAAATATTTTAAAAAGACCAATGTTGGAAACACAGAATAAGAAAAAAATGTTCGTTTTCTTTGGGCCGTAATGTTGGTTGCCTAAAAAAATTTCATGGGTAGTATTTTTAATGCACTTCTGTGAACTGTGACATAGGGCTTGACCGTGTCTATTGGATAGTGATTAAAATTCACAGTTTTGAAGATCTGTGCTCCTAGAAGCTCATATAAGTCATCTCTGTTAAGCTCCCGTCAATTCTACTAAATAGCACATCTACATGAGGGCCCCATCGTATATTAAAACTAAATGTAGTTTTCAAAACTAGAAAAATTGGGCTACAAACTTATTATGCTTTCAATTAAATCGGTTATTTCTTTCCATCAAAAACCTGTCAAAAAACAAAAATATAATGATTTTTGTAGTAAGATTTTCGACACAAAGAATTAACCGATTTAGATGAAAGCATAATACGTTTGTAGCCCTATTTTTCTAGTTTTTAAAACTACATTTAGTTTTAATATAGGATGGGGCCCTCATGTAGATGTGCTATTTAGTACAATGACGGGAGCTCAACGGAGATGACTTAAACGAGCTTCTAGGAGCACAGATTTTTGAAACAGTGAATTTGAATCTCTAGCCTTAAAAAGAACCTTATCGGCAATGGTTTGTATTGAGCAGATATGTCCTTTAACGACATTTTTAAATGGGTTGTGGTAAAATAAAACGTTTTATAGTTATTTAATAATTTTTATTCAAAAGAAAAAAAAATTGTGTACATGCACGAAATGTTTAGAATTTATTTTTGGTTTTACTCTTTTAAAGAGTCTTTGTAACATTTGGAAACTTTTTTCATGTCGTCACATTTTTGAATTGGTGGAATTGTATCTAAACAAACGGTCAATTTTTCATGGTCGAATTTCATTTTTCTATTTTCGGGCATTTCGTCAATCATTTTTTCGGTTAGAAGAATTCCATCTTTGTCTATGAAATTATTTCTTTCATGCAAACATTTTATAAAGCAACCCATTTTCTCTGACATATTTTCACTTTCCCTGATAAGATGTTTTGACATTTTAGAAAACTGTTCTGTGTCCTCATCATTAAAATTTGCAACTTCGGCACAATATTTTTCATTTTCAGCTCTCTGAAAATAATAAAACATTTTTTGCAAAATACTAGTGTCCAAAAATTGGCGCATAAACGCGATGGTACGTTGTTGGGGCATGTCTTTGGATTCCTGGAAAATTGTTTAAAAAAATCCATCTGTTATTTTCATTGAGGAAAATGCCAACAAAGTTGCATAATTCGGAACACAGTCTAGAAAAATACATCCTAAAATCTCATCTATGAGTCTTGATCATACACTTTTGCATTAGATTTTATTGACTTTGTTGTCCTTCATTTCATGAAAATTTTGTAAAATTAAACTTATTATAAAAATGTAATTCGACCATTTTAAAGATTAACAAATGGTGAAATGGTTTAAGACTACAGCTTTGAATTAAACCATTTTTTTTTGTTAATATGTGCTGTTGTCTTCAAGGTATGAGCGTTCGAAGTTTTGCACTTTGGGACCTCACATGTCCATATGTATGTGAGATAGATTTTTTTAAAAATTTTTTGGGATCTCTAAAATAACGTACCATTGCGTTTATGCATTATTTTTGGACACCCTGCATGGATACTCGAGTTGTCTAATAATATTCAAAACCTAACTATTAGCAACTATTATTTTGGTCAAATTTACTTGTATTTCAAACCAGAGTTCTCTTTTACAAAATATATAATAAGTTTTAGCTATTACGCATTTCTCAATCTTTGAGCTTTAAGCGATTTTGTTTTTCCAAAAGCATAAAAATGTCCCTAAAGGACATATCTGTCTAAAACAATGCGAGGTTAAGACTACAGTTTTAAATTCACATATTCGAAGATCTGTGCTCCTAGAAGCTCGTATAAGTCATCTCCGTTGAGTTCCCGTCAATTCTACTAAATAGCACATCTACATGAGGGCCCCATCCTACAGGGTGTTATTTTGTAGACTTTACTAGCGTTTTGCTCAGCTATGTGCAATTCGATTTCCATGAAAATTTCTGGAGTGACCATTTAAGAACTATGCTTGCGACTGGTAAATACAAAATCTCAATTGGTTTATTACTTTTGCAGAAAAGAACAGTCATTATAGCTTCTTCTTTTATTTTTCTGGTATTATTTTTTTTTGGAAAAGCTTTATTATTCTACATTTAAATTAGTTTTTCAATATTAATTAAGAATCTCCGTTGTTTTAGAATAAATTCATAAAGTTTTTTAAAATACCTGGCTAAAATGGTCCTTTTTTTATTATTAGGCAGGCATTGAATTTGTTTTGCTTTTATGACACTCATTTTTTTGACGTTATAACAATAAATCACGATTGTCATAATTTGTCAACACAACAAGAACACAGAAAAGTTTTAAATCTGTAGCCCACTTACCTAAGATAATTAATAAAAAAAAACTAAATCAGCCGACTATGTTAGAAAAACTTATTAAATTAATTAAATCAATTATGAAACAATGGTAAGGTTTATTAAAAATTTAAAAAATGATTTGTACTTAAAATAATCCAGATTTTTCCAAAAAAAAATAATGATTAACATAAAAATCGATAAGTATGATGTTACTGTCATTTTCTGCAAAACCAGTAAAGGTCTTAAATGTTCTTTTCAGAAATTTTTAAGAAAATCAAAATGCACATAGCTGAGCAAAACTTAAGTAAAGTCTACAAAATAACACCCTGTATATTAAAACTAAATGTAGTTTTGAAAACTACAAAAATAGAGCAACAAAAGTATTATAATTTTATTTAAATCGGTTATTTCTTTGTGTCGAAAATCTGACTTCAAAAATCATTATAATATTATTGATTTTTAAAAAATTAACTTTGTAAATACCTGTGGATTTGCAAAAATTCCATAGACACTTAAAACAACCAAAGATACAATTATGAAAGTTGCCATTTTTTTGGCTGCAACCTCTTTTTGGTAGCACAAAACAAAAGCACTTTTTGCTATGATACTTAAACAGAAAAAAATCTGTTTTATATTAAATGTTCAGCCTAATTTGTTTGATTGAACAAAAATTAGTCAAAAGTGTGAATTTTTGTTGTTCAAAAAATTAGTAAAATAATCTGTTTCCTCTTTATAACAAGAGTATTATTAATAATGCGTTTATAAGTATTTAATTTGGTTGTTACATTGTAAAAAAAATCGTAAAAACATCCGGTATAAAAAGGTATACAGACTGTTTAAAAAGTGATACTATCGTGGACATGGAATTTAAAACGATAAATTTTTGCATTGTAAATATGGTCAAAATAGTGGCTTAAACATCTCAAGTTTTATGCGAAGTTGACATTAACAAGAAACATTTCTCTGATGTTTTACGAAGATTAGAGCCTTATTGTTATCCTAAAACAAAATTATTTAAAAAAGGAAATATCTTCTTAGTATTTTTTTCGCCCGCAACACATTTTACATAATTTATTTTAATAAAATACATTTGACGCATTTGTTGTCAAAATAACATTCGGAAACTGACATAAAAAACCCATTCACAATAGAGTAAAATTTAAAAAATCAAAGGTGGCTAATAAAAAATCGTTTTAAATTCCATGTCCACGATAGTACGTTATTGGTGCAAGCCTAGGGATTTCTGGAAAAATGTTAAGAAAAATCTATCTTTTTTGATCTCTTAGGAAAATAGGTTTAGTAAAACATGTTTATAATATGTAAAACTTTGACTTTTATTATTAAACAGCATTAAAAAACTTGTAAATAAATAAAACAGTAAAGGAACATCAAATAACAAACTTTAGTACAACTTAATTCTTAGTAAAATAAACTTGTAAACTTACAGCAAACTTAAAATATTGATTTTAACACAAATTAATATTTTTATAAGTCCTACACCCAATCTAATAGGACATGACATATTAACAAATAAACTGTGACCACAGACATCGAAGTTAAAGTTATTGGAAAACCAATTCTGCAAAAAAAAAAACATCAATAACGTTTTTTATAAATATTTTTAATCTTGCCAAAAAAATTAAACTCACTTAAAAAAATCCATGAAAGTAAATCTGTAACCATGCTGTTCTGCTACCCCAGCACAAATAATATTTGATGAAGATCCAAAAAGACTCCCATTTCCTATAAAATGAAAAAATGTATTAAGACTTGCGTTTCAAATTCATAAATGGAATGTTCTGTGCACTCAAAAGTTCGTAAAAGTCATCTCCCTGAATGTCTGTTACTTTCGAAATTTCAACAAAATATGCAAGGAGTAATACATCAATAACTATGATTACAAATATTTAGGATAATGTTTGTGATACATAAAAGTGGTACTGAGTGCAAGATATAATAAAAATATGGTAAAATAGTACTTTTTGGTGTTTTTCTTTCTACATTGAAATCTTTGAACAAGCACATCTATGTTAATGAAAAACGTAAGTTGCAATTTTAATCATTTATAAGCTTAAAAAAACCATGGTAAATTAACGTATTAAGGTTTGGCATAGTCCACGTAATGTATATAAGGCAAAAAATGTATCCGTAGTCGAAAAAAAAAACAAATATAGTATGATGACTTTTGAAGTCAGATTTTCAATACAAAGAGAAAGAAATAACCGATTTAAATAAAACCATAATACGCTTGTAGCCCTATTTTTGTAGTTTTCAAAACTACATTTAGTGTTAATATAGGATGGGGTCCTCATGTAGATGTGCTATTTAGTAGAATTGACGGGAGCTCAACGGAGATGACTTATACCGCGAGCTTCTAGGAGCACAGATCTTCGAAACTGTAAATTTAAATCTCTAGCCTTAAGTGTGATTTATAGTTAAATTAAATTAACTCAACGCCACTCAAAGCTACTTTACTCCACTTAACTTGACGCGACTAAATTAAGGCATTTATACTATAAATTTACACGCTAATTTTGTAAACGCCATCTATCGGTAAATGTTAGAATCGTGTTATTTACTGAAATTCTTCGATTAACTTCGTAATTTTAAAAATTTGGCCTAGTAGCCGATAGATGGCTTTAGTGATGAGGCTTACTTTACATTGAATTAGCTGAAATTAACCAAAATTAAGGAATACAACCTTAAGTAAACGTCAAGTTAAGTTAATTGGATGTGTAAATGCGATTTCATCTTTCGTATAATTTATTTCAGTCGCGGTACGTTAATTATAAGTGAAGTTAAGTTAATGTATATATAAATTAAGCTTTAGTAATTACCTCCGAAGCAAGCTCCAAAAGACAAGGCCCAAACCAATGGCTGTAAAGGCAGATTTAGTTCTCTATTGTTGGACAAATCTGTAGCAATTTTGATCATCATTGAAGTAAGAGGAATATTATCCACGAATGCAGATGCGATTCCAGAGACCCATAGAATTAAAATGATGGCAACTGCTAATCTAGATTCTGGACCAACTGACATTATAACATATTGGGTTTGTTTTCCAATCCAATCTATAAGCCCTAATCTACCTAGTGCCTAAAAAATAAAAAAAAGATGTAGGAAAAAAAAAGAGTTGTCCTTGTACGAAGGCTGTCTTTTATATTTTGCATACAGACAAATAGGGGGCGCCACCAACGTCACCACAAGTGCCAAACAAACCCTTCAAGTTTATTAGAACCATACCGAAAGTTTTGTTAGAATACGACAAGTATTTTAGCCACAATAATTTTTTTTAAGTTGGAGAGTTTTCGAAAATTTGGAATTGACCTTAGAAAACTTTAAGGCAAAATTTTTTGATTGCTTTCAAGGAAAATTATCTCAACAACAATGTCTTGCCGAGCTGATTTTAACTTTTGGCAACAATGCACCACATCTATAGACTATTTCCTGCTGATTCCTGAAATTCAAACATGGACCGCCCATCAGTCTTAGCGCTCATCCTAAGACAGCTCTACCAAAAACAGGCGGAGTGTCCCGGAAATACATGGATGCTTTGCGCCAGTTAAAACCCGCGGAAAATGCACAAGTGACACACTGCAAGATTTAGACATTCTAAGGCAATTAAATGACGCCAATTCAAAGAATCTTACATAAACAGTTGAATGTGAAAAAAATTATTTTCTGTTGGACAGCCTAATTTTTTAGTGAGGCACAAAAGTAGACTAGTGGCCCAGAATTTTAAGTCTGCTTGGCAGTGGAATTTCATAAATCGCATACAAAACCGCGAATGATTACCAATCATGAATTTGCATTAAAAATTTGAAAATAACCGACAATAAGCTTCCAGTGGGTTTCGTAAAGAATAAGCCAAAAAGAGGTATACCGCGTTTCCCTGCAGCTCGCGAGGTTAACTCAAAAATGTACTGTGGCGAAACCACTTGTCGTATCTTAACAAAACTTTCGGTATAGTCCTAATAAACTTGAAGGGTTTGTTTGGCACTTGTGGTGCCGTTGGTGGCGCCCCCTATATGTCAACATGCAAAATATGAAAGACAACCCTCGTAAATTACACAGATAAGAGTTTACCTCCATAAGAATAAAAAGAGAGGCAAAAAATAAAAGTGTTGACCATTCGATTCGACTTAAAATCCCTTCTATGTCGTCTCCTCCATATACTAAAAGTAGGAGTAATGCCCCCAAAAGAGCAGTCCACCCCAAACCTAATCGACCTTAAAAGAAATTTATTAATTTTCGTAGTACGAGAGCTGACAACCAAAAACACACATCATCGAACGTTGTCATGATTTTTTGGGCATAACATTATATTTAATATTTCTTAACTTTTGTCCAATACACTGGCAGCGCTAACAGGTAGCGTTTTTTTTAAACATCATAAGTGAGATATTTTTCTTTGAAGAAATAAAATAATATGTGCAAATATGAGCCTTAACACTGCCAGACATTTATGAAGTGAAAACTTTTAATTTTGTGTAATCTATAGACTTTTATGCGTAAAATAAGAAATTTTTATTACAGGGTTTTCTGTCCTTGAAAAGCACATTTGAAAGGCGATTACCCCATCATAAAGGGTTGGCAGGGTTATAGCTCGAAGGTGCAAAAATCAATTTTGTTGTATGAAGAAAACGATCCCACTTATAATGTTTTTATTAAAAAAAAACGCTATCTGTTTGGCCTGCCATTTTGTTGGATTAAGAAAAGGAATATTAAATATTATGTAATATCAAAAAATCATGACAGCGTTAATGATGTGGATTTACATGTTGATAGCTTCTATATTATTGTAGTATACTTACTCAAAATAGGTATTGAATGTAGAAAAAACACAGAAATGACCAATAGAAGAATACATCCGGATTTAAAAAGTAAAACCTTGTTTTTAATAGGGAACTCTTTTTCCAAATCTTTGAGATTTATTTTGTAATCATCATTTCTCTCTTCGGTGGTGGTAACATTGTTAACAGTAGTTTGAAGTTTTCCCAATAAACAAGCTGTACGTTTTCTTAAGGACTCTTTTACTATGTCTTCATCTCTTGAGTAACTACTTACTGATGCTGTTGTTCTTTTCCAAACTGCTATTTCACCTCGTAATTCTTAAAAAAAAATAAACAAAAAAATTACGGTGATGGCCCACAAAAAACCTGCTTAAAGGAGAATGTCGTGAAGCATAGAAATTGTGGTTATGTAATGTTGATTGTCTAAAATCAACAAAAAACAGCACTTTCTGGTCATTGCTCAGTGAGTTTATAAGAGTTAATTATAATTAAAAATTGTGCTTACCAGCAATATAAATAAACAAAGCACAAGTTCTATTCTAAAGGTCCATTAATAAACGTTTAAATACAGAATTTTGGCAATTTAGAAGCAGGATTTTTTTCCATTTTAAATTGCCAAAATTCTGAATTTAAACGCTTATTGATGGACATTTAGAATATGTGAACTTGTTGCTGATAAGCACAATTTTTAAAAGCTTTTATTTAACTCGCAATGTATGTTTGTATGTATGTATGTATGTATGTATGTATGTATGTATGTGTTTGTGTAGTACAAATCTTGCAACTCGATTTTGAAACACTTACGCTTGACCAATTTTTCTGAAATTTTGTATACATGTGGAAGTCCGGTGACAATGCAAAATGGTAACTTTTTTAGTCCTAAAAACTTAATATGGCGTCCACAACAAAATGGCGGATGACTTTTTTCTAAACAATTCTCACGATATGGGTATCAAATGAAAGGTTATGACCGGTAGTATACAGTAAAATATATGACATAATTCAAAATCCAATATGGCGCCCAACAAAATGGCAAATTAGCTTTTTCTTAACTATTTTGCCGATATGGGTATCAAATGAAAGGTTATGACTTGTAGAATACAGTAAAATATATGACATAATTCAAAATCCAATATGGCTCCCAACAAAATGGCAAATTAGCTTTTTCTTAACTATTTTGCCGACATGGGTATCAAATGAAAGGTTATGACTTGTAGAATACAGTAAAATATATGACATAATTCAAAATCCAATATGGCGCCCAAAAAAAAATGGATTCTCTTTTTTTTAACTATTTTGCCAATATGGGTATCAAATAAAAAGTTATAGCAATGACATACGAAATGAAATGATTAAAAGACATCTACAGTAAAAACTAAAAAATGTAAAATAAATTAATGTAAAAAAATTTTAAGAAAAAGCTTTTATTTAAATGCCCTAAAAAGAAAAAAATAAATTTTTTCAATTAAATTAAACCCATTAATTTGTCACAATATACACTTTTTATGATATAAAAGCTTGTCGCGAAATTTACTATTGCAATTAATAAAAAGAATACAATACTTATACCATTTACCAATTTTTAATTTAAGTGGTTCTGAAAAAAGAAAAAAATGTATGTATTTTACAAAATAAATCTACATAAATGCAGAATCTCGCGAAATTTACTATTGCAATTTATAAAAAGAATACAATACTTATACCATTTACCAATTTTTAATTTAAGTGGTTCTGAAAAAAGAAAATAATGTATGTATTTTACAAAATAAATCTACATAAATGCAGAATCTCGCGACAAGCTTTTATATCATAAAAAGTGTATATTGTGACAAATTAATGGGTTTAATTTAATTGAAAAAATTTATTTTTTTCTTTTTAGGGCATTTAAATAAAAGCTTTTTCTTAAAATTTTTTTACATTAATTTATTAATTAAATGTAACTCTTATAAACCCACTGAGTAGTGACCAGAAAGTTGTGTTTTTTGTTAATTTTGGGCAACCAACATTACATAACCACAGTTTCTATGCTTCGTGACATTCCCCTTCAAGAACGGAACATGAACTTATGTTTTATTGGTTGTCTAGTTTTAGACGCAAATTAATCATTTTATAAAGGTCTTAATAAACGAATGATGGCAATAATTTTTACAATAAACTGTTCAGCGTGAATGAACAAAATAGTAGTTTGACACTGAAATTATTTATTTTGTGGCTCATATGGTCGATGAAACTAGGACAAATGAATGAAGGCTTTACAAAGTGCTTTAAAAATTAAATGAAACACTATAAAATGCCTTACATACCAAATTATGGAAGTCTTTTTAAACTTTGAACTTAAAATTATTATTATTTTTCCTTCTAAAGATTCTTATGACATCTAGTGGTAAAGAGATGAACTTGAAGTTAAAAACTAAAATCCTATTTGATTTAAAAATAGATTTTTAAATGGTGTTTTTGAGCTTTTACATTTCTCCAATAGATGTAGTGAGACTTGACAATTTTTTGAAGAGTTGGAGAAATAAAATTACCTAGTTCAGAAAAAAACTTACCTTTAACCTCAGATGGTTCAGAATATTTAAAATGTTTAGTATCTCTATAAAAATATCTTAATTGGAAATAAACAATGACCAATGAAATCAAAGTACCAATGCCCATGTGCATTGTAAATGTAAAAAAATTAACACCCTAAAAAATACAAATAAAATGTAAAAATAAAAAAAATTAATAAAAACTAAAAAAAAAATTTAAAAAATTTTCAAAAAATGCAAACACAAATTTAAAATAACTTACAGCTTTTATTACATTGGGATTTGATGCAATAAGAACGTTTGGGGGGTCACCTATGGGGGTAATAGCCCCCCCAATATTTGAAAAAACGACCATGCAAATTAAAACTGGTACAGGGTTAAGTTTTAAAACTTCTGCCAATCTAAAATAAAAAAAATCCTGGTATAAAAAATAGCTATTTGCCTAACAGTGAGTAAAAAGTGATGCTATTTTGCTCACGTTTAAAAAATGAAAAAAATATACTTCAAAATTTAAAAAAAATGCTTTAAAATACAGCGTATTAAAATAATGGCGCATAAACGCGATAGTACACTCTTGGGGCATTCCCAGGGATCCCTAGAAAATGATCAAAAAAAATCCACCTGTTATATTTATCGAGAAAAATGCGAACAAAGTTGCATAAGTTTGGCAACACAGGTTGTAAAATACGTCTTTAAAACTCATCTAGATTCTTGAGCATACATTCTTGCATTAAATCATATTGACATTGTTGTCAGCTTCATTTTATAAAGTTCTTATAAAATGAAGCTGATTATAAAAATGTAATATGACTATTTAAAATATAAACAAATGGTAAAATAATTTTGGATATATTGTGTTTTTGTATTTAGCCATTTCTTTTGTTAATATGTGCTGTTATTTTCAAAGTATAAGCGTTTAAAGTTTTGCACGTTTGGGCCTCATAGGCCTCCGAGCATATTTAAGATAGATTTTGTTTAAAATTTATTTAAATTTTCTGGGGCTCCCTAGATATACTCCAATAACGTACCATCCCGTTTATGCGTCAATATTTGACACCCTGGATAATAAAATTGTTTTTTTATATTTCTATTTTTTTCTAAAAAAGATATATTTACTTAATTGTAACTGGTGTTATTAAAAGAGCAGTGGTTACAGAATCCAAAAAACATGATAAAAATGCTGTTACCAAACACAGAGAGTTTACCAAAGGCCATATTTTTCCTCCAGTTACCTAAAAAATATCAAAAAATTAGCAAAAAAAAAATGTCTTTCTTTGGAAAATTCGTAAAAAGTTTTAAAAGTGGAGGGGGTTAATTAACTCACCCTATAAGCTTGAACAGACAAATAATCAAAAATTCCAGTTTCACTTATTATGGTAACAAGAGTCATCATAGAAAAAAGTAACAGTAAAGTCTCTCCATTTATCCAAGAAATTATTTCTGACGTAGTTGGTCTTGCATCAAAAAAAGCCAAAATTGCCAATGACATCGTACTGGACAACATTGCTGCCACAGTTCTATGTACCACCTTAAAAAAAAAGATATGTTTCTTTTAATTTACATCATAAGTCCAAGATAGTTAGTATAAATCCACAAAGCAATAGACACGGTCAAGCCCTACGTCACAGTTCACAGAAATGCATAAAAATACTATCTGTGAAATTTTTTTAGACAACCAACATTAGGGGCCAAAGAAAATGGTCATTTTTTTCTTATTCTGTGTTTTCAACATTGGTCTTTTTAAAACATTAGTTAAAGAAAAATAATATAGTTTTTTTAGGTCCCATTGGTGTAAAAATGTTCCTTTATATGTTATTTACGATATTCTAATATAAAATTACCCAAGAATCTACCACAAGAATTAAAAAATCCCTGTTTAATTTGATGACGATGATCACCCACCAAGATGTGAGCTTTAAACGCGAATTGCTTGAGAAAGCAACCACATCAAGGAGTATGGTTTGTTCTAGGAAATAAAAAAAATGTTAATTTTACAATGGTACTTACCAGACCTCTTGATATGGTTGCTTTCTTAAGCAATTTGCGTTTAAAATTCACATCTTGGAGGGTGCACAACATTAACACAACAAATGTATATTATAGAGTTTAACAATGAACTAAACATGAAATATCGAATTTAAGACAATATAGCACATTTTTATATCAAGGGTTCCCTAAGAAAGCCTTTTATTTTCACAAAATATTGTTCTAAAAAAGTGGCTAAATCTGACAGAATCAAAATTCTACTTCACAGACAGTTTTTTAATGTGGATCTGTGATCTGTGACGTAGCACTTGACCGTGTGTATTTACACCATGGGTCCAAAATAGTTAAAATAAATCGACAAAGCAATTTTCAATCAAAAATATATAGTAGCCAAATTTTGTATATGTGCGGTTAGAACATCTATTTAGGAAGCTAAATCCACAAAATGCACACAAATAAGAGTTTAGGGTTGGCGTGGTAGCCCCCCAAAAAGCCCTCTTTAGTTTGCAACATAAGATTACGATGGATCTGCACCAAATTTTACAAATAGGTGCTAAATAAAAAGGTTTTTGGAAAAATAATTTCTTTAAAAAATTCTCCCCTAAGTGGCCCCCAAAGAGTAATATTCAATCATGTTGGATTTACACCAAACTTCGCAAATAGATGCAAAATAACATTCTACTTACATCAAATATTATCATAAAATACAATACAAGCAAAACAAGAGCTGCGTAAATAATTCCAGCTTCGGTATTAATTGGGTCTAAATTGTACCCCAAAATAATTGGTAGATTATTTTTAAGGTTAGTTTTTATTCGGGCCTCAATAATGTAAGTCACATTTTTTTCTTTGATTAAATTTGTAATATTTTCAGGTATTGAAAACGTTTTAACCACTACGACTTCTGGCACAATGCCTATTAATTTTTCAGATACTGTTGGTATATTCCAAACGTCCGATACAAACTAAAAAAAAAACAATTAAGGCTAGATTTAAATTCACAGTTTCGAAGATCTGTGCTCCTAGAAGCTCGTATAAGTCATCTCCGTTG
Source organism: Cartodere bifasciata (assembly GCA_963920755.1). NCBI lineage: Eukaryota > Metazoa > Arthropoda > Insecta > Coleoptera > Latridiidae > Cartodere > Cartodere bifasciata. Next base: position 11,564,636 of record OY987199.1, read on the forward strand.
AGCTCACGTCAATTCTACTAAATAGCACATCTACATGAGGACCCCATCCTATATTAAAACTATAAGTAGTTTTGAAAACTAGAAAAATAAGGCTACAAACGTATTATGGTTTCATTTAAATCGGCTATTTCTCTGTGTCGAAAATCTGACTTCAACTTTTGTTTGTTGAAGTCATAATTTCGACACAAAGAAATAATTGATTTAAATGAAACCATAATACTATCGTGGACATGGAATTTAAAACGATCCATTTTTGCATTGTAAATATGGTCAAAATAGTGGCTTAAACATCTCAAATTTTATGCAAAGTGAACATTAACAAGAAACATTTCTCTGATGTTTTACGAAGATTAGAGCCTTATTGTTATCCTAAAACAAAATTATTTAAAAAAGTAAATATCTTCTTACTATTTTTCTCGCCGGCAGCACATTTTACATAATTTACTTTAATAAAATACATTTGACGCATTTTTTGTCAAAATAACATTCGAAAACTGACATAAAAAACCTATTCACAATAGAGTAAAATTCAAAAAATCGAAGGTGGCTGATAAAAAATCGTTTTAAATTCCATGTCCACGATAGTGCGTTTGTAGCTCTATTTTTCTAGTTTCCAAAACTACATTTAGTTTTAATATAGGATGGGGCCCTCATGTAGATGTGCTATTTAGTAGAATTGACAGGAGCTCAACGGAGATGACTTATACGAGCTTCTAGGAGCACAGATCTTCAAAATATGAATTTGAATTTCTAGGTAATTACTTACAATGACTTCGTGTATCTCAGATTCTCTTAATTTTGAACCCTCCTTAGGAAAAATATTTGTTTCTATCACTCGAACCCATATATTTACCCAATGTGAAGAAAGATTACCATAATATGGGGGCAAAACTGCCCCCTCTAGAACTAGTTTTACTTTTCCTGCCTTTGGCCCGTTATCAAGAACGTAACCTACAAAAAAAAACACAAAAAAAGCATCCCTAAAAAGTGTCTTACCCGAAACGAGTGCATCTTTTAAGAGGGTAGATAGAGGACAAAATAGACAGATACATGTCCTAGGCTAGGCCGTTTAAAAACTACACCCCTTTAAGTCTACTTCACTAACAATACTTAATCCTAAATATCTTACAAATGGTTTGTCTAAACATAATAAAATTAATGGAATCATTAACGGCAATAAAATCATTTCTTTCAAACTTGTTTAGACATTTGTAGCCCCCTAGAAATGGAGTTACCACCGGTAGAGTGCATAAAGATTGTCGTAACTTTTTTGTTCCTAACAATTTTGTAATTTTATTTATTGTTGCTGGTAGATGGGTTTAATAAGAAACTTTCTTATCGGCTGAAAGTTCTGGTCAAAATAAAAAAACTTACTTATGACGTCATTTTTTGGAATGCTAATTTGGTGGCCTTCTTGTGTTTTTTCACTAGCAGACATTAAAGTTATGCTGCAACCAAGCCAAATACTGAACATAACCAATAATTTTATACGAAAATACCATTTTTTAAAATTAGATTCCTTTGGTTTTCCTTCAGCAATGTTTTTCAAAATTTGTTGCCTAAAAAAAATTTAAAACGCAATTTTTTTTTATTTCTGTCTTTGTAAATTTAGAGTGCCCAAAAAGTGGCACATAAACGCTATGGTACTTTGTTGGGGCATGTCTAGGGAGCCCCAGAAAATTGTAATAAAAAATATCCTTTGAGATATGAGGCCCAAAAGTGCGAAACTTTAAACGCTTATACCTTGAAGATAACAGCACATATTAACGAAACAAATGGCTTAATACATAGGCACAATCTATTATAAATTATTTTACCATTTGTTTATCTTTTAAATGTTCAAATAAAATTTTTAAAATCAATTTAATTTTACAAAAATTACATGAAATGAAGCTGACAACAATGTCGATAAAATCCAATGCAAAGCTGAATGATCAAGAATCTAGATGAGTTTTTAAGATGTATTTTCACAATCAGTGTTGCCGAACATATGCAACTTTGTTCGCATTTTTCTCCATGAATATAACAGATGGATTTTTTAACATTTTTCTAGGCATCCCTGAGAATGCCCCAACAACGTACTATCGTGGACATGGAATTTAAAACGATCAATTTGTGCATTGTAAATATGGTTAAAATAGTGGCTTAAACATCTCAAGTTTTATGCGAAGTGGACATTAACAAGAAACATTTCTCTGATGTTTTACGAAGATTAGAACCTTATTGTTATCCTAAAAAAAAATTATTTAAAAAAGGAAATATCTACTGCTATTTTTGTCGCCGGCAGCACATTTTACATAATTTCTTTTAATAAAATACATTTGACGCATTGGTTGTCAAAATAACATTCCAAAACTGACATAAAAAACCCCATTTACAATAGAGTAAAACTCAAAAAATCAAAAGTGGCTGATAAAAAATCGTTTTAAATTCCATGTCCATGATAGTACCACTGCGTTTATGCGCCGATTTTTGGACACCCTGTATAAGCCTTACTTGTTATAATTTTTTTCTGAGGCATGCGTTTTATATAAAGTTGATTTTTCCAATTTTTCAAAAACATCTTCATTGGAAATTTCGCCATCTTCATTTTCCTCATAAATAGTTTGAGGCGTTTGCGGTGTTTTTGGTGAATTTGGCAACACCGCAATGGTTATATGTTGACAGATAGAGGTCGCTTCAGCAAACGGAACTTTTGTCCCACTGAAAAAAAGATTTGGACAAAATTAATTTTTTTTAAATTTGGCTAAATTTGATGTGCTCTAGCAAAAAAACGAAAGCACTTGAAATAACACCGATTGCAGATTTGTTTTGTACGACTTCTAATAAGCATAAAAACACAGTTTCAGGCAAATCTATTTTTTTCAAAATTTACCTCATTTTGACCTAAGGGTCCAAATATTCTCAGTTTTTTTAATGTCACGGTCTCAAATAATTTTTATCACAAACAAGTGCCATCAATGTTTATGCAAAACGAGCTGCTGAATCCGAATCTGGCACTTAAATAGTTCCAACGCTTTTAGTTTTGTTCCTATGAGCTTTTACAGCCAATTTCAAACGCGACACCTGATTTTTTTCAAAGTGCTTTAATTTGCAGAAATTTATTTTTGAAAAAAATCCAAATGCAGATTCGTATTCTACAGCCAAAAAGTAGTTTACAAAATACGTTTTTTTTAAATCGGAGACAAAAAAAGAATTTGCAGAACTTTTTTGGAAATTTTACCACTTTTAAAAGGCTCTAGCAAACAAGCGAAAACATTTGGAAAAATACCGATAGCAGATTTGTCTTGTACGACTTCTAATAAGCATAAAAACACAGTTTCAGGCAAATCTATTTTTTCATAATTTACCTCATTTTGAACTAAAGGGTTAGGGTCCAAATATTCTCAGTTTTTTTAATGTCACGCTTCCAAATAATTTTTGTCCCTAACAAGTGCCATCAATGCTTATGTAAAAAGAGCTGCTGAATCCGAATCTGGCACTTAAATAGTTCCAACGCTTTTAGTTTTTTTGCTGTGAGCTTTTTAGTGCAATTTCAAACGCGACATCTGATTTTTTTCAAAGTGCTCTAATTTTCAGAAACGTTTTTTTGCCATTAATGCCATCGAATCTGGTACTTAAATAGTTCCAATGCTTTTAGTTTTTTTGCTATGAGCTTTTAAGTGCAACTTTAAACGCGACACCTGATTTTTTTCAAAGTGCTCTAATTTTCTGAAACATTTTTTTGATAAAAATCAAAATGCAGATTCGTATTCTACAGCCAAAAAGTAGTCTACAAGATAAGTTTCATTTAAATCAAAAACAAACAAAAATTTGCAGAGCTTTTTTGAAATTTTTTATAATTTTACCACTTTTAAAAAGCTCTAGCAAAAAAACGAAAGCACTTGAAAAAATACCGATTGCAGATTTGTCTTAGACGTCTTCTAATAAGCATAAAAACACAGTTTCAGACAAATCTATTTTTTCAAAATTTACTTCATTTTCAACTAAGGGGTAAGGGTCCAAATATTCTCAGTTTTTTTAATGTCACGGTGCCAAATAATTTTCATCACTAACAAGGGCTATTAATGCTTATGTAAAACGAGCTGCTGAATATGAATCTTACACTTAAATAGTTCCAACGCTATTAGTTTTTTTGCTATGAGCTTTTTAGTGCAACTTTGAAAGCGACACCTGATTTTTTTCAAAGTGCTCTAATTTGCTAAAACATTTTTTTGGAAAATCCAAATGCAGATTTGTATTCTACAGCTAAAAGGTAGTCTATACAAAATAAGTTTTAGTTATATCGAAAATAAAAGTAAATTTTGAAGACCTGTGAAATTTTTTAAAATTTTACTACTTACTTTTGAAAAGCTCTAGTAAAAAAACTAAAGCACTTGGAAAAATACCGATTGCAGATTTGTTTTCTACACTTTTTAATAAATATAAAAACATACCAACAACAATGTTTTTTTTCTTTGTTTCTTCCATTTGTATCCATTTTATAAAAATTCAGAAGTAGTATTCACAATCTATGTAATTTTAATTTTTCATGGACATTTTTAAAAAACACTACTTTTTAAGAAGCAAAAAATAATAGTATGACTATTAATGATTTAAAATACAAGACACAGAAATAATCTTTGTATGCTACTAACTTTAAAAATCGAAACCAGATTTAAAGAAAACATTGACAAAAAAATTATCTTTTCATTTTTGATTATGATTATATTTTAAGGATTTAAGATATAATATTTTTATTTTATTTTAAGATACTAGAGGGCGACACTGTTTTTTTTTTGTGCAACATTACTTTAAAACAAGAGCGGGTTAGATCAGTGAGAGGGATAGATCATTTAAAAAGTTAAACTTCGCAGATAGCTCATTTTGTATGACTATTTTTTTATTTTTATACAATTGTTACACATTCTATATGATACTCTTCGCAGTAGATGATTAAAAAGGTGCATTTTTTATTTTAATGAAAACAACTTATTTTTTTTGTAAACTGGTGGGGATACAAAAAAATTACCAGATGCTTTTTTTATAGGGAAAAATACAATCTTTAATTTTATTAAGAATATTTTTTTTCGTAAAGTTGATATTAACGAAAATATGAATTTTTTTCTACTTTGGGGTGTTTTTAACCCTCTATTTATTATTTGATTTTTTCCAAAAACAATAGGGTTTTTTCTAAATGGGATTGATTTTTGTGTTAAATCTCAAGTCGATCCGATAAACCGTTTTTGAGTTATGGTGGTCACAAATTTCGTTACAGACAGACAGACGGACAAAAAAATGTCTTAAAAAGTCATGAAACGAACGAATATGTAAAAATTATTGCTCTAGGGCGAATATTAACGATTTTGGAGAAGGTCCGAGCAATCGCAATATACTCTTCGACTTTGTCTGCGAAGAGTAGAATAAAGCATACCTTAAAAGTTGCAAAAAAATTATTATTCATAGGCAAAGAAGAAAAAATCATCTTATAACTATATTTTTCTCAAATATGTAAATAAAATTCTATCTATTGGAAAAATTCCAATTTACGCTATTAATGTAATTTTTTTTATTCCTTAATATGCATGTGTTAAGAAAAAAATGTTCAAGGTACTAAATTTTATTAATAAACATTTAAAAATATTGTTCCATTATCTAAAAAACGAAGGTACTTTTCCGAATAAAGGAATTGAATGCAGTTTTTACCGTACCATTTTTTATTTTGTTATCTACTGTATTATTAAGTTTTTTTTTCTCATGGCAAATTTTTAATATTATGTTTGCTTACTTACCTATACATATTTTTTGCTAAATGACATGGGCTCCAAAAAAAATTGTAAACAAATAATTATTAAGTATGTAAGTACATCATATTGATCTTTAAACAGTTATAAGTTAATATTCTTGTTATTTTATTTAATGATATCTTTTTCATTTATGAGATGTTTTTTTTATGCTTCTACATAGTAATTTCTATTGCTATTATAGCTTCTAAAATAAAAGGTTTATAGTTCTAAATTATCCATAGTGGAAAACACAAAAAAATAGATAAATTTTTAAATGAAAAAGCTAAAATTTCCGACAAATATTTAAATGGCATTTTTTAGAACTTACGTCAATTTGTTCACATAATAATATTAAGGTTAAATAAAACAAAAAATGCATTGTAATTATTATTGTTAAAATGTTATTTAACAATAAATGAAGATGCGTCACATTTTAAGGATTTTTATTAAATTTTTACAGACAAATTATTTGTTAAGTGTTCTAAATATAGGGCAGTACTGTTCTGAGCCCACCCAAGTCCCGTTCTAAATATAGGACAGTACCAAAAAGTTAAGGCTAGAGATTTAAATTCATAAATTGCAAGATCTGTGCACTCAAAAGTTCGTAAAAGTCATCTCCTTGAATGTCAGTTATTTTTGAAATTTTAACAAAATATGTAAAAATACGGAGTAATACATCAATAACTATAATTAAAAATATTTAGGGTAATGTTTGTAATACATAGAAGTGGTACTTAGTGCAAGATATAATAAAAATATGGCAAAATAGTACTTTTGGTGTTTTTTTTTCTACATTAATATTTGAACGAGCACATCTCTATTAGGGAAAAACGTTGCAATTTTAATCACAGGCTTAAAAACCATGGTAAATTAACGTATTATGGTTTGGCATAGACCATGTTATGTATATAAACAAAAAAGAGATCCGTAGTCGAAAAAAAGGCCAAAATAGTATAATGATTCTTAATGTCAGATTTTCGACACAAAGAAATAACCGATTTAAGTGAAACCATAATACGTTTGTAGCCCTATTTTTGTAGTTTTCAAAACTACATTTAGTTTTAATATAGGATGGGGCCCTCATGTAGATGTGCTATTTAGTAGAATTGACGGGAGCTTAACGGAGATGATTTATACGAGCTTCTAGGAGCACAGATCTTCAAAAAAGGGGGCCAATTCATCCTGGAACACACTGTGTTGTCCATGTTTTATACAGACTAAGTACTATCGTGGACATGGAATTTAAAACGATTTTTTATTAGCCACCTTTGATTTTTTGAATTTTACTCTATTGTGAATGGGTCAGTTTTCAAATGTTATTTTGACAACAAATGCGCCAAATGTATTTTATTAAAATAAATTATGTAAAATGTGCTGCCGGCAAGAAAAATAGTAAGAAGATATTTCCTTTTTTAAATAATTTTCTTTTAGAAAACAATAAGGCTCTAATCTTCGTAAAACATCAGAGAAATGTTTCTTGTTAATGTCCACTTTGCATAAAACTTGAGATGTTTAAGCCACTATTTTGAACATATTTACAATGCAAAAATTGATCGTTTTAAATTCCATGTCCACGATAGTATATTGACATAATGGGTAATTTTACAAGGTATTATGCGATCATTAGGTACTGAAGAAATGTGCTGGTCCCCTCCTTTCACTTTTAGATCTAGACAGCTAAGAAATCCCACTGTCTCTCTCTTAAAATTCCACCTTACCACATTTTAACTAAAATGTGGTGATAACCAAAATACAAACTGAGAATTGATAGGCATCCCAGTACTCAATTGGCACCAACCGATGTCAATTCATCAATAAAAATATAAACATACATATTTGAGAAAAAAATATCGCATCACAGTTAAGTGTCATTTTTTTTTAAGTGAAATTATTAAGAGTGCTCCTAACTTTTAAAAGTGTAATCAAGTCTACAAAGTCTGAAAAAACATTTGAAACGAGCTGTGTTTTTGTTTACAAAGCCATCTTAGGTTATAAACCAATTAATAAAAGTGTCCTTTTTTTAAAAAAAAAAAATTACCTTTAAACAATTTTTTTTTTTGTTTTTCAAATATTTAAAAAAAAAAATTTTGTGTGGACATGGAATTTAAAACGATCAATTTTCATTGTAAACATGGTCAAAATAATGGCTTAAACATCTCAAGTTTTATGCGAAGTGACATTAACAAGACATTTCTTTGATGTTTTACTAAGATTAGAGCCTTATTGTTATCCTAAAACAAAATTATTTAAAATAGGAAATATCTTCTTACTATTTTTCTTTTTTTGTGCATATTTAACATAATTTGTTTTAATAAAATACGTTTGACGCATTTGTTGTCAAAATAACATTCGAAAACTGACATAAAAAACCCCATTCACAATAGAGTAAAATTCAAAAAAATCAAAGGTGGCTGATAAAAAATCGTTTTAAATTCCATTTCCACGATAGTACTTTAAAATCATAGCAAAAAAAAGGTACTTAAAGGTTAATTATTCATTATTTTTATCAATACCCCAACATATTTAACTGATGTCTAGAAATTTTGATCGTTTTATAATTCCTTTTTAAGTCATTTCATAATTGCTTTAAAATTATACCCAAAATTGTCTAAAACTGCATTTTTTTCAACATTTTTTTAAGTATTACGATTAAGCAAAAAAAAGGGGTTAAAGTTATTTTTTCTAGTACAAAATTTGCTAAAAAAATAACTTGAAACTTGTCTGTACAAAAAAAAAAATGCAATTTTTCCCCTTCTTTATTTTTAAGTAGTGGAAGGGGTTTGACATTTAAGAGGGGGTAAAAACGTCTTAGCCATATTTAAATTTGTTTAAGGATCATCTTAAGTTTGCTCTTAAGTAATGCCTAGATGACATTGACTTTAAACAGAATTATAATTTTTTTAAATGAAAAATTTGCCTTTAAATAATAAAATTTAAATAGATTTTTTTTTTTATTGTTTAAGGTAGAAAAATATTTTTTTAACGAGAAACCAAAAACATTTTTTCTTATTTTAGTGGACAATATAATTCTCTAAATAAGCAGTGCTGTTGGATATTTTTGTGCCCCCCTAAAACATTAAATTTGGCAAAAATAAACTAAAAAAAAGGAAAAAAATTAAAGTGTTTTGCTACCAAGTGATCATTGAAAAACAACAACATTTAAACAATTTACAACCAGAAAAACTGCTAGTAATTGTTGTTATGTAAACAAATAACATAAAAAGTGCGTAAGAGTGTCAAAAATAAACCAAAAAAAAGTGATTTACATTTTAGTATAATTATTTCATTCAAATTAAATTAAATTGAAAAAAACTGTGCCATTAAAATTTTAGTGCACTTCCAGAGATGAGAAGGCGTTAAACAATTTAAATATAGGTAAGTCTGGTAACTTTTTTTTATAAACAACGAATATTTATGGTCAATAAATGTAAGAATTTTTACATTGTGTAAAGCAATTTTTGTCCTAAAAGTTTGATAACATTTTTCATAATAGGAGAGTACTTTTTAGCACTTGTCTACAGGGTGTCCCAGAATTGGCGCACCACCTGTATGATACGCTGTTAGGGCATGCCTGGGGATTCCAGGAAAATTGTTAAAAAAAATCCATCTGTTATATTCATTGAGGAAAATGCGAACAAAGTTGCTTAAATTCGGCAACACAGTCTAGGATAATATTACATAGTCTAGGAAAATAAATCTAAAAATCCCATCCATGAGTCTTGATTATACACTTTTGCACTAGATTTTTATTGAAATTGTTGTCAGCTTATTTCAAGAAAATTTTGTAAAATTAAATTGATTATAAAAATGTTATTTGACCATTTTAAAGAAGAAAAATTGGTGAAATGGTTTAAGATAGACTGCAGCTTTGTATTAAACCATATTTTTCGTTAATACGTGCTGTTGTTTTTAAGGTATATGCGTTTAAAGTTTTGCACTTTGAGGCCTCAAATCTTCGAGGGACACCCTGTATTAAAAATAAATTGCAATTTGACTTTTAAGGTTTACCCTGTATTTATAAACAGAAATATTTAAAATATGCTCATATGCGAATATTTAACAAAAATTGCATAATATTGTGTTTGTAAACTGTATAAGGTATTTCACATCAAAAAGTAAAAACTGGTCCCAAGGTTTTTTGCTGTTTTTGAATTATTGCAGACACACTAGGTAAAATTATGAAAAGATGTTGATTTCATCTTGAAACTGAGAACCAGAAAAATCACTCTAAAAATTAAAAAAACAATTTTTGTGGTAAAAACTAAAAATGGCAAAATTCGAAAAATGGATAGAGATAAAATTTTGCAGAGGTAATAAATAACTAAAAACTAGTTAATTTAAATAACGTTTTATTTTAATGGCTTTGCTAAAACATTTTTATAACAATCTATAAACAATCAAGTCGTCTGCATTTTTTTTTCCTTTGTTTTATTTAAAAGGGGAGACTCGTGCTAGTTGGAACCAGGAAATTTATTTTAATTTTAGAAGAATTAAAAGAAATATTATCTAATCAAAATTGTAAAATTTCTGTGTCATATGGTATTACAAAAAATAATGTTTCTTATTATTCAAAGTTTGCAAAAACAGATTCTTTGAGGAAAGGGGCCTTTAAGGCGCAACGAATCTAAAAAGGGGTTAACCTGTTTATCCCTTTATTTCTATTTCTACCGTTAGAATTATCCTATATTTTAATATAATTTTTTAACATTTTGTATTTTATAATAGTCTTATTTTGCCCCTTTGTTCCATTTTGTCCCGGTATTCCCCAGCTTAATTAATTTATTACCAGTTTTAAAATGTCCATTTTTCGTTTTGTTAAACCTAAATTTGGGAAATTTCCTAAAAGCCTGTTTTAAATCAACAATTCTTATAAAAGTAACTTTTTTTCAATAAAAAAAGTGTTTGAATATTTATTTTATAAAAACTTTCGTTTAAATTATTTTTGTGCATTTTATCTAATTTAAATTAATACCAAATTAGGCAAAAAATAATTATACTAATGAATAAAATTTGAAAGTAGGTATATCACTTTATAATTGTGATTGATGCATAAAAGTGATGATGATACCTTGTCAAATAATTAAGTTTTTTTTTAACAAAAATAATTAGTTTAGCAAGGATTAATCCTATAAACTGTGTGGTGTTGCGAAAAAATTATTGCATATTCCAAATCGGCAGTCTTTAAGGAATAATGACATTTGTAAACTTTACTCACTTAATACTGAATGAATAGACGTTTTTAAGAAAATGTAACCGTTGATATCGTTTCTCCAATTCTTCTAGTTATTCTCTTTAGTCTCTACAACAAAACTATGTCCCCCGATAGTTTATAATAGTAAAATTTGTAAATAAAAAGTACCTTGCAAGGGAAGAATTATAATATATAATATAATAGAATATAATAAAGCAATTTAGCAACGTTAAAAAACCAAATCTTGGGTTTTATAATGTGCTTATTATAGAACGCAGATATGAAATGAAATGAAATGAAATTAAAAATTTATTTTTAATAATTTTTTACATGCATCTTTAGTGTAATTATGTCAAGTTCACAGTGTAAATTATGGATCTTAGAATAATGTCTGGTACTTTTATGTGCAAAAATAACTACGGTAAAAATAAGATGGATTTTTTTGTCTGTGAATGTTCTACAGAGTTTATTAAATATTTTAAACATATGATGTCTGAATCGACAATTAAATGTAAAAAGTACGTTATAGACAAGTCGTACTTATAAAACTAAAGTTGGCCATAGCTAGTGAAAGTATTCTTAATTCTTATCGAGCAATAAACGAGCAATACCTACATTCTTAGTTGTTTAATGTAAGAGATGTACCCATAACCTACCTAAAATGATATAATTATTGTGTGCAATAGATATCTTAACAACATGAAATAAAAAAGTCTATGGGCCAAGTTAGATAAATTTTCACCTTGCAAAAAATATACAGCAGCCAGATTTTTTTATATGTATTAGAACATCTATTCAGGAAGCTAAATCCACAAAATCCACACTAATAAGAGTTTAGGGTTGGCCCCTTAAAAGCCCCCTTTAATTTGCAACATTAGATCACGATGGATCTGCACCAAATTTTACAAATAGGTGCTAAATAATAATTTTGAAAGGTTTCTGCAAAAAATATTTCTCTAAAAACATTCCTTCTAAATGAACTTTGAATAGTAATATCCAATCATGTTGTTGTACACCAACCAAAATTTTATAAGACCAGTTAAAAGTACAGGGTGTAAAAAAATAGTGCATAAACGCGATGGTATGTTGTTGGAACATGTTTAGGAATCCCCAGAAAATTGTAAAAAAAAATCTATCTCAAATATACCCTCAGAGATATAAGGCCCTAAAGTGCGAAACTCTAAACGCTTATCTTGAAGATAACAGCACATATTAACGAAAGAAATGGCTAAATACAAAGACACAATCTATCTTAAATTATTTTACCATTTGTTTATTTTTTAAATGGTCAAATTACATTTTTATAATCATTTTAATTTTACAAAAATTTTATGAAATGAAGCTCACAACAATGTCAATATGATTAAAGACCGATGTCGTAAGCATAGAAACAAAATAAATTTGTCTTTTTCTGTGAAATATGTAATGTTGCCTGCCTAAATTTCAGGAAAAACAGCACTTTTTAAATTATGAGTTTAAAGAATATGAGGAAGTATTTTGAGCAACAAATGTTATAATTAGTAAGAAAATAGATTAAAGAATGGGGTAAGCTATTTTTAAATTACATCACAATGCATTATCATAAAAAATTTAAGCAAATTAAAAAGCACTACTTTTGTGCATATCAAGACAACTTTTCATTGCTTGTTTTTAGTAATATAGAAATAGATTTAGGAAACGAAACTTACTTATCTGATTCTTCATTTTATTTATAATAATTATTGACTGCAAGAAATACGTTTCTTCTTGAACTTTACTCAAAACCTATAATTTAGTCCTTCCTGGCACAAAATGAAGAAAAATATCAAAATTTGACAACTAAAAAAGGTATTCTGTTATACCGGCATTTTAAAAAAAGTGATGGTTGACAAGTAACATTGTCAGATTTTAATAAATTTTTAGAAACTCATACAAATTTAAATATTTGCAGCTGCAAATTTCATAATAATTAAAACTTTTGTAACTAAGATGATTGAGATGGTCATTTAATATTTATCTATTTGTAGTAGGTAAGTACTCGTTCGTAAAATTCTTCATAAATCATTCCTTTTTTCCTGTTTTAGTTTAACAAAAATTGAAAGGAAAACCTTTAGACTTAAAATTATCATAGGCATTTTTGACGAAGGAGAGCAATTACCTCAAACTTCATTATCAATTTTTTAAAGCCCAAATGAAGCTAAGACTGACAACGTTTGTGCAAGCTACGCCGTGCTAATTTTTTGCTTGTCCACACTGTGGTGCTTGTGTAATGTATAAATAATTATAAATACAAACCAAAAATCCATACAGTAATTCCACGATTAAACGAGTTATTTAGAAGAATTTCACAAAGACACTAAGACACAGTTTAATTCGGTTTAACAGAACTTTGCTCATATACAAGAAAGACAAGAAACAACTAAAGCAAAACAAGAAATAGGTATCATTTTTGCAGATTATTATTATTTTACTATTAATTTAACTTTTTAGGTTAATTTTTATCTTCATTTCAGAATTCAGATTTTTACCTTTCGTTGTACGTACCGAAGTCCGAAATTATCCGACTGCATTGAATTGACTATGTGCACGGTGGTTGCGCATTTATAAGGACTCTTACTGTCCAATCAGAGCGGAGTCTGACGAGAATAAAAGCCAATTAGATCAGCACAATAACACATGCTTTGTTTAAAATTACCCGCGGTTATTATGATGGCATAAAAAATATCTCTTATGTTCGATGGAGTCCAGTCCACAGTCCAATATACTAATTTATCGTTAAAATGAACAATATATTTTAAATACACTGTATGATTTTATTTAAAATAAACTAATTTAAACCAAAAAAATTATTCTTTTTTCAAAAACCAACTTTTTTTCTAAAACTACAAACCGAATTTTTGAGACGTTGAGAAAATAATATACTATTTATTTTATTAACTTCTTGGTAGGTACATGCATAAAAAAATAACAGAAACGGCCGTTATAGAAATTTTGTGTATGATCCTGTATATGACCTACATAAATTGACATCGACATAACCCCAAAATTAAAAAAGTGGTGCCATCTTGTATGATTTGTTCAAAGTTTTTTAGCCTAAGTTCTAAAATGTATCACCAGGGGATTTTCATTACATCGGTCTTTAATGCAAAAAGGTATGCTCAAGAATCTAGATAAGTTTTTAAGACGTATTTTACAAACTGTGTTGCCGAACTTAGGAAAGGACATGGCACATTATATGGGCGAAATGGCTCTATGGGGAATTTGCTGCAATTTTTATATGTTGTAGCTAATAAAATTTTAATTCTGCTCCCATAATTTTAACCATATTGTATGATACGTTTTTTCTCCAGATATTTTTGAAAAATTATTTGACTTTAAAATTGAACATTTTTCTGTGCATGACTTTTGTATTTAAACTTGTCATCTGTGATAATGTTTCAATTTAAACAATTGCAAACGTCACTTTAACAATAAAAAACATAGTGTCAACACGTGACAGATTTAGTTAGCCCATTTTTAATGCATTTTTGGTAAAAGTAAAAAAAACCAATGAGCTTGTTACTCTGGTGAATACAACCAAGGTTTGGAAGACCACTGGACAATCGGTGGTTAAATACGACATACTAAGACGTAAATAGCAGGGGATAGGTCACACTCAACGCAAACCAACGGAATGTAAATGCAGACAAGAACTAAACTAGAACTACCAAGAAACGCGAAGAAAGGGCCAACCAAAAATAAACAGGAGGAATTCCATACTCCAAGAAACATCGCTATCGGGCAAGTCCTGTTACGAGGTCAAAGTGCTGGATGATGCCAATAAGATTTTCTCGAAATGTTTCATTGACGCTCTTTGTTTCACGAAGAAACTAGAAGATTAACAACGATAAATAATACCAAATAAATCAAAACTAGAAAACTTGCTCAAAGCATTATCTTAATTTTCCATTGCCGTGATATTAAAGCATGATCTCTAGTCCTTTGTCCCGTTGCGTACTATTTAAGCATGACTTAATTACTCTTTTCCTGCATGGACTTTGACCTCGTAACAGGACTTGCCAGATAGTGATGTTTCTTGGAGGATGGACTTCCTCCAGTTTATTTTTGGTTGGCCCCTTCTTCTCCTTTCTTGGTGGTTCTAGTTTAGTTCTTGTCTGCATTTACATTCCGTTGGTTTGCGTTGAGTGTGACCTATCCCCTGCTATTTACGTCTTAGTATGTCGTATTTAACCACCGATTGTCCAGTGGTATTCCAAACCTTGGTTGTATTCACCGCTCATTGGTTTTTTTTACTTTTACCAAAAATGCATTAAAAATGGGCTAACTAAATCTGTCACGTGTTGACACTATGTTTTTTATTGTTAAAGTGACGTTTGCAATTGTTTAAATTGAAACATTATCACAGATGACAAGTTTAAATACAAAAGTCATGCACAGAAAAATGTTCAATTTTAAAGTCAAATAATTTTTCAAAAATATCTGGAGAAAAAACGTATCATACAATATGGTTAAAATTATGGGAGCAGAATTAAAATTTTATTAGCTACAACATATAAAAATTGCAGCAAATTCCCCATAGAGCCATTTCGCCCATATAATGTGCCATCTCCTTTAGTTCGCATTTTTCTCGATGAATATAACAGATGGATTTTTTTACACTTTTCTAGGGATCACTGAGAATGCCCCAACAACGTACCATCGCGTTTATGCGCCATTTTTTGGACACCCTGTACTTATAACTGGTCTTAAAAACCCTGTATAAGAGGACATTCGGAAGCTTTTAACTATGGGGTAAAATAAGACTAGTTCTTGCACTCGTTTGGGAAAACCGTATCTGCAAACAGGATGACCATAGTCTAACGATCTCTGCAGATTTAAACGCAATTAAAACACATTTTTCTGTTTACCATTAATTTATTCTTCGCATTTATTCTACGTATGACGTCAGTAAACTGAAATATCTACTAGTACAAGATAGATTACCTATTTTTTATGGTTCAAATTTTACACCTATTTTGTTTTATTACGACGAAGTCCGTTTAAAGACACATGCGTGCGTCATATTTTTAAAAATAAATGATTTATCTTCTTTTTATGATGTAAAATCATTTTACGATTTTGAACTCAAGAGGATATTTTAAGGAACCATTTATTTAATTAACATAAAACTAGTGCCATTCAATAAATTCTTAACTCTTTCACGTATCCAAAAATCTCTATAGTTCCTTTATTAAGGCTAGAGATTTAAATTCACAGATATGAAGATCTATGCTCCTAGAAGCTTGTATAAGTCATATCCGTTGAGCTCCCGTCAATTCTACTATATAGCACATCTACATGAAGGCCCCATCCTATATTAAAACTAAATGTAGTTTTGAAAACTAGAATAATAGGACTACAAACGTATTATGGTTTAATTTAAATCGGTTATTTCTTTGTGTCGAAAATCTGCCTTCAAAAAACAAAAATATTGTATATATCCATTCACTATTTATTTAAACCAGAGTAGGCTAGCCATAGGGTGACAGATTTTACCCTGTATATTGTCATTAATGTCACTTGTGTTTGCTGGTTATGTAAGAAAAGTCAAAATAATAAAAAAATGCATTTAAAAACATGTTCAGAGCGTCTGAATCAAAAACAATGGTCTCAACATATACAGAAGTATTTTTTTTTTATTAAATTACTTTATAATGCCCTAATGTTTAAACCATTAAAAAGTTTACACAAAATAGAAATTATTTATGTAAGTACTCACTGTTAAGAAGTTATTAAGGTATCATAGGATAAATTAGCACTTTTACAAAAATTTCTACAATTTTCCTTATAAATTCTCACATCTCAAGCAGAAATCGATTCTTTTTTCCAATGTTTACGCCTGTTTTACGTAACTGTCATATTAATTTTGGCATTTTTGAATTCTTAGTGTCAGTAAATTAGAAATGTTATGCCAACTTTGTGGAAAATTCAACTTTTTAAAGAAAAAGGTTCCAGTTTTCATAGGTGACTGCGGTTTTTTTAAAACATGAATAAATGTATAATGATTTTTAAAGTCAGATTTTCGACACGAAGAAATAACCGATTTAAATAAAACCATAATACGTTTGTAGCCCTATTTTTCTAGTTTTTAAAACTAGATTTAGTTTTAATATAGGATGGGGCCCTCATGTAGATGTGCTATTCAGTAGAATTGACGAAAGCTCAACGGAAATGACTTATACGAGCTTCCAGGAGCATAGATCTTCGAATCTGTATCGAGCTGTTTTTTAACGGTTTCTGGTGACTGCTCTCTCTCACGTATTCAAACAGGCTCTAGTTCATTTATTAACATAATACGTGAGGAACTACATGTTCTTCAAATTTACCTACAAGGAAATATCTGCAGAAGTGGATAACCGCTGGTAAATTAAAAAAAAATGAACCTAGAAATGAGTTGTTAACCTGTCTCATCAAAATGGATTCTTTTTTCTCCAAACTGTTAGCATAAACAAGTTTTTCTTTAAACTATAAAGTTCCCGCATACAAGGACGTCAGAGTTAAATAAAACTTTATAATTCACAGTTTATTTAACTTTTGTTTTTTCCGATATGTTATTGACTTAAATTTATGAAAAATAATAAAGTTTTAAATCTTAGAAGGTAACGTACGCACTTGTCTTTATTTGGCTCCTTAAATTGACATTGTTCCAAAAACATAATGACTCTTTTTTTACTTGGGAATGAGCTTTTACCAATAATCTCTTGTTTATCTAGTGGCTGGTTTAGGTGTTCTAGCCCTCCAAATTTTAAACTTTTAGGCACTTCCCCTATTTTGTGGCATTCCCCTTCCGCCCACTTCCACTATTCTAAGGTGTAGCACATTGCTTAGCAACATACAAATGTATTCTTTTCTATGTTTCTTAAGTCAACCCGCGCGCTTAGTTACAGATTGCCTAAAATATGGAATATTTTTATCTTTATTTTAGTTTATTTATCGTGGCGTACATTAAAAATACCTAATATGTAAGTAAAGCAATAATTGAAGTAAAAAAATAGGCGGTAATGTCACTTTGACAATGAAGTAAAGTTATAGATTCAAGAAGGTGGAAGGGGAAAATGGGTTGTTAAAATTGGTCCAATTTCTTTCAATATCTAATAAAGCTTTTAATATTATAATTATATAATTTTTTTAAACTTCTTATGGCTTTTCTTAATAAAACTATAAACACAAAAATAGTAATTAAAAACAAAATAGGGCAAACTTTTTTTGTAACGTCACTTTTTATTTATTTCAATTACATACTAACGAAGTTTTTTTTGGTTTGCTTATTATTGAAAAAAGTATACACTTGAACAATAATTAATTAGGTGCCTATTTACTCCATTAATTAATTATTTTATATTACAACTTTTACATAAAAATTCGCTAATAATAATGGAAGTTACCTTCTATACTTTTACTGTGTAATTTTGAAATTAAAAAGTTTTTTTCCAAATAACTGGTTTGATCATTTCATATGATGTGTTTCAAAATAAAACTAGAATGGGTAGAAGTCGAAACCCGTAGTAGTTACTCTTCGCAAATAAGTAGCTCATGTAGAATTCGGATTCGGTAGAAGTGTAGTATTATATTTTGTAAATCAAAGCTAAATCAATTTTTTATATAATTGCTACACATTCTATGGTATACTCTTCGCAAGAAAACTATTATAGGATAATTAATAATTTCTTATAAAAAAAATGTATATAAATAAAATCTGCGAAGAGTACAAACTATTAACAGAAAACACGAAGAATTTAGTTAACGAAGAGGATAAACGTCAGTTCTGACGTTTAAGATATTTAAGGTTATTTGTTCTGACAGCTAGTTTTGTTTTTTTGTTTGAAATATTTTTGGCATGGCCTTCTTGACCGACGCGTGACGCGTTTTGGACTTAGAAGTTTTTTGCTACTGAAATCTTTTAATTTTTGTTTTTTTTAACCTTACTGGCTAATTTTACAAAAAATGAAGTAACATTTTTAATAGAAAATTTAATTTTTATTAATTTTGTAAAATATATTTTTTTTTGTAGATTGAATAATAACGCAGATAGGAGGTTTGTTTGTACTGGGGGGTAATTGGGGGGTCGGACAAAAAAACTAAAGAATACTTTTTGGTGAAGAATTAAATTGTCTATATTTTATGTCGAATAATTTTTTTTGTAAATTCAATAATAGTCGAGCTACGATTTTTTTTTCATTTGGGGGGCCGAAAAGGGGGCGTTGCAGTTCTCGGATTCTCGTCAAAAACAATAGGGTTCTTCCTCTTATACGGATAGATTTTTCCTTAAAATTTGAATTGGATTGGAGTTTTGGTTCTTAAGATAGCGTGTTTACAAGAAACGTGACATACATACAGACCGACCGACCTACCGACCGACCGACGGACGGATTTTTTCAAAGTTGTTCAAAATTCGATGAAAAACACGAATCTGCAAGAATTTTTGCTCTAGGATGAAAATTGACGATTTTAGGATTTTCGTATCGATTGCAATATACTCTTCGGACCTAGTCTTGCGAAGAGTATAATAATACGATTTAATGTAATAACAATAGCTTCAAACATAAGTTTTGTTCTATAGACTGATGGCTTTTCATGCCAATTTTAAGCAGATTCGCCTAAATTGAACCAACACTGAACCGCACGAATATCCTAAATTGAATCGGTCCAATTTAGGAGCCTTTCAAAATTTTGCAAAGTGTTTCATATGCCAAATGTGCTAATGTTCCTCAAAAAGTTCAAATATATTATTGTACGAGCCGTAAACTAACTTAATTACTTTTCTGCAACTTTTTTTAGTTCTTTATTCAAGGGTTATGTAGCCGGTTCAATTAACGAGATCACTGGTTTAATTTAGGAGACCAGTATCCTAAATTGGACTTTTGTAAGCATTTCTTAATTTGACTAAATAAAGTACTCTTTTTTAATTAGGACTGTTAATTTTTTTTTTGTAGCACAAGAAGATCCATATATTTCTTATACTTTTTATTGGTTAAAAATAAATTCAAACAGAAAAGTGTTCCACTTTAGTCAACTTACCCTAAATATGTCCTTTTATGGAAGACGAAGATGACTTCTGTAAATAGAATTATTGTATATTCATTGTGAAACCCTTGTTTTAATATGTTACATAAAATATTTTTGCAATGGTATACAGAATTCTTTAACATTTGTTTTTTTTTTTTAAATCAATATACGGTATAGTAAAAATTACAAAATACTGCAATAATTGACTAATGATTTTATATTAAAAAATGCCTGTAATAAGTTTTATATGTATAACATAACCTACCCAACATTGCAATTATAAAATAAAACAAAATAATTAGGTCGAAGCAATTTATGCTTCTTGATTTTAAAAGTAATTAGTCTAAGAATTTATTCTTTTTTTAAGCAATCTATGACAAAATATTTTATAAAGCATATTTAGTCATTAAAAAAATGTACTTCTTGAATTACCTTAACTTACACTAAAATTAACTTTACGTGACCAAATAATTGTATTTAGAGATTTATTAAGGCTAGAGTTTTAAATTCACAGTTTCGAAGATCTGTGCTCCTAGAAGCTCGTATAAGTCATCTCCGTTGAGCTCCCGTCAATTCTACTAAATAGCACATCTACATGCGGGCCCCATCCTATAATAAAACTAAATGTAGTATTGAAAACTAGAAAAATAGGGCTACAAGCGTATTATATTTTCATTTAAATCGGTTATTTCTTTGTGTCGAAAATCTTACTTTAAAAATCTTTATAATCCTCTTTTTTTTTGAACTCGCCGGAGCATCTTGACAACATGAAATTAGTCAAATTAACAGAAATAAGCTTCTCTCACGAGGGATAAATTTAATCTATTTAAATGAAATTTTTACTTTTGTGTAATTCATTTAATTTTTTGTTAATTCTGTGGAACTAGAACCACAGGGCTATGTTGGCTGTAAACAATGATTTTTATGCAGTATCTAGTAATCGTATGTGTTTGATTAGAGGCAATAATTAAAAATCCTAGATAAATAAAACTTTATAGTGACCTTAACCTGAAAAATTATACAAAAATGCGTGTTAAAATTAGTAAATAAATAAAATTTAAATAACACATGTTACGATGTTAATTTTTTATTAATTTATTTGATAAGATCGTAATTAATTAATGTAGAAGTACATTTTTGACAAAGACATTAACATTAAAATGAGGGGTCACTTAACTCCCCTTGATATTTTAATAACAAACAAATAAAAAAAAAATGTTTTTCTTGCAATGGATAGTATGTTTTTTTTTAAATGATGTACTATTTTTTAGGGGGGCAATTAACCCCCTAACAACCCCCTTTCTTAGCGCCTAGAAATCGAACCTATTTACCTTTTTTTAAAGACAAAAGCGTAACACGAACGTTATTTTACGTTCAAGGAAATAAATAATTAAAGTATAGGTAATTTTTTTTTTTAATATGTATTTACATATGTTTCTTAAACTATGCTTTAGTGCACAATTTATTCTATGTATTACAAGTAAAATAAATAATAGTGCATCCTTAATTTTTTTAGAGGAAATTAGTTGTAAAAAAGTGTCAATAAATTTTTTTTTTCACCTAATTACTGATACAAGAATTTATCTCTTTATCGAACAAAAATTAAATTAAGCGAAGTTTTTTTTTGGCTTAACAATGAGTAAAACTTATGATAAAGTTTATTTAGAGAAGGACCCTTTGCTCGTACGTATTTTTTTTTATTATTAAATGTTTCATTCAGAGTCTTAAATGTTAAGTCCGTGCATAAAACAAAATGCGGACATTTTTCACACATCTATAGAAGTTCCTTTACAAATAAGACATTATGCACTTTTTTACCCAATTATCCAAAATTTAGGATGTAAAACATTCCCTAAATGTTATACAAACCTTTAAGCTGGTTCCTTGAATGTTTTAAAGCGGCTGCTTGTTGTTTTTTTGGTATATTAGCGTTATATTTGATAAAAGTATAAAAGTAATGACGTTATGTCAGCATTTTAAACGACGGGTGGTATGACACATATCCATGGAAATCCCAACCAATTTTGGTCATAATATGACCCACTGGGTTTTTATTAATAGTAGTTTTTTAAGTTATTTTTTTAATTTAGATATCCTGTTTATTTAAATGAAACATGACATAGAGCAAGGAAAACTTTCTGATAAGTTAATAACTGGTAATAATTTCTTTATAAAACAGTATTTAACAAAATTATTCAGCATGGATGATTTGCATAATGGTGGTTTTTATTTTTTGGCATAAATTGTTTACAATAACAATAAAATTAAAGGAAATAAATAAATATGTAGGTATATTCTATAAATTATAAGACATTATAACTTTTTAAGTATTGTTGATTTTTTTCGTTTTATTCCAAGAAATTTTAAATAATTACCATATCAAATGCGAGCTATTAGTTTTTTTTAAAAGGTTTAATTTTTTTAATTTAAAAAAAATACAAAAATTATGGTTCATTACTTTTTTTTACTATCAATTTAAATAAAAAAAAAATTTTGGTTTATAACTTGCAATAATAATTAAATTTTTTAGATGGTTTTGCGCTCTTAATAATAAAAAGAATAATATACAGGTGTCCAAAAATTAAATAAACTTACAAAAACTTTCTTAATGTACCCCATATTTTGCATTTGACTTCACAAAAAACTCATTTCAATTTAGTGACAGTGGTCAGTGCCATTGAAATTTCAAAAGTCTAGTCTTATGCAAAAATATGGGATACATTAAGAGTGCTTTTGGTAGTTTATTCGTAAACGGTACAGTTTCTCAGAAATTTCAAGTGGTAAAAAAGTTTTAACTTGAATTGGGATATTTAAAAAAATAAACAAAATGACAAATTTCTTGAAGGTAAAGAATTTACATGCAGTTTTTATCAACACTACTAGTGTTTAACCCATTTTAAAAAGGGGCCCCAAATTTCAAAATGGGTTTCAAATTATCGTTTTTATTACCTTTATTGATTGTACAAATTTCATGATGGTTGGACAAAACATTTGGTAAATATTTACGATTACGTGTTTTTAGTCTACCTGCTTAAAGGCCATTATTTCCGAAGGGGGGCACTTTTTTAAAAAACTGTTTTTACCGAATGTCTTCTGGATTTTTCCCAGCTATTTGCTATGTCAAAAAAAGCAAACTAAACGCGACACCCTGTATAATACATGGTGTCCCAGAATTGGCGCACCACCTGTATGGTTCGTTGTTGGGGCATGCCCACGGATCCCCAGAAAATTGTCAAAAAAAATCCATCTTATACACCCTCGAAGATATGAGGCCCCAAAGTGCAAAACTTTAAACGCATATACCTTAAAAACAACAGCACGTATTAACGAAAAATATGCTTTAATACAAAGCTGCAGTTTATCTTAAACCATTTTACCAATTTTTCTTCTTTTAAATGGTCAAATAACATTTTTATAATCAATTTAATTTTACAAAATTTTCTTAAAATAAGCTGACAATAATGTCAATAAAATCTAGTGCAAAAGTGTATAATCAAGACTCATAGATGCGATTTTTAGATTTATTTTCCTAGACTGTGTAGTCTTATCCTAAACTGTGTTGCCGAATTTAAGCAACTTTGTTCGCATTTTCCTCAATGAATATAACAGATGGATTTTTTTTAACAATTTTCCTGGAATCCCCAGGCATGCCCTAACAGCGAACCATACAGGTGGTGCGCCAATTCTGGGACACCCTGTATTGTAAGAGATTTGAGAAGATAAAATTGGGGTAATAGGTAGTTAAAAACCAGACTGAAATAAAATGATTTCGGTCGGTTCAGTTCTGAATATGGTAAATAATGTAATATTATTTAACACTTATGTAATTTTTATCCGGTTGAACAAGTTACAGTAAAGAAAGTAGCGCAGTAATACATTGGATCGCTTTTTTAATGTATTTTTATTAGATAATTAACTATTATTTTGCATAATTGTATATTTAATAAATAAATATTCATTATTTCTTAATAAGTGCGCCCAAAATATAAACCAATTCAGTTTGTGTTGTATTTAATTAAATTTTAGTCTATTTTCGTATGTAGGAAGTACTATCGTGGACATGGAATTTAAAACGATTCTTTATCGGCCACCTTTGATTTTTTGAATTTTACTCTATTGTGAATGGGGTTTTTTATGTCAGTTTTCGAATGTTATTTTAACAAAAAATGCGTCAAATGTATGTTATTAAAATAAATTATGTAAAATGTGCTGCCGGCGAGAAAAATAGTGAGAAGATATTTCCTTTTTGAAATAATTTTGTTTTAGGATAACAATAAGGCTCTAATCTTCGTAAAACATCAGAGAAATGTTTGTTGTTAATGTTCACTTCGCATAAAACATGGGATGTTTAACTATTTTGGACATATTTACAATGCAGTAGTATAGTATTTTAACCGTAGAAATAACATCTCTTTAAATTTAACCTAAATTTTACAGAAAAAAAATGTATCTGTTTCCCAAGTAACAAATTTAAACTTTTTGGGTAAACAAAAAAAGTAGACTTGGGCATGAGCTTTCACTAAAAATCTCTTGTTTATCTAGTGGCTGGTTTAGGTGTTCTAGCGCTCCAAATTTTTAATTTTTGACGTCCTTTTTCTAGATTTTGGGACATTCCCCTTCCGCCCACTTCCACTATTCTAAGGTGTAGCACATTGCTTAGCAACATACAAATGTATACATTTCTATGTTTCTCAAGTCAACCCGCGCGCTTAGTGACAGATTGCCTAAAATGTGGAATATTTTTATCTTTATTTTGATTTATTTATCGTAGCGTTGATAAAAAATACCTAAAATGTAAGTAAAGCAATAAATTAAGTAAACAAAATAGGCGGTAATGTCACTTTGACAATGAAGTAAAGGTATAGATTTAAGAAGGTGGAAGGGGAAAATGGGTGTTAAAGCTGGTCCAATTTAAGACATTTTTTCTTGAAAAGTAAAGACTTGTTTGATCTAAAAAATTAGCAAAAACCATTGTTTAAAAAAAGGAATCCATCAAGCAAATTTTTTAAAATGAAACAAGCCCATTTAATAGACAGACTACTATTGACTAGCTTGCTTTATTTATGTAAATAAGATTGATAATAGTCTTGTAAACAAAATGTAAACAACAAAATTTAAATTAAATTAAACTTAGGGCTCACTTACTTATTTTAAAAACATAAATAATGAAAGTATAATTATTTTAAGTAAATTTTGTGGTAGCGCAAATTAACAAAAAATATTTGACGTGTTATTTCAATCAAACATACTTTGGATTTCCTTAACTTAATTAAAATGAGTGAACTAGAATTCAAATTTAATGAAGACAGTCCTTTATTATCAAAAAACAAGGTTAAAAGAAAATTAAATTTTCAGTTTAAATTTTACCATTTAGCATTTCGGAAGTGATAGTTCTCAAATCGTTTAAATATTGTTTTTTGATGCACTATTATGAAAATGTACTTAAATTATAACAAAGAGTGTTTTTTTGGGGCTTTAAGAATAGAGATTCAAATTCACACATTCAAAGATCTGTGCTCCTAGAAGCTCATATAAGTCATCTCCGGTGAGCTCCCGTCATTCTACTAAATAGCACATCTGCATGAGGGCCCCATCCTATATTCAAACTAAATGTAGTTTTGAAAACTAGAAAAACAGGGCTACAAACGTATTATGGTTTCATTTAAATTAATTATTTCTTTGTGTCAAAAATCTGTCTTCAAAAACCAAAAGTATTATAATGATTTTTGTCAGATTTTCGACCAATTTAAATGAAAGCTTAATACGTTTGTAGCCCTATTTTTCTAGTTTTGAAAACTACATTTAGTTTTAATATAGGATGGGGCCCTCATGTAGATGTGCTATTTAGTAGAATTGACGGGAGCTCAACGGAGATGACTTATTCGAGCTTCTAGGAGCACATATCTTCAAATCTGTGAATTTGAATCTCCAGCCTTAATAATGAGGAAACGGTTAGGGTTAGCAGAAATTGACCCTAACCATTTTTTTTTTAAATTCGCTTATAAATGTGAAAACCTCTAGTAGAGCCAAAAAAAAACATCTGTGTTGTAAAAATACCTATTTTGTAATTGAATATAAACATAGTTTTTTTAAAGGTGCAAAAAAAACATAATATAACAAATTGAGATACGTTGTCATAATTTAAAAAAAACTGTTTACCTACTAAATAGTTCTCGAAATTTCACTGAACAATTATTATAAAAATTATGTTTTTTTTTTTTTGCTTTGAATTATTTAAATAATTTGCTTTTGATAGACAGCCCCCTTTTACCATATTTTTGTGTTCACAAAAAAATTTCTTATTTTTAATTAATATTTTCTTTTATTTTATATCAGTATTTTCTTAAATTTTTATTAAGAAAAAAATTATTTACTTTTTTTTTTTGTTTTTTTTTAATGAGTATTTTTTTTGCAGGATACCCCCAAAGGGTACACCGATATGGGGCTCTACAAGCAATACTTCAGAGTGACCCAACATGCCCAAGAACACATTTTTGGGAAAAGGGGGTCAAATGTTACCCCCCTTCAAATGTTAATATCTGAAAAAGGAAAATTTAGTCATCGTAAGTATTTTTTCCACCAACTTAAATTTAGATATTCGCTCTTAATAGATATTTAATCAGTAAGTGTGTTAATAAAGGCGATTAATAAACAAGCGGTTTTAACAAGCGAGCGACGAGCGAGCTTGTTAATAAATGAGTTTATTAATCGCCATTTAACATAAGAACTGGTTACAATGCTGCATCGCACATCGTAGATCATTATTAAATAAATTATAAAATAAAACAGTTATTTCACCAACTAACAGAAACAATGCGTCGGCCATTTAAATTTATTAAAGTTGAAGAAGAAGAAGATCTGTCACCAAACTTTTATTAATTGTGAATAGAAAATGAATGTTATTTCCTTAAAATGTAGTAAAAGGATCTGCTTGTCATTCTTTCCAACAGTAAATATTTAATATCTTTTGGTTTTTGTTGCTTGAATCGTAATTAAAGCTACTTTAACATTTGTAATGTAGAAACATAGAAAGTAATTTTAAACATAGAAGAGCGTTAGTATGGGCTCGTATCCATGCATTAATATGGGTCAATAATCAACGATTTGGAGTGCGTTAATGAATGTCTTTAAAAAACGATGTGCGAAAAAAGATTTAACAAAATGAAATTTTTGTATTAAAAAGAAATGCTAAAATCTTAAAATAGTGGAATTTTTTTCACAGATCATTTTTTTTTGAAATATTTAAAATTATTTTAAGTAGGCAATAAAAATCACTATGCATGTAGCAAACGATTTATTTAAAAGTCATGACTGCACGTTTGTGAACTTTTCAGATGCTTTTTGAATGTTAAGAAATGTTTAAATATAAATAATTGTTATTTTGTTATTTTCCTAAATTCTCATAAATTATTAAAAGATGCGCAAATACTTCCTGGAGGCAAACAAAATGTTAAATTTTGTAATAAGTACTTAGCATTGTATCCAAATTTAAGTAACATAATAGTATATTAAAACATAGTGTTTTATAAGGAACGTTTTTTAGCACGCGTTTTTGGACAAAAGTTTTTGTACTTTTTTTTACATTTGCTTCATTTAAATTATTAAAAAGCATTTTAACTTGAATTAAAAACTTAACTTAAAATTTAATTTTTATTGGATTGGCAACATTGACACTTTGAAGTATAAAGTAAATGTAGGTCAGACATATTGAATAATGACATTTGTAAACTTTACTCACTAATACTAAATGAATGGGCGTTTTTAAGAAAATGTAACCGTTGATATCGTTTCTTCAATTCTTCTAGTTATTCTCTTTAGTCTCTACAAAATAACTATGTCCCCTGATAGTTTATAATAGTAAAATTTGTAAATGAAGAGTACCTTGCAAGGAAAGAATTCATCTTTTTGCATCTGGAAAACCAACCTAATAAAATAAAATG
This sequence comes from Cartodere bifasciata, assembly GCA_963920755.1. Lineage (NCBI taxonomy): Eukaryota > Metazoa > Arthropoda > Insecta > Coleoptera > Latridiidae > Cartodere > Cartodere bifasciata. The sequence continues at coordinate 11,592,556 of OY987199.1, forward strand.
TTGGGTTTATTAATGAAGCAATTCAGCAACCTTAAAAAACCAAATTTCGGTTTTTTGTGCTTATTATAGAACGCAAACATAAAAACAAGAGCGGGTTAGATCAATGAATGGATTAGATCAGTGAGTGGGATAGATCATTTAAAAAGTTACACTTCGCAGATAGGTCTTTTTTATGAAATTTTTTTTGTTATACAATTGTTACACATTCTATATGATACTCTTCGCAGTAGATGTTTAAAAAAATGCATTTTTTATTTTATTAAAAGAAACTTAAAACTTATTTTTTTTGTAAACGGGTGGGGTTCAAAAAAATTACCAGATGCTTTTTTATAGGGAAAGATACGAAAATATGAATTTCTTTCTATTTTAGTGGTGTTTTTAACCCTCTATTTATTACTTGATGTTTTTCAAAAACAATAGGGCTCTTTCTCTAAATGGGATTGATTTTTGTGTTAAATCTCAAGTCGATCCGATAAACCGTTCTTGAGTTATGGTGGTCACAAATTTCGTTACAGACAGACAGACAAAAAATGAAAAATCTTAAAAAGTCATGAAATGAACGAATCTGCACAAATGTTTGCTCTAGAATGAATATTAACGATTTTAGAGAAGGTCCGACCAAATGCAATATACTCTTCGACTTTGTCTGTGAAGAGTATAAAAAGAATCCTTCGGTCAATTTATCTTGAGACCCTTTTGTTAGTCCATATTTAGTACTTCAATGGATAAAGGTATGACATAAGGAAAGAGGTTATTTCTTCTTTAGGTCAACATCATTCGACCGCTATGAGATAATAAGAAAAAGTGAATTTCAAGGCCAACTTATACGACCGACTTGTGCATAGATAGTGAAAGTGAAACCTACCTCACCACAGAGCTCTCGATGATGATGATATATACCAAATGTGTTACACACACACTTTACCATAAAACAAACCGCTGGCATAAGCAGAATTTACTATCCATTCACAATTTAAAAAAAAAACAGAGCAGGCGAGCCATAGAGTGACAGATTTTACCCTGTATATTGTCTTTAATGTCACTTGTGTTTGCTGGTTATGTAAGAAAAGTCAAATAAATTAAAAAAATGCATTTAAAAACATGTTCAGGGCATCTGAATCAAAAACAATGGTCTCAACATATACAGAATAGAAGTATTTATTTTTTTATTAAATTATTTTAAAATGCACTAATCATTAAACCATTTAAAAGTTTACACAAAATAGTAATTATTCATGTTAAAAAGCCCTTTTAGGTATCATAGGATAAATTAACACTTTTACAAAAATGTCTACAATTTTCTTTATAAATACTCACATCTCAAGCAAAAATTGTTTCATTTTTACAATTTTTACGCCTGTTTTATGTAACTGTCATATTATTTTTGACATTTTTTAATTTTTAATGTTAGTAAATTTGAAATGTAATGCCAACTTTGAGGAAAATTCAGCTATTCAACGAAAAGTTTTCATAGGTGACTATGGTTTTTTTTAGCTGTGAATGGATAGTATATTCAATTGCCCATCCGAGGTTGCCTTTTATATTTTGCATACAGGGTGTCCGCGTATAATTTTTTTTTTTTTTATATGACAAATAGCTGGGAAAAATCCTAGACATTCGGTAAAACCAGTTAAAAACACTGATAGTGTTAATAAGATTTGCATGTAATTTCTTTAACTTACAGAATTTTGTTTTATTTTTTTGGATACCCCACAATTCAAATAAAAACTTTCTTTATAGTTAAAATTTTAGAGAAACTGTACCGTTTTTGAATAAACTTCCAAAAACTCTATTACTGTACCTTATATTTTGCGTTTATCTTAACAATAAACTTACTTTAATGTAGTGACAGTGGTGAGTGACATAGAAATTTCAAAAGATAGTCTAGTCTTATGCAAAAATATGGGGCACATTAAGAGTGTTTTTGGCAGTTTATTCGTAAACGGTACAGTTTCTTAGACATTTTAAGTGGTAAAAAGTTTTAAATTAAATTGGGGTATTTAAAAAAATGAACAAAATTAGAAAATTCTTAAATGTAAAGAAATTAGTTTTTATCAACACTATACTAAAAGCAATTTATCCTAGTTACGTGTTTTATGGCATGTCTCCTTAACAAGAAACTGACCTGCAGATTTGCCGTGTATTATGAACGTAACTATTTTACATTCTCCTTCCAAATATATAAGAAACTTATAAGGATGGCATTTACAGGGTGTCCAAAAAATGGCATAAACGCGATGGTACGCTCTTGGGGCATTCCCTGGGATCCCTAGAAAATTGTAAAAAAAAAATCCATCTGTTATATTCATCGAGAAAAATGCTAACAAAGTTGCATAAGTTCGGCAACACAGTCTAGGAAAATACATCTAAAAATCCCATCTATGAGTCTTGATCATACACTTTTGCATTAGATTTTATTGACGTTGTTGTCAGCTTCATTTCATGAAAATTTTGTAAAATTAAAGAGATTATAAAAATCTAATTCGACCATTTAATAAACAAACAAATGGTTGAATAGTTTGAGATATACTGTAGCTTTGTATTAAACCATATTTTTCGTTAATATGTGCTGTTATCTTCAAGATATAAGCGCACTTTGGACCAACATATCTCCGAGGGTATCTAAGATAGATTTTTTTAACAATTTCTGGGGCTCTCTAGACATGCCCCAACAACGTACCATCGTGTTTATGCGCCATTTTTTGGACACTCTGTAGAAAATAAGGCCTTCAGGATTTAAAAAAATGAACATGAAAGTGCGCCGTACTGATAAAATGAAGTATGCCTTGCTACAAATCACTTTTGGTCTGCCAAAAAATGTGACATTTCTCTTGTTGGAATTGTCAATAGAGACAAAAAGTAATAAAAAGTGAAGGATACTTACATTGACAAATGTTAATATTTTATTAATTGTTTGTTTTATTATCTCAATAATCATTAAAAATTTTAATAGTTATTTTATTTTCGCGAATATTATTTTCTACGTTTTGTTTTTTTTTGTAATTTTTTCTTTAATTATGTTTGTTATGTAGCTTTACATCTGACACTTACATATGATAAATATAGGATATATAACCTTTAAAAAATTATATTTCCTTATTTTTATTATTAATGAACGTAAATTAATAATAAAACATCATATCAATTATATACTAAAGACGTGCCAAAAAATATGTAATTGTTATGTTATTATTTGTTTTTCAAAGAAATATGTTACCTACTGTATAGAAGGACATATTTATTTAAAAAAAAGCAAATACACGTGCACTATTTTTTTACTTCTTTTCAGTAAATAATGTTGTTGTTTGACACAGTTTTGACGTATGATAGATACATAAAAAGCCTTTTTTACATCAGCCCTGGTGTTAAGGCTATAGATTCAAATTCATAAATGGGATGTTCTGTGCACTAAGAAGTTCGTAAAAGTCATCTCCCTGAAAGTCAGTTATTTTCGAAATTTCAACAAAATATGTAAAAATACGAAGTAATACATTAATAACTATGATTAAAAATATTAAAGATAATGTTTGTGATACATAGAAGTGGTACTGAGTGCAAGATATAATAAAAATATGGTAAAATACTACTTTTGGTGTTTTTCTTTCTACATTGAAATCTTTGAACGAGCACATCCATATTAAGGAAAAATGTGAGCATCAATTTTAATCATTTACAAGCTTAAAAAAACCATGGTTAATTAACGTATTATGGTTTGGCATAGACCACGTAATGTATATGAACCAAAAAATGTATCCGTAGTCGAAAAAGAAAACAAAAATAGTATAATTATTTTCAGATTTTCGACACAAAGAAACAACCGATTTAAATGAAAGCAGAATACGTTTGTAGCTCTATTTTTGTAGTTTTTAAAACTACATTTTTTTTACCAATAAATAACTTTTATATATTTATATATTTGCGTTCTATAATATGCACATTATGAAACCCGAAATTTGGTTTTTTAAGGTTGCTGAATTGCTTCATTATTAAACCCAAAATCTTATTTTATTAGGTTGGTTTTAAAGATGCAAAAAGATAAATTCTTTCCTTGCAAGGTACTTTCTATTTACTATTATAAAATATCGGGGAACATAGTTTTTTTGTAGAGACTAAAGAGAATAACTAGAAGAATTGAAGAAACGATATCAACGGTTAAATTTTCTCAAAAACGCATATTCATTCAGTATTAAGTGAGTAAAGTTTACAAATGTCATTATTCAATGTGTCTGACCTAAATTTGGTTTTTACTTCAAAATGTCAATGTTGCCAATCCAATAAAACTAAAATTTTAAGTAAAGTTTTTAATTCAAATTAAAAATGCTTTTTAATCAATTAAAGGAAGCAAATATAAAAAATAGTATATAAAACTCGTTTTATAAGGCGTTTTTTAGCACTTAAAAACGTTCCTTATAAAACTCTATGCTATAATATACTATTTTAGATCACCTTACATATGATATACGTTCGATCAAGTATAGATCCTATATTATTATTTAAATTTTTGATAGGTTATTAACAAATTGCATAATAGTGGGCGGCCTTTATAGTGGGTTATTACAACTTTAACGAAAAGCTATATTATTTTCGTTTAATGTCAGATGTTATACACCTATAATTTATTAAATGATACCATATTAATTTTGCAACTTTTTTATAATCATTGAAGACAGTGATCTATGTTATTTTAACAGGAAATAAATCATCCTCAAAAATATAAATTTAATTTAGTGTACTTTTCGCTAACTATTAAACTCATCTACCAGCAACAATAAACAAAATTACAAAATTGTTAGTAACAAAAAAGTTACGACAATCTTTATGCACTCTACTCCTTGGTAGTGGTAACTCCATTTCTAGGGGCGCTACAAATGTCAAAACAAGTTTGAAAGGAATGTTTTTATTGCCGTTAATAATTCCATCAATTTTATTATGTTTCAACAAACCATTTGTAAGATATTTAGGATTGGGAATTTGTAGTGAAGTAGACTTAAAGGAGTGTAGTTTTTAAACGGCGGCGGTGCCCCCTAGCCTAGGACATGTAGTGTATCTGTCTATTTAGTCCTCTATCTACCCTCTTAAAAGATGCACTCGTTTTGGGAAGATTCTGTATGGCAACATACATAAAATCGTAAATTTTCATCATCATCAAAATATTTAGGGAGAGAATTTTATTAAATGTGTAGTAATTATATTTTACACTTGAAAAGTTAGATTGCATTTAACATTGTTTATGAATCAATTAAATCTTGCAATATCGTATATAATATACAAAAAAATATGTTTTCATAAAGAGCTATTTAAGTTTACTTCAAATAAATGCGGCTTTCCTAATAACTACTTTAAGAATTTAAGAAATAATTATTTTTAAAATAACGCAAATATTACACTATCTTAGTAAATTTATTTATAATTTCAATAGAATTTTAGTTTAGTAGTTAGTACCGTATTTCACAAAAAAGTGACAAAACAGTATTTTATGAAGCTTATTATACTCTTCACAAGAGTATATTGCAATCGATCAAAAAATCCTAAAATCGTCAATTTTCGTCGTAGAGCAAAAATTTTTGCAGATTCGTGCGTTTCATGACTTTTTAAGATTTTCATTTTTTGTCCGTCCGTCGGTCGGTCGGTCGGTCGGTCGGTCGGTCGGTCGGTCGGTCGGTCGGTCGGTCGGTCGGTCGGTCGGTCGGTCTGTATGTATGTCACGTTTCTTGTAAACACGCTATCTTAAGAACCAAAACTCCAATTTAATTCAAATTTTAAGGAAAAATCGATCCCTATAAGAGGAAGAACCCTATTGTTTTTGACAAGAATCCGAGTACTATAAAGCCCCCTTTTCAGCCCCCCAAGTGAAAAAAAAATCGTAACTCGATTATTATTAAATTTACAAAAAAAATTATTGGACATAAAACATAGGAAATTTAATTCTCTACAAAAAAGTTTTCGTTGGTTTTTTTGTCAGCCCCCCCGTTACCCCCCACCGCAAAAAAACCTCCTATCTCCGTTATTATTCAATTAACAAAAAAAATCTTTTTTACAAAATTAATGAAAATTTAATTTTTTATAAAAAATGTTAATTTGTTTTTTGTAAAGTTAGTCAGTAAGGTTAAAAAAACAAAAACTAAAAGATTTCAGTAGCAAAAAATTTCTAAGTCCAAATAGCGTCACGCGTCGGTCAAGAAGGCCATGCCAAAAATATTTCAAACAAAGAAACAAAGCCAGCTGTCAGAACAAATAACCTCAAATATCTTAAAGTTCAGAACTGACGTTTATCCTCTTCGTTAACTAAATTCTTCGTGTTCACTGTTAATAGTTTACACTCTTCGCAGATTTTATTTACATAATTTTTTTTTATAGAGACTATTAATTATCCTGTAATAGTTTTCTTGCGAAGAGTATACCATAGAATGTGTAGCAATTATATAAAAAATTGATTTAGCTTTGATTAATAAAATTTTAAATTACACTTCTACCGATTCCGAATTCTACTCGAGCTACTTATCTGTGAAGAGTAATTTCTACCCATTTCTAGTTAATTTACCCTGCGATCTTTACTATTATGGCTAGAGATTCAAATTCACAGATTCGAAGTTCTGTGTTCCTAGAAGCTCGTATAATCATATCCGTTGAGCTCCCTTCAATTCTACTAAATAGCACATCTACATGAGGGCCACATCCTATATTAAAACTAAATGTTGTTTTAAAAACTAGAAAAATAGAGCTACAAACGTGTAATGGTTTTAGTTAAATCTGATTACAAAAATCATGTTTTGTCAGATTTTCGACACAAAGAAATAACCGAGAAATGAAACCATAATACGTTTACAGCCCTATTTTTCTAGTTTTTAAAACTACATTTAGTTTTAATATACGATGGAGTCCTCATGTAGATGTGCTATTTAGTAGAATTGACGGGAGCTTAACGGAGATGACTTATACGAGCTTCTAGGAGCACAGATCTTTGAATATGTGAATTTGAATATCTAGCTTTAAGAATTTAAATATCTTTGGACATACGGTGCAAAGCATAGTACGCATTATTTCTATACTTATTATTTAATTCAGCGATCTTGAAAAAAGAAAAAAACAGTAATGTTGTAATAAGCTAGTGTTAAGTACTTTATAATAAGTCATAGAACAAGCACACAATTTTTTACTTGTATTTGATTGGTCTATGAGTATTTTGCAAATAAATAACGTAAATATTGCCCAATTTTATAGCTCTTTTACAACATTAATGCCTAATTAAAAATTATAGTTTGCATCAAGATTTACATTCAAGAAACAAGTAAAGAGCATCAACATCAAAAAACTGAATTGCAATTTTAAGACTTTGGGTTTTAAATTCACAGATCTATTTATCCGTGCTCCTAGAAGCTCGTATAAGTCATCTCCGTTGAGCTCCCGTCAATTATACTAAATAGCACATCTACATGAGGGCCACATCCTATATAAAAACTAAATAAAAATTGTTTAAACAATTCTCTTTTTTTTTCAGGACGATTAGCCCTCATTTTAATTGGAATTTTTACGCTTGCCATAGGAATAATTTTATCATCGATCCCTTGGATGGACTATCTAATTTTAAAGGTATTTACCAACACCAAAAAAAGTCGGATTTTTCAATTTATTATGTTTTGCAAAAAATTACATTTTTTTCTGCTTTGTAAAAAATTAATTTTTTTTTATTTTCATAGAATTTAAAATTATGGAATGGTTCTCTGAGCTACCATTACTGGCAAAAACCTGGAATTGTCCGACTGACCAAAGTGTACATTTTTAATGTAACGAATCCAGATAATTTTCTACTAGAGGGTGAAAAACCAAAACTACAAGAAATTGGCCCTTTTGTCTATAGGTAAGTCTTTTTTCCATAAAAGAATTAAATAGATATAACACACACCAACATTATTTGGCAAACTGATAAACAAACCTTTTGTGGAGTTAGGAGAAGTGTTTATATTTACCTTATCTCTGATAGGCTGACAAGAATCATAACACCAACTGGTACATTTCTTTAATTTTGCCTTTTTTATGATATTGCATTGTAAAACACTGATATTTACCATTTAATGCACTACAATATCTTGTTTTTCTTAATAATTTGGTTTGTTTACGGAAAACTCACATACAAATTTACGAATGTGAGGTTATAAAACTCCATGACCGGCGGCGAATAGTGGCGACAACACATATTGGTTTTTTGTACACAGAAGTAAAAAATAGAATGCTTCTGTTTCAAAAGGCGTATCAGATTTTGCCTAAGAAAACGCTTGAATGTGTAATTTATTTACCTTTATCACGAATTTTTCTTTAAATTGTAGACTATTTTTAAAATAAATGTATCCCTTGGAAATGATACGGTATTGTAATGTTAAACGTATACACAAGTTAGCGTGGAGAGGGGGCACCATCAACATCTTCCCGCCCTTACTTGCAAGTGTTTATCAGATACCCTAATATTGTGCCTATGTACTTAAATGATGCTCTATCTATTTTATTCTCTGATCATTGGACTTTTTATAGTATAGAAGCTATCAACATGAAAATCCACATCATTAACGTTGTCATGATTTTTTGATATTACATAATATTTAATATTACTTTTCTTAATCCAACAAAATGGCAGGCCAAACAGATAGCGTTTTTTTTAAGGGTAAAACATCATAAGTGAGATTGTTTTCTTCGTACAACAAAATTGATTCATGCACCTATAGCCCTGCCAACCCTTTATGATGGATTAATCGCTTTTCAAACGTACTTTCCAAAAACAGAAACCTTGTAGTAAAAATTTCTTATTTTACGCATACAAGTCTACAGATTACAGAAAATTAAAAATGTTTACTTCATAAATGTCTGGCAGTGTTGAGGCTCATATTTGCACTTATGATTTTATTTCTTCAAAAATAAATATCCCACTTATGATGTTTAAAAAAAACGCTACCTGTTAGCGCTGCCAGTGTATTGGACAAAAGTTAAGAAATATTAAATATAATGTAACGCACAAAAAATCATGACAAAGTTCGATGAGGTTGCGAGCTCACGTACTATTAGACAACCCTCGAAATATAGTCCAGAAAAAAAAACATATTCTTCTACATTTTTAAAAACTGCTAATAGTAAACATCTGCATTTGAAATGGCAATAGTCAACACTCAATACAATAAATAGGATTGTTTAAATAAACAAGTTAACAACAAAACAAGAATTTACGGTCAAGTCAGTGCACGATATTACCCTTAAGGCAAACTGACATACCGATTACCATATTCATACACATTCGAACATAAATTATGTCGAAAATGCGGCAAGTATTTGTTAAAAACCCAAATCGAAATTGAAATTAGCCAAGCATATGGGTGCTGCAATATTATAAACTAAGAGTTCTTTCATTAGACGGCCTTCAAAGGTTCTTTCTCGATGCTAAACTTTACTCTTGTATAAATAACTATAATTATACCAAGTCTATTACTTAGACAGTTACAAAAGATGCATTTGTTTTTTTTCTATGCCATGCTTTTCTCTTTAGTCTTTAATTAATCAAAATCTTTATTCTAGAACAGTTTGACGATGCAAAATTGGTTAAAGGTTACGTAAAAGATTTGTTAAATTGATTTAAAGGGAGTAAAAGTTAAATTAAAAGAGTTGGGTTCAATTTTTTTTATTTACAAAAATTGACGCATAAATGCAATGGTACGTTGTTGGGGCATTCTCAGGGATGTAAAATAAATCCATCTGTTTTATTCATGGAGAAAAGTGCGAACAAAGTTGCATTAGTTCGGCAACACTGATTGTGAAAATACATCTTAATAACTCATATAGATTCTGGATCATACATTTTTGCATTAGATTTTATTGACATTGTTGTCAGCTTCATTTTATAAAATGTTTGTAAAATTGAATCAACTATAAAACTGTAATTTTACCATTTAAAAGATGCAAATGGTGAAATATTTTTAGATAGATTGTGCCTTTGTATTTAGCTATTTTTTTCGTTAATATGTGCTGTTATCTTCAAGCTATAAGATTTAAAAGTTTTGCACTTTGGGGCCTCATATCTTCAAGGATATATGAGATTTTTTTTAACAATTTTCTGTGGGTTCCTAAATATGCCCCATTTATTATGCGCCAATTTTTGAACAACCTGTATATCTGTTATCACCAAAAAAAGGTTCTTTAAAAATCATGTCACTCTGCTTAATTTACATACTTGTTTAAACGAAAACTCTAGTACTTTTTTTTGTGTATGTACATACACAAAAAACCAAGGAATTTGCAAACAATTTAAAATGTTTTCAGTTAATGGTAAAATGAAAAACTTGTCTGACCAAATTGGTACACAATTCCATCAATAAAAAAAAACGTTATGGCTACGTTTCTTACGTAATTGTTTAAACAGAACTAAGAACAAAAGTTCGGTGGACAGACTTGGTCTCTATGACATAATCTCTAAATAAAATGTTAGATATCTAATGCTAATGTCTAAGCTAATAGAAAATGAAACATTCGAGTACCTACTTAGGACAATATTTTGTGTGCTAACGTATATTCAATTATTTCAATTGCAAAAAAGTTAGCATCCAGTCTAAAGCTTGATTTATAGTTAAATGAACTTAACGTCACTTAAATTAACGCGATTAAATTAATGCGTCTAGATTCCTTATTTCCAATGGACAAGTGCTTAAAAACGCCCTATTAACTAGTTTTTTTTACTATTTTTTATATTTGTTTCATTTAATTCATTAAAAAGTATTTTTATTTTAAATTAAAAACTTAAAATTTAATTTTTATTGAATTGGCATTTTGAAATAAAAACCAAATTAAGGTCAGACATATTGAATAATGACATTTGTCAGTTCTACTCAATACTGAATGAATAGACGTTTTTGAGAAAATGTAACCGTTGATATCGTTTCTCCAATTCTTCTAGTTATTCCCTCTACAAAAAAACTATGTCCCCCGATAGTTTACAATAGTCAAATTTGTAAATAAAAAGTACCTTGCAAGGGAAGAATTCATCTTTTTGCATCTGGAAAACCAACCTAATAAAATAAAAAATAAATTGAAAATTAAAACAACCTGAAGTTACGTAAGCTTACGTAAGTCTAAATTGACCTTTATACATACTAAAAAAAAGACGGAAATAGCATCCATTTTTAATTAAAACATATTTGAAGAACTTCTTGCATCTTCACATAAGTATTAAGTATACCTACGTTAATTTCTAATTAAATAATAAATTAAATTACAATCGAAGAATATAATAATATTATAACGTAACACGGAAATAATAAAATATTATTGGGTTATGTGAATTTTTATCAAATGTAAAACCACGAATGATGAGAGGATTGCCGGTAATACTAAATTTTATACGAAAACTTCGTTGCGTAGCAATTTTTACGAGTCAAATTGCCATGACAAAAAAACGAGTGCCTAGGCTGCGAAGCAGCCCTTGCACGAGTTTTTTTGTCAATGTCAATTTGACGAGTACAAAATTGCTTCACGCAACGAAGTTTGAGTAAATTAAAAATTAGTATTATCGTGCAATACTCGATTCATGAGTGGTATTCGAAAGATTATTTCCTGACAGAATTTAACTTACTTACAGTTTTTTTTAATTAGGATAAGAAACATTCCAAATTTCTGCAAAATTTAAGTAACCATTTCAGTAGCATTACAACAACATTTTCAACGCAAATTTTTTCGTCTTCAGGTATTAAATACATAGTTTTCTACATAATTTCTTTATTTTTTTGCAAAATACGTGTACCGAACAAAACGCATCTTTGCATTCATTTTTAAACTGTTTTTTAAGAACCTTTCAACACATCAAAAAAAAAGTGCAAGTTATGTCACTAATGTCAACTTGTAACATCAAGTCTGCTTATTACACAGATCATACTGTAATCATAGAACTTACAACTCCCCCAAAACATTATCCAAAATTTAGGTTGATATAGGAGATTCAACACATAGTTATTTGGGATAAGGAATACCAGAGGTAGTCCTGTAGTGGAAGACATAGTTAAGTGTTTTGAAGAAAAGAACGCTTAGCCATGCCTAAGTGATAACACCACGTAGTCATAGCAACGTTGTGTTATCGCTGCGATAACACAACGGAGTCATAGCAACGTTGTGTTATCGCTGCGATAACACAACGGAGTCATAGCAACGTGGTGTTATCAGGCTAAATCGCAGGAAATGCGAGCTCAGATAGCAGGAGATGACTGGAAGGAAATAATCTTTTATAATGTCTATAATTTATAAGATGTTCATGTTTTCTCGAAGAAATTAAATGGAATGTTCAAAAAAATTATAAAGAATCTTCCCGTTCGATAATTTTAAAATTGTTTAAAAATTAAACACAAATATTTGATTTGTTTATAAATCGAACTGTCTGCAATAAATTGCAAAAGATACTCAAGTTCTTTGCCAAGGAAAAATAAATACCTATAACGTAAAGTGCTATACCTTATACTTAATAGACTGTACTTAACAAATAAAAATATACTTTACTCTATAGCATGATTGGAAATATATATTTTCTACTTGCATCTTTAAAAAGACACTTATTGCACGACTTGATTAAATCTAAATCAATCCTTTAGTCTTTGGCCATTGTCTTGCAAGCCGTGACTAATAGGATTTTATCCATGGGGTGAAGTTTCAGCAAGCTCTTTACTCAGAAAATTACAGATGACATTGTTTGTATTTATTTTAGTTTTCAAAAACGTATAATTTGGTGTCTTTTATTTATAAAAATGAATTCTATTTAAAGGTACAGTTAAAAATTAAGTATATGTTTACATTTCTTAAAAATTAAAGCCATTGCAAATGATATTAGTGTTAGTTCTTACGGATGTCAGCAAGTCTGCTAGAAAAACGCGTTGAAACTAAAACTGTGAGTTGTTTTGGAGTATTTTTGTAATTTAAGACAGTATTTAGTGCAGCAGAGGTAGGATTTGGGTTTAACATAACCGTTTATTGCATATTACAACATGTATTTTTATATCTACTTCTAGAATGTTTTTTTCTTACCTAACTTTTCTCAAAGTCGAAATTTTTTTCTTTTAAAAAATCCGATATTGTTTGATTTTGGGGTCGTAGAAAAAGTGCAGTTCATAACACGTTTTATAAAGGTCTTTATTGACTCGTTTATTTATAAAACTTGGTACGAAGCCTACCTAATCATGAGACTAATTAGAAATAAGGACACCCTGTAGACTTTTATTCATAGATGTAGAAAGTCATTATGTAATTTATTTAGTTTGTTTTGTTATTATTTAATTTAACTTGTACATTTCTTGGAAAGCTTGTTCCATTTTGAAACATACCTAAATTAAACGTAACTTGCTAAGTATGTCTAAATTTTTTTTATTTTAAACATTTAATAATGTTTAAAAAACTGTAGGAATCTAAAAAAACATTCCAAAAACATAAATTGTACCCATATCTCAACCAAAAATTCTATTCATTATTAATTAATTATTTCCTTTAAGTATTTGTTTTAATTATACCTAAATGTTAAAGAAAAATACAAATATACAAATACCTACAAGCGATGAAATATTTCAATTAATCGGTTTTTGCTAGTAAAATCTTAATATTTAATAACAGTTTAGGTATAAGTATATCTGACAGACTAGCAATTGAATGAGTACCTAAACAAAATAGGAAATAAATAGATTTATACACTGGTCTACTTAACGAGAAATTACCAATAATTTACTATTAATGCAGGTATTAATTATATTGGTAAATATCCAATTTAAAATAATTAATTTCAATACATACAAGAGATACAAAAATTTACGTAGGTACTCTTTCAAAATGATTATTGTCTAAACTGAACGGTACTTTTCAAAAGCCTAATTGTACAGAGTGTCAAAATAAATACAAACATTCATAACAACTAGTATAGGAGCTATTAATATGAAAATCCACATCATTAACGTTGTCATGATTTTTTGATATTACATAATATTTAATATTACTTTTCTCAATCCAACAAACTGGCAGGCCAAACAGGTAGCGTTTTTTTTAAGGTAAAAACATTATAAGTGGGATCGTTTTCTTCGTACAATAAAATTGATTTTTGCACCTTCGAGCTATAACCCTGCCAACCCTTTATGATAGGTTAATCGCTTTTCAAATGTGCTTTTCTAGAACAGAAAACTCTGTAATAAATATTTCTTATTTTACGCATAAAAGTCTACAGATTACACAAAATTAAAAATGTTCACTTCATAAATGTCTGACAGTAAGGCTCATATTTGCACATATTATTTTATTTCTTCAAAAAAAATATCCCACTTATGATGATTAAAAAAACGCTACTTGTTAGCGCTGAAAGTGTATTGGACAAAAGTTAAGAAATATTAAATATAATGTAATGCACAAAAAATCATGACAACGTTCGATGATGTGTGTTTTTGGTTGCCAGCTCTCGTACTAAACATTTGTCTAATATAAAATGGTGGAATCTAAGATTAACAACGATCCTTTCCGGAACTGCAAAGTTATAAAAGATGACCTTTGTTATTGTTATTATTTATCAATAACACTTCCAAAATTTATAAAAGACCACTTGAGTTGAGAAGATCAATAGTACCTAATTGAATTAAAATAAATTGCCCAAAAAACCTTACGTATCATTCATTAATGATAAGTTTTAGCCAAATTACGTCACAGATTTTAAGGAGAAAGATTTTGACATTGAAACAATTGCCAGTAATTTGCGTAAGTTCTCATAAATATAAAGGTGTTGATAACAAAAAATTACTAAAGCAATACCTTAATATATGTGTCGTAAAAGAATTTGCCTTAGGGTTTTTATACACGGTCAGGCAAATGTACATTTAAAAAGTTACATTGTCATATTTTAAACAACATAATATTATTTGTTCTTAAAAATTATCAATTTTCTACTTATTAAGAATTAATTATTAAACATAGTAATGGTTCCTTACTAGTATTTGAGATGTTACGTTTTTTCATTTAATTTTTTTATTCGCATTCTAATAAGCACATTATGAATCCCGAAATTTGGTTTTTAAAGGTTGCTGAATTGCCTCATTATTAAACCCAACATTTTGTTTTATTAGGTTGGTTTTCCAGATGCAAGAAGATGAATTCTTTCCTTGCAAGGTACTTTTTATTTATAAATTTGACTATTATAAACTATCGGGGGACATAGTTTTTTTGTAGAGACTAAAGAGAATAACTAGAAGAATTGGAGAAACGATATCAACTGTTACATTTTCTCAAAAACGCCTATTTATTCAGTATTCAGTGAGTAAAGTTTACAACTGTCATTATTCAATATGTCTAACCTAAATTTACTTTTTACTTCAAAATGTCAATGTTGCCAATCCAATAAAAATAAAATTTCAAGATAAGTTTTTAATTCAAATTAAAAATGCTTTTTAATAAATACAATAAAGCAAATATAAACTAGAATGGGTAGAAGTCGAAACGCGTAGAAGTTACTCTTCGCAAATAAGTAGCTCGAGTAGAATAATTCGGAATCGGTAGAAGTGTAGTTTTATATTTTGTAAATCAAAGCTAAATCAATTTTTTATATAATTGCTACACATTCTATGGGATACTCTTCGCGAGAAAATTATTACAGGATAATTAATAGTTTCTTATAAAAAAAAAATATGTAAATAAAATCTGCGAAGAATGCAAACTATTAACAGAAAACACGAAGAATTTAGTTAACAAAGAGGATAAACGTCAGTTCTGACGTTTAAGATATTTGAGGTTATTTGTTCTGACAGTTGGTTTTGTTTCTTTGTTTGAAATATTTTTGGCATGGCCTTCTTGACAGACGCGTGACGCGTTTTGGACTTAGAAGTTTTTTGCTACTAAAATCTTTTAGTTTTTGTTTTTTTAACCTTACTAGCTAACTTTACAAAAAATGAACCATCATTTTTAATAGAAAATTAAATTTTTAATAATTTTGTAAAAAATATTTTTTTTGTAGATTGAATAATAACGGAGATAGGAAGTTTTTTTGAGCTGGGGGGTAATTGGGGGGTCGGACAAAAAAACTAAGGGATACTTTTTGGTGAAGAAGTAAATTGTCTATGTTTTATGTCGAATAATTTTTTTTGTAAATTTAATAATAGTCGAGCTACGATTTTTTTTTCATTTGGGGGGCTGAAAAGGGGGCTTTGTAGTATTCGGATTCTTATCAAAAACAATAGGGATCTTCCTCTTATAGAGGTCAATTTTTCCCTAAAATTTGAATTGGATTGGAATTTTGGTTCTTAAGATAGCGTGTTTACAAGAAACGTGACATACATACACACCGACCGACCGACCGACCGACCGACCGACCGACCGACCGACCGACCGACCGACCGACCGACCGACCGACCGACCGACGGACGGACAAAAAATGAAAATCTTAAAAAGTCATGAAACGCACGAATCTGCAAGAATTTTTGCTCTACGATGAAAATTGACGATTTTAGGATTTTCGTATCGATTGCAATATACTCTTCGGACCTAGTCTTGCGAAGAGTATAAAAATAGTATAAAAAACTAGTTTTGTATCACTTGTCCGGCTCATTTTCCAAACCTGGACGCGTGCTAAAGAACGTTCCTTATAAAACTCTTTACGCTGTCAGTTTTTGTAAAAAAAATTGAGTTAAATTCGTTTCTTAAGACCCAAAAATTTAGCTTTTTTAAGCATATTTTTTTTCCGGTCTGTAAAATTCTTAATTAGTGTTATAAATAAACAAATAGAAAACATTGCATAATACTCTAGAAGTGTAACACTGACTCAGTAACTTACTTAACAATCTCGCGTGATACAACCTATACTTTTATACCTACTTTTTTTATTAGATGATATAAAAATTTAAAAAGTTTGTTGGTTGGTTGGATTCATTTTTTAATTATGTTTGGTATTGCGCATTCTTCATAATTGCTTTGTAATCGATTACCTAAAAGATAGTTGAGAAAGAAATGAAAAAACTAGAATGAACAGAAGTCGAAATGTGTAGGTAATTTACTTTTCGCAAAGAACTAACTTTTTAAGAAACGTTTTTTAGCACGCGTTTAGGTTTGGCGAAAAGCGCCTTTTAAAAGGAGTTTTTTTATACCATTTTTTACATTTGCTTTATTAAATTAATAAAAATACTTTTTTGATTTGAATTAAAACATAAAATTTTATTTTTATTGGATTGGCAACACTTTGAAGTAAAAAGTAAATTTAGGTCAGACATATTGAATAATGACATTTGTAAACTTTACTCACTTAATACTAAATAAATAGGCGTTTTTGGGAAAATGTAACGGTTGATATCGTTTCTCCAATTCATCTAGTTATTCCCTCTACAAAAAAACTATGTCCTCTGACATTTTATAGTAGTAAAATTTGTAAATAAGTACCTTGCAAGGAAAGAATTCATCTTTTTGCATCTGGAAAACCAACCTAATAAAATAAAATGTTGGGTTTAATAATGAAGCCATTCAGCAACCTTAAAAAACCAAATTTCGGGTTTTTTTTGCTTTGTCTCTTGACTGATCGTTTAAGTCTCCTTAAGAAGAATTGGGAATACAAAATTGTAGGTAATAAATTGATTTTAGTATATTATTAAGATGTAGGCATTAACCTATGAGAGATTATTGAATAATTATTAAATTTATTGAAGTAATTCACAAATTCGTCCTTGACCGATTTTTTCGTGTTAAAGTGAAATCAATAATTGTTGGTTTAACCAAATACCAACCTCATATCGATCAAGTTCTTGGTCTTTAATTTTTGTAATTTGGATTATTTAACCGGCCTTCGTTATATAATAAATCTGAGTAAAAGCTAAAAAATGAACCTTAAAAGACACCGTCAAGCCCTACGTCACAGTTCACAGAAGTGCATTAAAATACCATCTGTGAAATTTGTTTAGGCAACCAACATTACGAACCAAAGAAAATGGTCATTTTTATCTTCTTCTGTGTTTCCAACATTGGTCTCTTTAAAACATTATTAAAAGAAAAATAAGACAGTTTTTTAGGTACCATTGGTGTAAAAATGTTCCTTTATATCTTATTTACGATATTTTAATTTAAAACTACCCGAGAATCTACCGCAAGAATTAAAATATCCCTTATTAATCTGATGATGATGATCACCCACCAAGATGTCAGCTTTAAACGCGAATTGCTTGAGAAGGCAACCATATCAAGGGGTATGGTTTGTTCTGGGTAATAGGAAAAAATGTTAATTTTACAATGGTACTTACCAGACCTCTTGATATGGTTGCTTTCTCAAGCAATTTGCGTTTAAAATTCACATCTTTGAGGGTGCACAACATTAACACATAAACTGTATATTATAAAGTTTACCAATGAACTAAGTTAAAAATACCAAATTTAAGACATTATAGCACATTTTTTATACCAAGGGTTCCCTAAGAAAGCCTTTTATTTTCACAAAATATTGTTCTAAATAAGTGGCTAAATCTGACAGAATCAAAATTCTACTTCACAGAGAGTTTTTTAATGTGGATCTGTGACGTAGGAGTTGACCGTCTCTATTGTGACATAATTTTAAAGCACCTTGTATACTACGATTTAAATATAATCCAACCAACATTAATTCCTAATTTGTCTAATTAAAAAAACAAACAAAGTAAATCTTTTATGCTAAAACCAAATTTTAAAATATGTGAACCATGAATTTAACAAATTACTGTCAGCTATATTAATATTTAATTTACTAATTTAACTATTTTGTTATGGTAATGAGTAGCATAGAGTACATGTTCAATGATTTTTATTTATCTTTAGTTCTTGTGGTGGTTAATTTGAAGAACACGAAAATATTTCTAAAATTACCTTGACCAAAAATATAAGGACACTTTATTTCTGACAGACAAAGAATATTTTGTGCTATCACCAAATTTTTAATTAATTAATTCTTCTATTTTTTTGCATGTCATTCAAAAGATATAAGTAGAGTGTAAGATTGCATAAAATAAACTAAAATATCTCTTTTTTAAAATTAAGACTATATTAAGATCAGGGTTTCAAATTTACAGATGCTGTGCTCCTAGAAGCTCGTATAAGTCATCTACGTTGAGCTCCCATCAATTCTACTAAATAGCACATCTACATGAGGGCCCCATTCTATATTAAAACTTAATGTAGTTTTGAAAACTAGAAAAATAGGGCTACAGACGTATTATGGTTTTATTTAAATCGGTTATTTCTTTGTGTCGAAAATCTGACTTCAAAAATCATTATAAGTTGTTTTTTGGACTACGGATACATTTTTTTGTTTATATACATTACGTGGTCTATGCTAAACCATAATACGTTAATTTACCATAGTTTTTTAAACTTGTAAACGATTAAAATTGCAACATAGGTTTTTCCCTAATATAGATGTGCTCGTTCAAAGATTTCAATGCAGATAGAAAAACACCAAAAGTACTATTTTACAACATTTTTATATTTTCTTGCACTTAGTACCGCTTCTATGTATGACAAACATTATTCTAAATATTTTTAATCATAGTTATTGTTCGTATTTTTACATATTTTGTTGAAATTTCGAAAATAACTGATATTCAGCGAGATGAAATTTACGAACTTTTGAGTGCACAGAACATCCCATTTATGAATTTGAATCTATAGCCTTAATATTTCTTTTTTTGCACAAGAAGGCTTATGTATTTCTAACGCAACAGCGTTTTTAAAAAGAGTCCTTTATTACTAAGAAATAAATTAAAACAAAAATTCAGGAAGTCTTACCCTAAAAACAAAAGTAGTTACTGGGAATTTCAAAAACCAGTCTATTTGATCAATTTAAAACCGTTTTAACTGGTAATGAAGTGGTAAAACCCTTTAACTGGCTCATTAAGATTAAATTCCTCATGTACGTCGAATGTGTCACGTATTTCTGAAAGATATTCAGTAGGATTACCAAACTAGTTTTTAAAATTCACAAGCATCATATCATTGAATTTTTCTGTCATCTCATGATTTGCAAGGTTAATAAAGGGATTTCCCACTTAATATTTGCAATGCTTTTAGAGATGCTGTACTAAAAAGTAAAGGCATTGTTATTTAATGAATGGATATTTATTTGGATATCTTAATAATGATATTTAGCAAGGTCTAAATTAGTCAACAAATTTGCCCAATGAATGAAGAAAATCCCCAAGTAAAAACGAATAAAAATTTGGTTTTAATCGGTTATAATCTTGTAACAAATTGCAAAATGTGTTGCAAAATTAAATTTATAAAAGAGTCATTGTAACAAGTTGCAGCATTATTTTGACTTCTAGTGTAAGATTGTCTAAAACGAAACACTTTATGTTTGAATTTATTTCTGAAATATTAAGTCTTAATTGCGCTGAGGGCTAGAAATTCAAATTCACAGTTTGGAAGATCTATGCTCCTAGAAGCTCGTATAAGTCATCTCCGTTGAGCTCCCGTCAATTCTACTGAATAGCACATCTACATGAGGACCCCATCCTATATTATAACTAAATGTAGTTTTGAAAACTAGAAAAATAGAGCTACAAACGTATTATGCTTTCATTTAAATGGGTTATTTCTTTGTGTTGAAAATCTGTATTTTTAAGTCAGATTTTCGACACATAGAAGTAACCGATTTAAATGAAAGCATAATACGTTTGTAGCCCTTTCTTTCTAGTTATAAAAGTTTAAATGCAACCCTATCCTATAGGTGTGTTCTTTTAAGTTTTTTTTTTTTTTAACAAAACTATAAAATTAACTTCCTTTAGTTTTGCGGTTAAAACAAATGCTTATTAACATTTAAAATAAGTATCAATAAAATTAAGTTCAAGGTATGAAAGTAGGTACTTTGTCAAATAATTAAAGTACCATTAAAATTCCAAGAGCATTATTTCCTATTAAACTGCTTTGAATGTTAAATTTTTCCAATATTATTTTATTATTTTTTTGAGTAAAATTGTGGTTTGTATTTTACGTCTTCGTCGGTCGTAAAAAAATAATACATAAAATTTAAAATTATGTGACACATTTTTAATTACCATTTTAATTATTATTATTAATCTGATATGGTTTGATAAAATTAATTCACGTAGATCGATATCTGTTTAATAATATAGATTTAGCAAAAAAATTATTGTGTATTAAGACAACATTTAACTTAGTAGACCAAAAAGATTGCATAATTTTTAAACAATGAGAAAAGCTAAATTTAATCGATTTATTTACATGTACAGTTTTATTCAATTCTATATAAAGTCATGTCAAATTTAAAAAAAATAAAATACATTAAATAAACGCAAACATTTAAAAAGCGCAGTCATGCGCTACAATCTTAAATAAATTGTTTCTTAAATAAATCTTATATATTTTGCAATAGATCATTATCTGGCGAAAATTGGTTTTATTACTACTCTTTAATTGGACCACATTTTTTGAGGTTTTTCAAAGATATGTGTCTTTCAAGATGCCTAACATAAAGTCATTACTTTCATACTTTCATCAAACATAACGCTAATATACCAAAAAACAACAAGCAGCCGCTTTAAAACATTCAATGTACCAGCTTAAAGGTTTGTATAACATTTACGGAGTGTTTTACACCTTTAATTTTGGATAATTAGGTAAAAAAGTACATAATAACTCATTTACAAAAGAATTTCCATAAATGTGTAAAATAATCCGCATTTTGTTTTATACCGCACGGACTTTGCATTAAAAGTTTCTTCGTAAATGCACTTTTTTAGCTAATTATCTAAAATTGACGATGTAAAACACTCCGTAAATGTTATACAAACCTTTAAGCTGGTTCATTGAATGTTTTAAAGCGGCTGCTTGTTGTTTTTTGGTATATTAGCGTTATATTTGATAAAAGTATGAAAGTAATGACGTTATGTCAGCATCTTGAACGACGAGTGGTATGACACATATCCTTAGTAATCTCAACTAGTTTTTGTTTTAATATGGTCCATTGTCAATTTTCTGGGTTAGCAATAAACAAAAGATACCGCTTTAATTCAGAAACCAAGTATATGTCTTGTACTATCGTGGACATAAAATTTAAAACGATTTTTTATCAGCCACCTTTGATTTTTTGTATTTTACTCTGGTGTGAATGGGGTTTTTTATGTCAGTTTTCGAATGTTATTTTGACAACAAATGCGTTAAATGTATTTTATTAAAATAAATTATGTTAAATGTGCTGCCGGCGATAAAAATAGTAAGAAGATATTTTCTTTTTTAAATAATTTTGTTTTGGGATAACAATAAGGCTCTAATCATCGTAAAACATCAGAGAAATGTTTCTTGTTAATGTCCACTTGGCATAAAACTTGAGATGTTTAAGCCACTATTTTGACCATATTTACAATGCAAAAATTGTTCGTTTTAAATTCCATGTCCACGATAGTACCTACATTAATATTTATTAAGTCGGTATCGGTATAGCAAGTGCTTGACCTTGACATAGAAGTTGCGTTAAATAAATCAATGCAGATTGATTTTCTGTGGTGAATAGTAAATACCTAGTCTACTAAATAGTAAACATAATTGAATTACAAGTAATTGTAATCGTTCATTGTTCTCAGGTGTCTACTACATGTCTACCATAGAATCATGTCTGAGAATTTATTATTTTGTTAATTATTTTCTCGGTTATTTGTCTAGAAAATAGAAAAGTACATTCAACTCAAAACTATGCTTAAATTAAAATCCCTTGTTAATTAATGAATTATTTTAACTTAGTACAGTTAAGCGAGAAGTTTCAGGTGATAAAAAAGTTACTTATTAAACCCATCTACCAGCAACAATAAACAAAATTACAAAATTGTTAGGAACAAAAAAGTTACGACAATCTTTATGCACCCTACTCCTTGGTGGTGGTAACTTCATTTCTAGGGGGGCTACAATTGTCAAATCAAGTTTGAAAGGAATGTTTTTATTGCTGTTAATGATTCCATCAATTTTATCATGTTTCGACAAACCATTTGTAAGATATTTAGGATCAAGTATTTGTAGTGAAGTAGACCTAAAGGGGTGTAGTTTTTAAACGGCCTAGCCTAGGACATGTCCCGTGTATCTGTCTATTTGTCCTTTATCTACCCTCTTTAAAATGTACTCGTTTCGGAGACAACCTGTATAAAGTATGTTTTTGGAAGCCCAACAATGATATTGTAACAAAACGAAGAATAAAATTGACTGTTTCTTAAATCTAAAGTACGTTTTTTTTTTTGAAAAATAGGGTCAAGTTTACATGAAGTTTAAATCATTTAAAAATCTTCTACATATGAAAGGTCATTTTAAAAAATTCTATAATAAATTTATCAGTGATCATAGAGTGATCATATCAAGAAATGTTGCAATATTGAATTTTTTATGTGGCTTACACACAACTAAACTGAATTAAGTATTGAATTAAAGCAACCAAAAAAGAACATCTAAATTATTGTTTTAAAACTCAAACTTTTGTCCCATTAGACAGAAATAAATTTATAAGATAATTTTTGAAATAAATAAAAAACCCCCAAATTTAAAAGGTAATTTAGTCGTTAGCAAAGTGTGCCTAGTTAAATACGAATTAAATAATTATAATCGAACAATAAAAACTGAATTAAAAATTAAATTAACAAGAAAATTATTGATATCCTTCCTCTTTAAATGTTTATTTAAATTTTAATTATCATAAATGCATAAAAAAAAATTATACAACAATAAAAATTATTTAAAAGAAATTGTGCTTAAAATGGCATATGCAAACAAGAGCGGATTAGATCAGTGAGTGGGATAGATCATTTAAAAAGTTAAACTTCGCAGATAGCTCATTTTTTATGACTATTTTTTTATTTTTATATAATTGTTACACATTCTATATGATACTCTTTGCAGTAGATGATTAAAAAGGTGCATTTTTTATTTTATTGAAAAAAACGTAAAACTTATTTTTTTTGTAAACGGGTGGGGATACACAAAAATTACCAGATGCTTTTTTATAGAAAAAAATACAATCTTTAATTTTATTAGGAATATTTTTTTTCCTAAAGTTGATATTAACGAAAATATGAATTTTTTTCTACTTTGGAGGTGTTTTTAACCCTCTATTTGTTACTTGATTTTTTCCAAAAACAATAGGGCTCTTCCTCTAAATGGGATTGATTTTTGTGTTAAATCTCAAGTCGATCCGATAAACCGTTCTTGAGTTATGGTGGTCACAAATTTCGTTACAGACGGACAAAAAATAAAAGTCTTAAAAAGTCGAACGAACGAATCTGCAAAAATGTTTGCTCTAGGATGAATATTAACGATTTTAGAGAAGGTCCGAGTAATCGCAATATACTCTTTTGTGAAGAGTATAATAACTTATGCAACTTTGAATAAAGGCCGAAATTTTTATTGTTTTTTTGCTTTCAGAGAGGATATGGAAAAAGTAAACATTAAATTCCATGATAACGGAACTTTAAGCTATCAACACAAGAAAATTCTACGTTTTGTACCCGAATTATCAGTTAACAAAAACGAAAAAATAACAGTACCGAACATACCACTTTTGGTAAGTTTCAAACCCAGAAAAAACCTCTTAAATTCACTAAAATCACTCCAAATACCTTAAGAACTCCTTGAGACACCTATAAACTTCAAAACGCCAACATATTTTTCCTATTTTTTGCAGACTTTATCATCACAGTCCAACAGTTTAGGTTTTTTTGTGCAAAAAACTATATCCTATTTACTGGGAATGAGCGGTTACAAACCATTCGTGACTGTAACCGCTGATGAACTGGTTTTTGGCTACGAGGATCAACTTGTTTCTTTGGCACATCAGTTTTACCCCAAGAAAAAACGTCCTATGTCTAAAATGGGGCTGTTTATTAACGTAAGTTACAATTTAACCTAAAAATGACGCTTAAGACAGGTTGCGACACCTACATTTCGACTTGTGAAGCTACGGTTGAAATTACAGTTTTCTAACTTCGAGAAAGTGCTTAAATTGTTGTTTTATCAATTTTTACACGTTTTTTACCCAACAAAAGCATAAATTAACGTAAATCATTTCATTTAAATGCAGTTATAACGTCAAACAGGTCTAATTATGCATTTTTGGCGTTAAAAACGCATATTTAGGTAAAGTCGGTAAAGTAGAGCAAAGCTACGGTTGAAATTACAGTTTCCTAATGTCGTAAAATGATAAAATCATTGTTTTTAACCCTTTTTACACATAAATTACCTAAAAAAGACATTAATTATCATACGTTTACTTATATTAAGGCAGTTTATTACGGTAAACAGGCCTAATTATGCATTTTTGGCATTAAAAACACGAATTTAGGTAAAGTCGGTAAATTAGAATGCTGCTACGGTTAAAATTACAGTTTCCTATGTTGCTAAATAATAAAATTATTGTTTTCAACCCTTTTTGCACATTTTTTACCTAATAAAAGCATAAATTTACGTAAATTATCTTACCTAAAGGCATTTATAAAGTTAAACAGGCATAATTGCGCTTTTTTGGTCTTAAAAACACAAATTTTGGTAAAGTCGATAAAGTAGAAAGCTGCTACAGTTAAAATTACAGTTTCCTAATGTCGCAAAATGATAAAATTGTTGTTTTTAGTCATGTTTAATCATTTTTTACCTAACAAAAGCATAAATTAACGTTAATTATTTTGTTTTTATGAAGTTATCATGTCAAACAGGCCTAATTAAGCATTTTTCGCGTTAAAAACGCATATTTACGTAAAGTCGATAAAGTAGAATGGCTTCGGTCGATATTACAGTTTCCTAATGACGTAAAATGATAAAATTATTGTTTTTAACTCTTTTTACTTGTAAAAAAAGCACAAATCAATGTAAATTATCTTATTTAATACTATTTATAACTTTAAATAGGCATCATTACCCATTTTATGCGTTAAAAACACAAATTTAGCCCAAGTCGATAAAGTAGAGCAAAACATACCGACTGAGCAAGTTCAAACACCATCCGCTAGGTGGACGCACCATCAATCATAACAAATCGCGCAAAAATGTTGTTTACACCGGTTTTTAAGTGTTTTAACCCCGTTTTTACCCCAATTAATGCTTTCAGAGGAATGGTACACTTGCAGAAATACATAATATCCATACTGGAGAGAATGGTATGCACAATTTCGGCCTTTTGGATAAGTTAAATGGTATAAATACGCTTCCACAATGGAGCAAAGCACCTTGCAATTCCGTTACCCCAGCTTCTGAAGGGTCGTTTTTTCCTCCTAGATCTGTAACAGGGAGTGATATCATTAATTTATATGATAAGGACTTATGCAGGATTATCCCAATGCGGTATAGAGAGTCCATAGTTAAGCAAGGTAAGCTTATACGATTTTATAACCTCACTTTTTTTGTTGTTACTTGTTTAAAGCCCCAAAATAAGGGTTTTTGTGGCAAATTAAGGGTTTTTAAGTGTTAATGTGTTGTATTTTTGCGTTTTCAGGAATAGAAGCTGATGTTTTCACACCAATTGATGATATTTTCGAGACGGTTGATGTTAACCCTGATAATAAGTGTTACTGCCCTGGGAATGAGTTTTGCCCCCCTAAGGGGTTGCAAAACATTAGCCCATGTCAATTTGGTAAGTTATTTACTGTTTTTTAACGCGATAAATTGTTTTAAGCATGTTTTTTTGCGTTTTTTGTGCTATTTTGATATTTTTTTGACTTGGTGTAAAATAAGGGTTGTTTTTGTAGATGCCCCTGTTTATATCTCGTTTCCTCATTTTTATAACGCGGATCCAACATTAATGATGCCTTTCGAGGGGTTAAAACCAAGGAAAGATAAGCATGAGTCGTTTTTTACAATTCAACCTGTAAGTTTTTGATTTTTTAGAAAAAAGTCGTTTTTTATCAAAAAAAAATGTTTTAATTTTTTTGGGGCAATAAAATTTGATTGTTAATATTATCATCTAGCTGTGTGCAAAATTTCATAGCTCTAAGTTAACTTAAACTATTTTTTTGGTATAAAAAACGAAATTTATTGTTTATTTTTTGGTTTCTTTTTGTTTTATTTATTTTTTGTTTATTTTTTTAGAAATTAGGGGTACCCCTTGAGGCCAAAATAAGAATACAATTAAATTTAAAGGTGGATCAAGCCCCAAATGTGACCCCTGTGTCCAATTTTCCAAGTATTATTTACCCAATTATGTGGCTTGAAGAAGTAAGTTTTTTTTTTTTTATTTTTTTTTCCTCAAATTTTGGATTTTTTTTGCAGTTTTTCTTTTAAAATTTTATTCTTTTTGTCCTTTAAAATATGTAATATTTAATTTTTTTTTTTTTTAAACTGTTTAGTTATAAAATCGTCATATTTATCTCTTTTAAATTTTTAAAAGCTATTTCGAGTATTTCCTTATATTTTTTTTAAATACAGTGTGTTTAGTTTGCTATTTTTGATACAGCAAATAACTGGGAAAAATCCAAGACATTCGGTACAAACAGTTTTTTGAAAAAGTGCCCCCCTTCAGAAATAATGGCCTTTAAGCAGGTAGACTAAAAACACGTAATTGTATATATTTATCAAATAATTTGTCTAACCATCATAAAATTTGTACAATTAATAAAGGTAATAAAAAGGGTCATTTTAAGTCCATTTTGGAATTTGGGGCCCCTTTTAAAATGAATTAAACACTGGTAGTGTTAATAAAAACTGCATGTTATTTCTTTACCTTTGAGAATTTTGCAAGTTTGTTCATTTTTTTAATACCCCAATTCAAGTTAAAACTTTTTTACCACTTGAAATGTCTGAGAAACTGTACCGTTTTTAAATAAACTTCCAATAATTCTCTTAA
The DNA here is from genome assembly GCA_963920755.1 of Cartodere bifasciata. NCBI lineage: Eukaryota > Metazoa > Arthropoda > Insecta > Coleoptera > Latridiidae > Cartodere > Cartodere bifasciata. The sequence continues at coordinate 11,620,364 of OY987199.1, forward strand.
TGTACCTCATATCTTGCATTTGACTTGACAAAAAACTTACTTTAATGTAGTGACAGTGGTCAGTGACATAGAAATTTCAAAAGAAAGTCTAGTCTTATGCAAAAATATGGGGTACATTAAGAGTGTTTTTGGCAGTTTAGTCGTAAACGGTACAGTTTCTCAGAAATTTCAAGTTGTAAAGAAGTTTTTACTTAAATTGGGGTATTTAAAAAAATAAACAAAATTACAAAATTCTTACAGGTAAATAAATTACATGCAGTTTTTATCAACACTACCAGTGTTTAACCCATTTTAAAAGGGGCCCGAAATTTCAAAATGGGTTTAAAATGACCGTTTGTATTACCTTTATTGATTGTACAAATTTCATGATAGTTGGACAAAACATTTGGTAAATATTTACGATTTCGTGTTTTAAGTCAACCTGCTTAAAGGCCATTATTTCCCAAAGGGGGGCACTTTTTTAAAAAACTGTTTTTACAGAATGTCTTGGATTTTTCCCAGTTATTTGCCATATTCAAGAAAACAAACTAAGTAGAACGCAAATATAAAAACAATATTTTAAATTTTGTGGTGTTTTTTTTTTCAGGGGGTTGATGAATTATCCCCCACAATTCGCCGATGGATTTATTTGGCGACAACTTTCGCCGATATCGCATGCCCTTTAATGACTTATACTTTTATTTTCTTAGGGACTTGTATTTTACTAGGGGTAGTAGTAAACGGTTACAAATCTTTAGTTTTTACAAAAAGAACAATTGAAATAGGAATGAAACAACTCCACAAAAGGGGTTATGCCCCGTATATTTCGAATTCTACCAGAATTATTTCAAGAGGGGGTAATTCCTACTCTCTTTTGGATATAACTGATACTTTTAGTAATTCGCTACCAGCCGTAAAAGTCTGATTAAAAACATGTTTAATTTGTGGTATTTAGTTAAAAAAAATATAATATGATGAGACTTTTTTGTGTAACACCTTGTAACTTTTTTGTTTTTAGGTTTTTTGCGTTCATATTTTCAGGTTATGTGCCTTAAAGTATGGGGTAACAAGTTTTGAAAAGGGTTTTTTTATTTTGTTTTTGGTTTAAAAATTATAACCTATAAACTTAGCTAGAAATTTGTTCAAAAGGATTTTTTTTAATAATTCAAAAAAATATTAATTTTAGCTGGATTTACTTAATTTTTTTGGTTTGTTTAATTAAAAAAACCTTTATTTAGCCCCCTTTAAATATTTTATTGAATTAGCCCCCCCGTTTTTGTTTTACAGCGCTTCAAAATTTTTTTTACGAAAAAATTAACTTTAAATTTTCTAAAAATTTGTTAGCACTGAAAAACATAATATTTCATAAAAGTTACAAGGTGATTTTGTTAAATTGGGATGCCCTGTATACCATATGACCAAATAAAAGTTACACATATTTTTTTTATTCGTACATTTTTGTAGAATAAAAATTGTTTTATATTTTTTATTTAAAAATGCAATTTTTTTATCTTTTATTTAAAAATGCGTTTTTTTTTATTTTTGATTAAGGTATTTATGTTTTTTAATATTTTTAGAAGAAAATTAAAGAAAAACTAGTCAAAAAAGGTCAATAAAAGTAGGGCTGGCCCTACAATTTTTTTTAATGATATTTTTTTAAAATACTTGCTTTTTTTTGTATTTGTTTAAAAAATGATGTGTAACTTTTTTTTGACACCAAGTATTATTTATATTGATTTGTAAAACATTAAAAAGACAGCGGCAAAATAATCTTAAATATTTTTACTAATATGCTCAAAAAAATGTACTTTTAAAATGCAAAATCAAAATATGAAATTTTTATTTTTAAATTAAATGTTATTTTTTGAAATTTTTTGCCATTTTTTTGGTTTCTATGTTTTTAATTTAAAAAAATGCATTTTAAGAGTAATCTTCCTGAATAATTTTGCTCAAAAAATTAAGATTTTTTTGTAAACAACGAATAATTTTATGTTTTCAACAACGCTGTTTAAAATAATAAAAAAAATTTGCTCAAATTTTAAAACTACCTAAAACTAAATGGCTTTTTTTTTTGGCTAGCCTATTTTTTTATGATGGCCTTAAAAATAAATGTAAGCACCAAAAAATCTTGTTTTAGTTTTAGGTTTGTTTTAAAAAAATATTGTAAACTTAAAAAAGTAATTTTCTTTTATAAAAGTAAAGTTAATTTTTTTTTTAACAATTGAACAACTTCTTTAAATATATTTTTCCAAGAGATAATGTATTTTACGGCAATTAACATTGTTTTAAATGTAATTTTGCCAATATTTTGAATTACACAAGACTTAAAAAATAATTTTAATTTCATTTAAAAAAAATTGACCATTTTCAGAATTTTTTTTGTTGCTTAAAGAGCTCGACAAATAATTGTGATGTGAATTATTATTAAATCTAAACCTTAAATTATGTAGTTTAGATAAAAAAATGTAGATAGGGTACAAATTATTAATTATTTTTAGTCAAAAAATGGATTTTTGGTAAAAAAACAAGATTTATTAAAAATAAGAATTTTTGCTCTATTTTTTATGATATTATTTTAACTTTTAAGCCTCTTTTACAGTTAATTAGTTTATAATGAAATTATTATAACCTATTTTTACATATTTTACAAAAAATCTAAATTGATTGTTACTTATAAAATTTTACATTAATAAAAAAAATTTGATATTTTTATTTATATATTCAAAATGTGATATAAGTATGAAAATTTATAGGTATAAGTAATGATTATATTTTTATAGTTATAATTTCTGAATAAAAGACTTTTTAAAATATGTTTTTTTTTATTTTGCCTCTTAAAAATTAAAAATTGATACGCCACTGCTAAAAACTGCTTTTTCTTTAAAAAACAGCGAAAAAAACGCATTTTTGGCCCTTAATAATACAATCCTCAAAAAAATCCGTACGTCACTGACTTTTAAAAAAATAACTGCAAAAAATATATTAGCCCCCTTTAAAAAAAAATCCGTACGCCACTGGCTAAAAATATTTCTGGCAAAAATAGCCCCCTTTGGAAAAAAATCTGGCCTACGCCACTGTACTTAAGGGACCGTGGGAAGGTATCGTTTTGACGAGTGAACATTTTTCATTTCGGGATCGTGTGTAGGTATCGTAAATCGCTCTGTAAATTTTTGTCGCAGCGACAAATTTTAAGTCGCGACGACATTTATTTTTGTCGCTGCGACAAAAATTTACAGAGCGATTTACGATACCTACACACGATCCCGAAATGTAAAATTATTTATTTTGTTTACAAAATTGTCTATTTGTATTAGAATAAAAATTAAATTAAAATTGCTTTTGTTTTATTTCCCCAAAAAGGATTTTTTTCGAAAGAATCTTCAAATTTTATAATTTTTATTTAAAAAAAAAGCCCCCTTTGGTAAAAAATAATTGCGCGCTACTGACTTTTGGGACGGGCCAAAATTTCGCTCAAGGTCAATGCAGCAATAAAAAAAATAATTTTTCTTATCTTTTAGCCCCCTTTTTATACCCCAAAAACAGTGCGCCCCTGACAAATTTTTTTTTTGGAGCCGAGTAAAATCAGTAGCTCGAAATTATTTTTAAAAAAGGGGTAAAAAATTTTAAAAAATGCTATTGACGCCTAACGAAACCTATGGCCCCCCTAAAAAAATTGACCCCTTTTTAAAAAAATATTTCGAGCCACTGGTTTTACTCGGCTCCAAAAAAATTTTTTTACAGGGGCGCACTGTTTTTGGGGTATAAAAAGGCGGCTAAAAGATAAGAAAAATATTTTTAATAAATTGCCATTCGACTTCTAACGAAACCTAAGCCCCCCCTAAAAAAATGGACCCCTTTTTAAAAAAATATTTCGAGCCACTGATTTTACTCGGTTCCAAAAAAAAATTTTTACAGGGGCGCACTGTTTTTGGGGTATAAAAAGGGGGCTAAAAGATAAGAAAAATATTTTTAATAAATTGCCATTCGACTTCTAACGAAACCTAAGCCCCCCCTAAAAAAATTGACCCCTTTTTTAAAAAATATTTCGAGCTACTGATTTTACTCGGTTCCAAAAAAAAAAAATTACAGGGGCGCACTGTTTTTGGGGTATAAAAAGGGGGCTAAAAGATAAGAAAAAATTTTTTTTTTATTGCTGCATTAAGCTCCTGGTGAAACCTCGGCCCGCCCCAAAAGTCAGTAGCGTGCCTTTTTTTTACCAAAGGGGGCTATTTTTTAATAAAATTTACAAATGTTTTGGTCAAAAATCAAACATTAAGGGACCGTGCGTAGGTATCGTTTTGACGAGTGAAAATTTTTCACATCGGGACCGTGTGTAGGTATCGTAATTCGTTCTGTAAATTTTTGTCGCAGCGACAAATTTTAAGTCGCGACGACATTTATTTTTGTCGCTGCGACAAAAATTTACAGACCGATTTACGATACCTACACACGGTCCCGATGTGTAAAATTTTCACTCGTCAAAACGATACCTTCGCACGGTCCCTTAATGAAAAAAATTAATTTTTTTTTATAATTTAGATTAAGGGACCGTGCGTAGGTATCGTTTTGACGAGTGAAAATTTTACACTTCGGGACCGTGTGTAGGTATCGTAAATCGGTCTGTAAATTTTTGTCGCAGCGACAAATTTTAAGTCGCGGCGACATTTATTTTTGTCGCTGCGACAAAAATTTACAGACCGATTTACGATACCTACACACGGTCCCGATGTGAAGAATTTTCACTCGTCAAAACGATACCTTCGCACGGTCCCTTAAATGCAGTGGCGTAGGCAAGATTTTTTTCCAAGGGGGGCTATTTTTGCCAGAAACAGTTTTAGCCAGTGGCGTACGGAATTTTTTTCCAAAGGGGGCTAATATTTTTAATGCGCCTTTTTAAAAAAAATCTTGTGAAAAGCCACTGTTTGAAGGAGTTTATTGTCAGTGGCGTGCGGATTTTTTTTTCAAAGGGGTAAATCTTTTTTTTAATGGATTTCGCATAGAAAGGGTAAATAAAAGACATTTTTTACAGATATTTTTTTTAATTTAGAAATTTTAATGAAGAATGAATATGACAATATTTACATACAAAAAAAAATGATCTAAGATCTATTCAAAATCCTATAATGATAATAATAAATTTAAAACTATATAAAACAATTAAAAATCATTCTTATCATATTTAAAAAATGATTTTTGGTAATATTTAACAGAAATAGATTAAAAACATTAATAGTATCTTTTACTACAGCAAATTTACTAATTTTCATAATATTCTACATGCATTAGGTAATCAAAAAATGTGCATATATTACAAAACTACCCTTAAACTGGGCGTTTAAGGGTTAAAAATTACGTATTAAGTTCAATTTTTACAATGTCATACATTGATAATGGAAGAAATTTGAAAAACCGCGTAAAAATACGAAAAACACTTTTTTGGTCTGAAGATACAAAAGTCTCGAAACTGGGAGCACTATCTCGGTAAGCAGTAAAGCTAAAATGACGTGCGACGTGTCATTTTAAAGCAAATTTTGCCCTGATGATGATTAACTATGATTCCGAAACGTTGAGACCCATTTTGGGTTCTAATTGAGCTGGAAAGATAATTTTTTCGACTTTTTGCTCCCCAAAAAGGTGTTTAATGTGTTTTTTTAGTATTGCACGTTAATGTAGAATAAAGTACGTTTTTTTTGGAGCTGTAAACAATTTGTTTAATCAATAAAAAGGCTTAAAGGTAAAGATATGCATTTTTTTCATCAATTTTAAAATTTCTACAATATTATTTTTGTTTATATTAAAGCTCTAAGATGTTTACTTGATTTTTAAATGTTTAATACTGAATTAGCTAGGTTTTTATGTACATTATTTACACTGAGAGAAATTGCAGATTTTACTTTGGATAAAATTTGTAAACATCTTTTAATTTAATTTTCTTTTTGAGATCGTTGTTAAAACATTATTTTGATCATTTTGTTTGGCAGTTTAAGCCATAGAATATTATTTATACTGACCGTTTACTTATTTTTGCTTATCCTTAAATATTGATGCCCTTTTTTTTAAGACTAGAAAAATGTACATAAAAAATGTGATTTGTATTTTTAAACGTAAAAATAAAAAGTTAAATTAATATTTACAATGTTTACTAGTAAAAATAATACGATAATAAAACTTTGGGTTAGGTAAAATTAGTACTTTTTACTTTAAAGTACGTTTTTATTTTTTTTAAATATTGTTTTTAGTGCATTTTTATTAAATATTGCATTTATTTTGGCCTTTTTTAATTGGAAAACTGGGTTTATAAACAAAATTGTTAAAAACAGTGTGAAAGAATGCAGAAAAAACAGTTTTACATTATTTTTACGCACCAAATTTTTTTCTTAAGTTGCGTCAAGAATATTAAAAAAACTACCCAATTTTTAATAAATTTGGTAATAAAATCTGTTAGATAAACATTTAAACTAACTTTTAAAACAAATTCGATGTAAAAATACCAAAAAATAAAAAAGTTGTAGCCAAATTTCAAAAAAATTACATTATGCCAGAAAAAATGTAAACATAAAATTGCGTCAAAAATATTAAGAAAACTAAAAATGATTTAACCAATTTAAATATTAAATCTGTTAGAAGAATGTTTGAAGTTACTTTTAAAACAAATTCGACGCAAATATACCGAAAAATAAAAAAGGTATGGCAAAATTTCAAAAAAGTTACATCTTAAAAAAAATGTCTATGCGACTTTTTCTTTTAGTCAGCTTAAAATTTTCTTTTTAAACGTATTTCGGTTAAAAAATATGTTTAAAAATATTAATAAAACTGTTTTTTCCTAGTAATTCCACACGAAAAAAGGCAAGAACACGAAAACTTGGCAAGAAAAACAATCGAACAAAAACTGAAAAAAAAAAATCTTGAAATATATCACAATTGTTTTAAAAACATTATCTTACAATATAAACTATCTTTAAATAATAATAATGCTAATAATAATCGTTATCAGTACATAATCGATTGAAATATAACGCTTTCTTTCAATAATAAGAATAATAATAAAAAAAATGATAACAGTCTTTACTTAGATATCGTTTTTTGCGAATTAAATAGACTTAAAACTAAAAAAATACATCACAACTTTAATTTTAAATTATGAGAGAATTCTACAGGGTGTACGCGTTTAGTTTTCTATTTGCCATGCCAAAAAAAGCAAAGTAAACGCGGACACTTTGTATAATCTTAAAAATAGATTGCACTTTTTTTTAAATTCAGATTTAAATTATTCTTCGTTTTTGAAGTCTTTTTTTTTGGTTATTCACGTGACACTAAAATTTGTTTAAAAACAATGTTTTTTTTAGTAATTCCACCGATCTTGGTCTTCTTCTTCTTCGTTTTCTTTGGTTGCTTGGCCTTTTTCTTCGTTTATTTCGCATTTTTCTTCGTCATTTTTAATAATTTCTTCATCCTCATTTTGATGTAAACTCGCGATTGATGATTTTTCACTCGCTTCTTCTTCGTCTTCTTCATCGAATCTGTCGTGAACTGGCGCAGGTTCGATGCGGACTGTGTTTTCTTCGTCTTGTCTTCGTGCATAATCTTCAGTTTGCATGACACAAACTCCGTTAATGATGTTAACGGTATCCGAATCGCTTTTTTTTGTTGTGTCGTCCTGCCAAACTGGGTTAACCCATTGGGGTGCGGCGGGTTTTCTCCGGGACCTGCCGCCTTGTTGGGTTATTTGGGGTTCTTTTGTTTCGGTTTTTATTTCGCCGTGTATACTGCCTGCAAGTAAAGGAAAAAAAATGTTTTAGAGATTGTGGTTTTTTTTTTCTAAGGCGATGTTTTGGAAAGGAATTTGAAAGAAACTGTTAAAGATTAGGTGGTTTTGATAATATTAAATGTTAGTTTATTATTTTGGGTAACTAATTAAGTAATTTGAGTGTTTAATTTTGGAATAATAAAAAAGTTATGGTCAAAATTAAAAAAAACGCATTTGATTGTAACTAATAAGTTGTGTCACAGAAATTGGCAGAACTGTCTGATATTAAACAAATTTAGCAAATAAATAAGTTAAATCAATGTTTTAATTAACTTTTAAAACCAACTGGGTGTTTAAATCTCAAATAATTATAAAATTAGGGACAAAATTGAAAAAATTGCTCTGTGAAAAAAAAATTATATTGTACCCTAACAATTTTGAAGTTGTGTCTTAAAAAAAAAACAAAACTTGAAATATTAAACAAGAAAAAGCAATTAAACAAGTTAATTTAGCATTTAAATTAATTTTTAAAACAAATCTCAAGTTAAAACGCCCAAAAATAAAAAAGTTAGGGCCAAATTTGAAATAAAAAGCATTAGATAAAAAAATGAAAATTTACCCTAATATTGTGAAAATACGTCACCAAAAAATAGCAAGATTGGCAAATATTAAACAAAATAAGCAATTTAAGATGTTAGTTTAGCGTTTAAACTAATTTTTAACAGAAATCTCAGGTTAAAATTCCCAAAAATAAGAAAATTAGGGCCACAATCGAAAAATTGCAAAAATTGAAAATTTAAGTTAATAATTTTGAAATTGCGTCACAAAAAATGAAAAAGTGGGCAAATATATAGCAAAATAATCAACTAAAATGACTACAATGCTTTAACTAACTTTCAAAACAAATCGCGTGATTGAATGACCAAAAATAAAAAAGTTATGGCCAAAATTGGAAAAATTGCAAAATTTCAAAGGTACCAAATAATTTTCAAGTTGTGGCACAAAAATTAAACAATCTTCCAAATATTAAACAAAATAAACAATTAAACAAGTTAACACAAAACTAGCTTTTAAAACAAACCGAATGTTAAAATACCCAAATTTAAAAAAGTTGTGGCCAAAATTGGAAAAATTGCGAAATTTTGAAGGCACCAAGCAAGTTTTGACACAAAAATTAGACAAACTGCCTAATATTAAAGCAAATAAACAATTAAACAACGTTTAAACTAACTTTTAAAACAAAAGGAATGTTTAAACACCCGAAAATAAAAAAATTATTGACAAAAATGGAAAAAATTGCACTTGAAAAAGAGCTTCAAAGGTACCACACAATTTTAAAGTTGTGACACAAAAATTAAACAAACTACCAAACATTAAACCAAATAAATAATTAAACAAGTTAACACAACGTTTGAAATAACTTTTAAAGCAAACCTGATTAAAAAATACCTAAAAATAAAAAAGTTAGAGCCAAAATTAAAAAAATTGCAATATTTGAAAGGAACCAAACAATTTAACACAAGAATTAGAAAAACTGCCAAACATTAAACAAAACAAACAATTGAACAAGTTTAAACTAACTTTTAAAACAAATCGGATGTAAAAATACCAAAAAAAAAAAAAAAATTAGAGCCAAAATTCAAAAAATTGTACTATGTAAAAAAGTTTTTTTTCTCAAAAAAAAGCACAATTTTTTTTTAAAAACGTCATTTTTGTATTAAAAGCCATTTTTTCTATTAAAACTACATTTTAAGTCAACTCACCTGACATATTCGAGTCTTCAGACCCAACATTACTAATAGCATCATCATCATCCTCAAAATCATTAGGATCTCGCTTCAAGGTCAAATCAAGGCCATTCATCTGTTCTTTAACCGCATGATTCAACGCTGACAAGTCCAAATCCGAAGTTGGCAACAATCCTCGACTAATTAACGCTGCTAAGTTGGTATTAGCGGCTAGATAAGGTGGGTATGGAAGTGGTACGCCGGATAGGCCCATTCTTTCTTTGGAAATTTGGAGTATACGTTGGTTTAATAAAAGTCTAAACTGAATGGGGTCGAAAGGGGGCTGTGAACCTGATTGGTCACGTGGTGGTAGGTCCATTGGTACGCCGTGTGGTACTTGTTGTTTAAGCCTGGAAAAATATTACCTTTGTTTATTTGGAGTTTTTTTAGAGTTAAAAAAAAATTGCATAAAAAAAATTGTCACTAAAAGTTGTGTCTTAAAATTTAGAAAAAAGGAATAAATATTTGAAAACAAAAGTGCTTTTATAGGTAAGATGGACATTTGAACTAACTAATAAAGTAAACCCCAAGTAAATCGCTTAAATAACAAAAAAAAACAGTCACTTTAATATTAGCATAAAATAAAAAATTGATTTTTTCTTGCTAAATTGTCACAAAAAGTTATGTCCCAAAATTTAGTAAAAAGGAATAAATATTTAAAAACTGCAATGCTTTTATGGGTAAGAAAAACATTTAAACTAACTAATAAAGTAAATTGCTTTAAAAATAAAAAAGTTTGAGCCAATTTAATATTAACTTAAAAAAGAAATTTTTTTGCTAAATTTAAAAGCATGAGTGTACATTTTATTTTTAACCAAAAAATTAAAATTTGTGCCTATTAATTTTTAAAAAACAATGTTGATTTTAGATAAACGTTTAAATTAATTATTAAAGCAAACTGCCAGTTAATCCCACCAAAAACAAAAAAATTAGGCTTTAAATTCAAAATTTAAGAAAAATTAGGCACATTTTTTTGTGTTCTAAAAATTAAACATAAATGAACTAAATTAAACTAAGTCAATGCTTTTATACGCAAGAAGAATACTTAAACTAACTAATAAAGTAATCCCAAAATCAATCGCCTAACAAACAAAAAAGTTACAGCCAAATTAATATTAGATAAAAAAAAACATAAACTTTTTTTTTATTTGCTTAATCGGGTTCTCTAAGGTTTTTTTTAAATTTGGCTAGAAAAAACAATAATAAAGTTAGAGAAACGTTTAAATAATTATTAAAGCAAACTGCAATTTTAATTTCACCAAAAATAGAAATAGAAATAGAAATATTTATTGATGTTAATACTTATAAAAGCTTACATAATGTCAAGTAAAAAATTAGGCTTAAAATTCAAAATATTAAAAAAATTAGACAAATTTTTTTATGTTCTACATAAAAACAAATAAGCTATATTAAAATAAACCAATGCTTTTATAAGTAAAAAGAATACTTAAACTAACTAATAAAACAAACTCCAAGTTAAACGTCCAACAAAAAAAAAAGTTAGAGCCAAATTTCAAAAAATATCAGCTTAAAAAAAATAAACACATTTTTTTTGTGTTGTAAAAATGAAAGAAAATAAATTATATTAAAATAAACCAATGCTTGTTTAAGTAAGAAAAACACCTAAACTAACTAATAAAGCAAATCCGAAGTTAATCACCCAAGAAACAAAAAAATTACAGCCAAATTTCAAAAAATGTCACCTTAATAAAAAAAATAAACACATTTTTTTGTGTTCCACATATTAAAGCAAATAACCTATACTAAACTAAATTAAAGCTTTAAAAAGTTAAAAGAATACTTAAACTAACTAATAAAGCAAACCTCAAAGCAATCTACCAAAGAATAAAAAAGTTACAGCCAAAATTAAAAAAAAAACACCTTATAAAAAAAACACCTTATAAAAAAAACACCTTAAAATTAAGGTGATTCCAAAAACAAAAAAACTCACCTCATTCTATGATTATGGAACCAATTCGTTATGGTCCTGCTACTTAGACCCAATTCACTGGCTAAGAACTCTATGGTTTGCACATTCGGGTACGGATCCAAGGCAAACGCGATTTTAAGTGCTTCTTTCTGTTCCTCAGAAAACAGCACTCTTTGTTTCTTACTTGAAGGTGGCCCACCAGGTCCAGGGCCAGGCGAGTTCGAGTGATAGAACTCTGAAGTGTCATTTGACGACGTATCAGACGAGTTGTCGTGTGCGCCTGCGCCGCTGGAGCGCCGCCTTTTATTTGCTTCACGGCGTTCGTTTTTGAGTGCTTGGAGGCGATCTACGTTGTGTGCGTCGTTGAGCCATAGTTGCATTCGGATGAAGGGTTCACGGCCTTTTATTGATAGCATGTGCCATGGTTTTGGTTTTGACAGTAATTCAGATACTGAGCCTTGTGATAACCCGAGTACTGCCTCACCGAAGATCTGTTAAAAAGATAGAAACGTACTGTAAGTTTATGTAAAGTTATTAATCGAGTATAATATAGATAAGCTAAACAGGGGTTTTATTGGGCACACATTTAAAAGAGCTATATGAAGCAAGAGAGAGGTCAAACAGTTGCAAAAAGTGAGGTCGTCATGTTTGGTAAACGGAGACTATAAGTGTCAAAATTCAGGCCTGCCAACTCAACATTTTGAAGGTTATAAATAAAGTCCTTAGATTTTTAAGATACATAGAAGCAATGATCTTTTACAATTTTCACATTTTTTTAAATCACGTTTTATTGGGTTTGTCACTTATAAACGTAAAGACAAGCTTAAATTCTTTAAAAAATAGTTTCTTGTACCAAAGAAACAAATATATGGAAAGTTAATAACCCCACTTTGAAATGTAAACTGACACATATGGTCTCCAATGGCCTAATTTTCCATCTCGTTCTACTGCATGTGCAGTATCCTGCGCTCATTGTTCAAAATTCGCATAGTTCTTTTACATTTGTGAGTGCACCCCTCTTTTCAATGATGAGAGAATTAAATAGATATAATATACACCAACATTAATAAGTAAACTGATAAGCAAACCTTTTGTGAGGTTAGGAGAAGTGTTTATATTTACCTTATCTCTAATAGGCTGACAAGAATTATAACACCAACTGGTACATTTTTTTAATTTTGTCTTTATTTTATGATATTGCATTGTAAAACACTGATATTTACCATTTAATGTACTATTATATCATCCTTTTTCTCAAAATTTGGTTTATTTACAGAAAACTCACATGCAAATTCAGAAATTTGAGGTTAGAAAACTCCATTGGCGGCGGCGAATAGTGGCGATAACACATGTTGGTTTTTTTTTAAGTAGAAGTAAAAAATAGATTGCTAATTTCAGTTTTAAAAGGCGTACCAAATTTAACCTCACGTTCTTGTCAAAAATAAAGCTTGAATGTGTCATTTATTTACCTAAATCACGAATTTTGCTTTAAAATTGCAGACTATTTTTTAAATAAATGTATCCCTTGAAAATGATACGGTATTGTAATGTTAAACGTATACACAAGTTAGCGTGGAGAGGGGGCAACATCAACATCTTCCCGCTCTTACTTGCAAGTGTTTATCACATACACAAATATTGTACCTACGTATTTAAATGATGCTACATCTATTTAATTCTCTTATCATTGCGTAAAGCAGTTTATGATTCTATAAAACGCACGTTTCCTCAGTGGCGTATTTAAAATTTGAGGGGCCCCCCCGCAAAAAAAATTATGGGGCCCTAAAAATGGCGCCGCAGGCAAATTTTTTTGAATTTTTACAGATTTTAAACGCTAAAACACCATTTTTGTAGTTATTTTTTTTAGTTCGGGGCCCCTAAAAAATCCTAAATGCCCGGGGCCCCCCCGCATTGCGGGGTCTGCGGGGGTACTAAATACGCCACTGCGTTTCCTATAAAATTAGCGTGATTATGTGATTTATCTATGGTAAAAATTTTAAAAGCCATACGAAAATTGCACCAATGTTTTTATAAAATAATCCGCTTTGACCCAAAAAAGCGAGTTGCACTAATGTTTTCAAAAATAATCCACATAACCTAAAACAAACAGAAAACTAACCTTTTGCCCGATATTATTCGCCAACAACGCTTCCTTAATCTTCGTAGTAATCACTTGCGTATCCAAATCTTGTGTCAAAGCCGCCATTTCATAAACACTCGGACTCATATGCTGATGCATATTCCTAAGCGCAATGGCCGCTGGTCCACCTTGATGCGAAAGCGGACTATGTGGAATCGCCAACGGAGAAGGTGCCGCAGACTTCTTAAGATGCTCACTAGGTGATGTCATGTTCATAGGGTGATGCGGAGGCAAACCAGGGGGCGTTAGAAGCATCGCAGAGGGTTGCGAGGTTTGTACTTGTGGGGGCGCTAGTTGTAGTGAAGGTGGGAGTAAACTTTGGGCGTTTTCTTGCATTTTGTTGAGGAGTCCAGCTGCCTCTTGGAGCATTTTAGGGGTTGGGGGCATTGGTTTCGGGAGCGAGGTACATGAAGCTGGAATGAAGGCTTTATTTTAACGTAGGGGTCGTTTATTGGGGCGAGTAGTTGTGTGAACGAATTTGGTGCGTTTTGGTTTGATTTTGGTAATTTTGACAGTTGAGTTTGTTGATTTAGTGTTTAAAGTAACTTTTAAAACAAACCCCAAAGTTTTATGTCCAAAAATAATAAAGTTATGGCCAAAAATCTAAAGTGCTGCAGTCAAAAACTTAATTTTTGTAGATAATGTTGTGCAGTCAAATTTAGTACCTTTTGGTTTAAATTTTGTAATTTTGACTGTTAAATTTGTTAATTTAATGTTTCAAGTTACTTTTAAAATAAACCCCAATGTTTTATACCCGAAAATGATAAAGTTATGGCCAAAAATGTTAAAGTTATGGCCAAAAATGTAGTCCTGATGCAATTGAGGAAAACTGTTTTTTTGTAGATAAAGTTGTGCAGTAAAACTTAGTACTATTTGTTAAAAATTTGCTAATTTTGGTAGTTAAATATGTTAATTTAATGTTTTAACTAACTAATAAAACGAACCCGGAAGCTTTATAACAAAAAATGTGAAAGTTATGCCCAAAAATCTAAAGTCCTGCAAGTAGAAACTTCACTTTCTTGGATATGAAGTTGTGCATTAAAATTTAATACCTTTCGTTTCAAATTTGGTTATTCTAATCGCTAAATTTGGTATTTAATTGTTTAAAGTAATTTTTAAAACAAATTTGAATGTTTTATGACTAAAAATGTTAAAGTTATGGCAAAAAATCTAAAGTGATGCAACCACGAACGTCCAAAACTTGATTTTTTTGTTGCTAAAGTTGTGCAACCAAATTGACCACCACTGATACAAAATTAAACAATTTTGACAATTTTATTTGTTAGTTTAATGTTTAAACTAATTATTAAAACCAACCCTAAGAGCTTATAGCAAAAATTGTAAATTTTATAGCCAAAAACCAAAAGTGATGTGATCAAAATGGTAAAAAAATTGATTTTTTGTTGCTAAAGTTGTGCATCAAAATTTAGTACCACTGGTCAAAAATTAAACAATTCCGACTGTTAAATTTGTTACTTTAATGTTTAAACTAACTATTAAAACAAATTCGAACGTTTTATGGCAAAAAATATGGAAGTTGTGCCAAAAAAGCAAAAATGTTGCAACCAAAAACGTAAAAATCATGATTTTTTTGTTGCTAAAGTTGTGCATTAAAATTTACTACCAATTGTTAAAAATTAAACAATTCTAATGCTTTTATTTGTTACTTTTGAGTTTAAACTAGCTTTTAAAACAATTTCTAACATTCCATCGCCAAAAATGTCAAAATTATGGCAAAAAAGCCAAAACATTGCAAAATGCCTAATTTACCCAAAAGTCATATTTTGCTTTTTCACCCAAAAAAACTTATTTTTCGTCTTTCTTTTAATAAAAAAATGAACTTACCCCCTCCATAACCACCAGTTCGCATCAATTTCTCAGGCGCAATCTTGTATTGACTCGCAACTAATTTATGAACAGCGTTATCATCTTCCAAAAACATTTTCATTCTGATAAAAGGCTCTCGTCCTTTCTGTGTCAACATATGCCAAGGTTTCGGGCGTGCTAATAAATCCGAAACGCTGCCTTGTGATAATCCGAGAACAGATTCACCGAACAGTCTTTGGCTTATTGAATATTGGCTTAGTTGTTCTTTGACCTTCTTGACGATGTCTTCTGTGTTTAGGTTGTTGTAGAGGTCAAACTGTTCAAAGAAAACATTATTTTAGTTAAAGAAACATTTATTATGGTAAAAAAAAACATTTATTTTGGTTTTAAAAATTTGGTTGGATTAAATTGAAATGTCATTGGTGCAATAGGTGCGTTTTTTAAAGGGTATGTTTGTTGCACTTGAAAATTATTAAAATAATTTTGTTTTGTGCTATTAAACCGTAAAAATGATAAAAAGCAACCATTTTATGATACGATTTGTTTAAATAATGTTAACTATTGGTAAAGCAATGCTTAAATTGGGTTTTTAAACAAGCCAAAACCTAAAATTTGAATTTTTTTGCTTCCTATGTTTCAAAAACTTGTGTCGCCTAAATTATGAAAACTGTTAGCAATTAAACAAATCTAAAATTTAAATTTCTTTAAAGAAATGTTCAAACTAACTAATAAAATAAACCGGAAGCAAAACGGACCATAAATAAGGCGCGAAATGTAAAAAATTCAAAAATCTAAATTGCAGTTACATTTACATCATTGCCTAAAAATGGTTGTAATTCTAAAAATAACGCATAAAAATGTAAAAAAATGCATGATTTTGGTAAAAAAAACTCTTGTGCTAAATAATAAATTAAACCGGAAGCCAAAATGACCACTATATAGGCGCGAAATTTAAAAATTTAAAACACGAAAAATTTTAAAATTGACATCACTGCCTAAAAATGGCTGTTATATTAAAATTAGGAATCCAAAACTTTAAAATTTGTATGATTTTGGTAAAAAACCTCTTAATCTAAAAAATAAAACAAACCGAAAGTAAATCGGGCGATAAAAAAGGCGCAAAATTTAAAAACTTTAAAAGCGTAATATTACAAAATTTACACCAATGCCTAAAAATAGTTGCAATTTAAAAAATAGAGCTTTAAAATGTGAAAAAATGCATGACTTCGTTAAAACTACCCTAAAGGTAACAAATAAAACAATACGGAAGCAAAACTTACTACAAATACGGCGAGAAATTTAAAAAATTCAAAAATCTAAATTGCATTTACATTTACATCAGTGCCTAAAAATGGCTGTAATTTAAAAAATAGAGGTTCAAAATTTAAAAAAAGACATAATTTTGTTAAAACAACTCTTAATCTATAACATAAGATAAACCAAAAGCAAAACGCATTAAAATAAGGCGCGAAATTTATAAAAATCAAAAATCCAAATTTGTAAAAATATACATCAGAGCCTAAAAATGATTGTAATTTAAAAACTATCCCATACAAAAGTAAAAATGTGCATAATTTGATTAAAACAACCCTTAAGCTAACAAATAAAACAAACCGGAAGCAAAACGCACCATAAACAAAGCGCCAGATGCAAAAAATTCAAAACAACAAAAAAGTCAAATTTACACCAATACCCTTAAAATTACCTCAACTCAAAAAATAACACCCTGAAACATTCAAAAACACCCCAAAGCAAAAAAAAACACCCTTATAAAATAGTATACACACCTGTTGTTGCGTAATAGGCGGCAACACCGCTTTTAACGGCCTGTTTGGCGTAGAATGATGCGAACTATTCGTAGGTTGTGAAATTAGCGAGTTGGTAATGGAAGCCATTCTTTGGAGGGGACTGGAGGTGCTAAATTCATCGCTGGAGTTGATTGGTGGTAAAATAGTGTTGCCTAAAGGGCTGGAGGCACTAGAATTGCTGTTAGGTTGCGTCCCTGGTTCGATTTTGGGGCGTACTAAAGAGAACGCACTGCCAGAGTGTCTGTCGTCTTCTTTTAAAGACTCTTTCTCTCCTAGACCGTTTAGAAACTGCATTTTGGCGCTGTCTTTTGGCACACTAAGGTCTTGTACACCGCCATTTTGTTGGGCAGCTTGTGCTAATGCCTGTTGTTGAAGGGCTAACAGGCCTAAAGGTAGTTGAGATGGGTTAACCTGTCCTCCTTGGTTTAACTTAGATAACTCGCGATGGTATGCATCAAGTGCAAGGCGGATTTCTTCCTGGGTGCGGTCCATTGGGTTTCCGCTGAACATTTGTGGGAAAAACATACTTCATATTAGTTCGATTACTGCTCTTTGATAAGGCGTTTGGTTTTAAAGTATTGGGAAATGTGTTTTAAGGGGAATGGAGATTAAATTTGGTTTTGGGTGCAATGAGGGTTTTTGGGATTAAAAATAAAAGTCATTGGTGCAATAGGCGCTTTTTTGCAAAGGTGTACGCGTCTTGAATCAGTAACTTTTGTTTTTAATCGAGGTTTTTGAGAATTAAGACGGTTTTTTGCAAATTAAGACAATATTTCCGGAAAAAAAGTTTTTTGGGAATTAAGCAAGTTTTTCGGAACAGTTTTAATAAAACCAAAAGAGTATTTTTATAGTACAGTTTTTTTGTAAAGTAAGTCGTTTTATTGAAAATTAGGACAATTTTTTGCAAACTAAGCCAGTTTTTTAAAAAATATGATAGTTTTTTAGCAAAATAAGATAGTTATTTAAAAATTAAAATAGTTTATTTGAAAATTATGACAGTTTTTTTGCAAAATAAGACTATTTTTAACAAAGAAGTCGTTTTTTTGCAGCTAAGGACGTTTTTTTTTAATAAAGACAGCTGTTTGGAAATTTATGACAGTTTTTAGCAAAGAAAAGACAATTTTTCGAAAATTAAGACAGTTTTTTGCGAATTAAATCAATTTTTTAAAAACTTAGATGGTCTTTTAAAAATTAAGACAGTTTTTAGAAATAATTACAGTTTTTTGCAAAGTATGACAGTTTTTTAAAAGTTATAGAAATTTTTTGCAAAATAAGACAATTTTTCAAAAAATAAAGACAGTTTTTTGAAAGGTAAAACAGATTTTTATTAAATCAACAAAAGCCTTTTGCAAAGTAAGATAATTTTTCAAAAATAAAGACAGTTTTTTGCAAAATAAGACTGCTTATCAAAAAATAAGGACAGTTTTTTGCAAAATAGGGCAATTTTTCAAAAATAAGACCAGTTTTTTGTAAAATCAGACAGTCTTTTACAAATAAAGACAGTTTTTTGCAAAATATGACATTTTTTTTTAATTATGACAGTTACTTGCAAAATAAGACAATCTTTTAAAAATTATTACAGTTTTTTGCAAAATAAGACAGTTCTTTAAAAATTATGGCAATGCTTTATAAAAAAAACAGTTCTTTGAAAACTGAAAATTGTCTTTTGCCAATTTGGATAATTTTTTTGTAAATAAAGACCGTTTTGTGCGAAATAAAATAGTTTTTTGAAAACAATGACAGTTTTTTGCAAAATAAGACAGTTTTTTATAAAAATTATGGCAATGCTTTATAAAAAACAATTCTTTGAAAAATAAAACTGTCTTTTTCAAATTTGGATAATTTTTTTGTAAATAAAGACCGTTTTGTGCGAAACAATACAGTATTTTGAAAATTATGACAGTTCTATTGCAAAATAAGACAGTTTTTTGAAAATTAAAGAGGTTTTTTCTAAAATTTAGACCCTTCTTCTACAAATAAGGATAATTTTTTAAAAATAAAGACCGTTTAGTGCAAAATAAGATAGCTTTTCGAAAAAAATGACACTTTTTTTGCAATATAAGACAGTTACTAGAAAATAAAGAAAGTTATTTTAGAACCTAGACAGTCTTCTGCCAATTAAGATAATTTTTTAAAAATAAAGACAATTTTTTTTTTTCAAAACAAAACAGTTTTTTTAAAATTAAGACAATCTTTTAAGAATTATAACAGTTGTTTTCTAAATTAAGTCAGTCTTTTGAAAATTAAGACAGCTTTTTGGAAATTAAAACAGTCTTTTGCAAACTATGAAAGTTTTTGCATAGTAAAACTGTATTTCAGATATAAGACAGTCTTTTTTGCAAATTAGGACAGTTTTTCAAAAACTAACCCAATTTCTCATAAGTTAAGACAAAGTTTCTCAAAATATAGGACAATTTTTAGAGTCATTTGAACTACTTACCCAGAAAAAGGTTCCCGTGGACTCCTAAAATCCTCCATTCTTCGACCCATAAGTTTAACTAACTCTTCCTGATAAATCCTCACCACTTTTTCCTGTGGTATATCATCGTTTTCATATTTCTTTAACCTTTTACTTTGAGACAAGTCCCCACTTCGTGAAAACGGACTCAAACACTGTCCGTGAGGTGATTTAGAATCGTCATTTGATCTACTGTCTTCCATTTTCATGCTTTGGCTTTGAAACGAAGCTTCCGATAGAATGTGAGCTATTCTTTCATCAGTTAAGTCGCCTTCGGGTTTTAAGCCAAAAGGGGGGATTCCTGAATCTTTTCCTGGAGAAAAATGATCTGTAATTAATGTTTTTGTATTAGGGATAATGCTAAAATAAATACCTGTCTTAGCAATTAAAAAAACTTGTAAAAAATGTAAATTTGTATAGAAATGCATGATTGCGGATTAAAATGATAAAACATTGGTGCAATACGCGTGTTTTTTAAAGGCGTAGGCCGTTTGCACCCATGAGGATTAAAATAAAAAATCATTGGTGCAATACGCCCATTTTAAAACATTTTACGTCAATTTATGCTGTTTTTTTGCTTTATTTTTTCTAAGAAGAATTATGCTCTTTTTACCTTGCAAGAAATATCTAACAGCCAAATTTTTTCTATGTGTTAGAACATCTATTCAGAAAGCTAAATCCACAAAATGTACACAAATAAGAGTTTAGGGTTGGCGTAAAAGCCCTTCAAAAAGCCCCCTTTAATTTGCAAAATTAGATCACGATGGATCTGCACCAAATTTTACACATACTATCCATTCACATTTAAAAAAACCACAGTCACCTATGAAAACTAGAACCTTTTTCTTTAAAAAGTTGAATTTTCCACAAAGTTGGCATTACATTTCAAATTTACTTGTTTAAAAAATTGAAAAATACCAAAAATAATATGACAGTTACATAAAGCAGGCGTAAAAATTGTAAAAACGAAGCAATTTTTGCTTGAGATGCGAGAATTTATAAAGAAAATTGTAGACATTTTTGTAATAGTGCTAATTTATCCTATGATACCTAAAAGGGCTTCTTAACAGTGAGTACTTAGATTAATAATTTCTATTTTGTGTTAACTTTTAAATGTTTTAATGATTAGACCATTATAAAGTAATTTAATAAAAAAATAAATACTTCTGTATGTTGAGACCATTGTTTTTGATTCAGATGCCCCGAACATGTTTTTAAATGCATTTTTTATTTTTTTTTTACTTTTCTTACATAACCAGCAAACACAAGTGACATTAATGACAATATACAGGGTAAAATCTGTCACCCTATGGCTCACCTACTCTGGTTTTTTTTTTAAATGTGAATGGATAGTATGTAGGTATTTTTTTAAAATTATTTAGCCCCTTTTGGCAATTTAGGTAACATTCTTTAAAAAGATAGGGTATAGGTAGAAATTTTTAATTTTTAAAGGGCTTTATTACTTGAGCTTTTTGTATGGAACGTTTGATATAGCATTGATTAATTTTAAGGGCAAACATTAAAAGAATAAAGCGATATAAAAGTTGCAAGCGGACTCGACGGTAAAATCATATAGCCGAAAAGAAAAACGAAAAAATAGGTAACCGCTTTTTCTCTGGCTTTTCTCGTACATCGAATAAAAGGGGTGCATAGGGGGAGGGGGCAATAAACACGTCTAAAATGTAACAAAAGACTAATAAATCTAATGTAATATACTTGTCTGAAATACGGAATTGCTAATTCCACAACTCTTTTATATTCTTTCATTTTCGCGTCTACGGTTGTAAATTTTCAACTTTTTCAGTTTTTACTCTTGTTTATTTTTATTTCATACAGGGTAGGGTGTCCCTGAAACGAGCGCATCTTTGAAGAGGGTAGATAGAGGACAAAATAGACAGATACACTCGACATGTCCTAGGCTAGGCCGTTTAAAAACTACACCCCTTTAAGTCTACTTCACTACAAATACTTGATTCTAAATACCTTACAAATGGTTTGTCGAAACATGATAAAATTATTGGAATCATTAACTGCAATAAAAACATTCCTTTTAAACTTGTTGACATTTGTAACCCCCCTAGAAATGGAGTTACCACCACCAAGGAGTAGAGTGCATAAAGATTGTCGTTACTTTTTTGTTCCTAACAATTTTGTAATTTGATTTATTGTTGCTGGTAGATGGATTCAATAAGAAACTTTCTTATCACCTGAATTTTCTTGCTTAACTGTACCAATTTGGAATAATAAATTAAAATGGGGTTTATTGCACAAAACTAGCATTTTTTCAGTATTCCGTCACCCAACTAGAGTAAGTTTTTATCTAGTTTTAAACAAGATAGGAAGTACAATAAGACCATTTTTAATTAATTATTCCAAATCTGTACAGTTAAGCGAGAAGTTTTAGGTGATAAGAAAGTTTCTTATTGTACCCATCTACCAGCAACAATAAATAAAATTACAAAATTATTAGGAACAAAAAAGTTACGACAGTCTTTATGCACTCTACCGGTGGTAACTTCATTTCTAGGGGGGCTACCAATGTCAAAACAAGTTTGAAAAGAATGTTTTTATTGCCGTTAATGATTCCATTAATTTTATAATGTTTTGGCAAACCATTTGTAAGATATTTAGGATTGGGTATTGTTAGTGAAGTAGACTTAAAGGGGTGTAGTTTTTAAACGGCCTAGCCTAGGACATGTCCCGTGTATCTGTCTATTTGGACCTCTATCTATCCTCTAAAAAGATGCACTTGTTTTAGGGACACCCTGTAAGTACGCGCGGCGGTTTGCGTTCGATACTATCGTGTTTAGTATTTTCTAATCTAAATGAGTTAGGTATACCATAAAACGATAAACAAGACAACATTAAAATGATCTAAAATGGAGTCTAAAATAACTAATTTCCGTTTAGGCTTGATAATATTATTAATCAAACATTATTTGACGTGCAACTATAATTATTGAATCGATTCCACGAATTTTAGTGATCAAACACGCAAATCAAAGCATTGATTCTAACAATAATTATTCCTTTTGTAGATAACGTTAAAAATAAATCCTCTTCGCGGACATGTGTTAAAAAACACCTTATAAAACGAGTTTTTTATACTATTTTTTATATTTGCTTCATTTAATTTATTAAAAAGCATTTTTAATTTAAATTAAAAAATTAACTTAAAATTTTATTTTTATTAAATTGTCAACATTGACATTTTGAAGTAAAAACCAAATTTAGGTCAGACATGTTGAATAATGACATTTGTAAACTTTACTCACTTAATACTGAATGAATAGGCGTTTTTGAGAAAATGTAACCGTTGATATCGTTTCTCCAATTCTTCTAGTTATTCTCTTTAGTCTCTACAAAACTATGTCCCCCGATAGTTTAAATAGTAAAATTTGTAAATAAAAAGTACCTTGCAAGGGAATTCATCTTTTTGCATCTGGAAAACCAATCTAATAAAATAAAATGTTGGGTTTATAAGGAAGCAATTCAGCAACCTTAAAAAATCAAATTTCGGGTTTCATAATGTGTTTCGCAAATATAAAAACACATATTTTATTCTTTGTTTTGTCAAATAGGGAAATAAAAAACTAAAGGGTTAAAATAGCATTTTCTATGTGGTCTGTCAATCAGCAAATATCTGTTTAAAACAATTGAATACTAATTTTTTTTGAACAAATCATTCATCTGTCACTTTCATGTTTTTCTAAATTTATTGAATTATTTAGGCATATGATAGTTAAAATGTAAATGTGTGTAATAAAATTCTGCTAACAAGTTAAAAATTGCAAAATATAGCTCATATAAATGCGCAAGTTTTAAATAAATAACATTAAGATAAATCTAAGATTTTGATTTTTAAGGTAACTTGAACAATTGAATTTATAATTTTATTGTTTTATTGTACGTGAAACGTATGTCATTATTTATAAAACATACATGCGATTCAAAAATTACAACATTTATAACCTAAATGTTTAATTTCTAAACAATTATATTGTTCGTATTATCCCACGGATTGGCAAATATACCATCAACGTATGCTATGATTTTAATAATTTATTATTTTTAAACTGGCTCAACATTTAAATGTATCTTGGATTCAATCTCTATCATTTAATGAGTTCTGCTCTACAAAACTATTCAACATACATTTAAACTTGGAAGAAAAACAGAACAATTACTTAAAAACATATTTTTGTCCATTTTAAAACCCGAAATTTGATTTTTTAAAGTTGCTGAATAGCTTCATTATTAAATCCAAAATTTTATTTTAATTAGGTTGGTTTTCCAGATGCAAAAAGATGAATTCTTCTACTTTTTATTTACAAATTTTACTATTATAAGCTATCAGGGGACATAGTTTATTTGTAGAGACTAAAGAGAATAACTAGAAGAATTGGAGAAACGATATCAACGGTTACATTTTCTCAAAAACGCCTATTTATTCAGTATTAAGTGAGTTAAGTTTACAAATGTCATTATTCAATATGTCTGACCAAAATTTGATTTTTACTTTAAAATGCCAATGTTAACAATCCAATAAAAATAAAATTTTAAGCTTGTTGTTAATTAAAATTAAAAAACTTTTAAATAAAGACTACTTTTTTTTTCTATTTTTTTATGCACTCAAAATTACAATTAATACTTATTCTTACAAAAAAACATTATTTTGGTCCATTGCCTCAGGTCGATAATACCAATTTAATTTGATTACTATTTAATAACTTTAGAAAAAAATATTGCGTGACAATAGTAAATCATTATTACCAAATATTTTAAAATAATTACGGTTCAAATATTACCCATTATAAAATACACATACATCTAATCATTAGCTCTAAAACTAGAAATATTTTTAGTTAGATCTAATACCTATCTAATTATTACGTTAAGTCGTGTTTACAAAGAACTTTTAGTAACGTTACGTAGCACAATAGACATCGTCAAGCCCTACGTCACAGTTCACAGAAGTGCATTAAAATACTATCTGTGAAATTATTTTAGGCAACCAACATTACGGAGCAAAGAAAATAGTAATTTTTTTCTTATTCTGTGTTACCAACATTGGTCTTTTTAAAACATTACTTAAAGAAAAATAAGAAACTGTTTTAGATCCCATTGGTTTAAAAATGTTTCTTTATATCTTATTTACGATATTTTAACTTAAAATTACCCGAGACTCTATCGCAAGAATTAAAAAACCCGTTATTAATCTGATATGATGATCACCCACCAAGATGTCAGCTTTAAACGCGCGGAATTGCTTGAGAAAGCAACCATATCAAGAGGTATGGTTTGTTCTAGGTAATAGAAAAAAATGTAAAATTTTACAATGGTACTTACCAGACCTCTTGATATTGTTGCTTTCTCAAGCAATTCGCGTTTAAAATTCACATCTTGGAGAGTGCACAACATTAACACATAAACTGTGTATTATAGAGTTTTACAATAAACTAAAATTAAAATATTGAATTTAAGACATTATAGCACATTTTTATACCAAGGGTATAAGAAAGCCTTTTATTTTCACAAAATATTGTTCTAAAAAAGTGGCTAAATCTGACAGAATTAAAATTCTACTTCACAGACAGTTTTTTAATGTGGATCTGTGATCTGTGACGTAGAAGTTGACCGTGTGTATTGGTTGTAAATAATGCTTTAAAACGAATTCAACCGGATAAGAAATCAAAATTAATTATTATTGTATGTTGGCAAGCCTTATTGTTATTTTAATATGGTATTATTATTATTTGTCTTGCCTAGATTGAGAAAAAAGTAACGTTACTTCAGAATAAAGATGTGACAGATGACAAAATAATTTCTATGTTTATATTTTCCATACATCTGTATTTATAAAAGCATAAAATAGCAACTTGCAATTATATAAAAAGCCATGGGAAATAGTTGCCTTACTTTTCTTTTTGTAGGTTTACAAATATCTGTAATTTTGTTTTTAGTCGCGTCAAACTAGCATTTCACCTCTAACTTTGGGGAAACTCAATGGATTGACTTAATTTTTTTTGCAAAACATTCAGAAATAAATTTAAATCACTAATAAAAACTAAAATTGCGCCGCTAGTCCTTCCTGAATTTTCTATACTCTTCGCAAACTGTAACTTGCTTATTATTAAATTTACAAAAAAAATCATTCCTATGAAAATTAAAGAGAATAAAATTTTGTAATAAAAAAAATGTTGCCCGCCCCCCTCCGAGCTCCGCCCCCTTATAGTCCCCCAAATTTTAAATATTTTTTTTTTCATGCTTATTTTTTAATAAACAGAAAAAACATTCATTAATTACTAAATTAAAAAAAAATGCTCCCCCACTATGCCCCCCCAACTTGAAAAAATTAGTATCTCGCTTATTATTAAACATTTATATAAATTTTTTTTTTTAATTTGGTAAATAATGAATGTTGATTTTGTTCCTTAAAAAATAAGCATTAAAAAAAATTACTTAAAATTTGGGGGTTATAAGGGGGCAGAGCTCGGAGGGGGGCGGACAATATTTTTTTTATTACAAAATTTTATTCTCTTTCATTTTTATAAGAATGATTTTTTCTGTGGACTTAATAATAAGCGAGATATAGTTTGCGAAGAGTATAAAAAATTCAGGAAGGACTAGCGGCGCCATTTTAGTTTTTATTAGTGATTTATATTTAATTCTAAACGTTTTACAAAAAAAATGAAGTCAATCCATTGAGTTTCCCCAAAGTTAGAGATTTTAAGGTATTTCATGCTAGTTTGACGCCACTATTTGTATCTTTGGAATCAAAACCAGGAAATTAAATTATTAACTCAGAAATTTGATTTATTTTAGGTTCGATTTTTGCTATTAAAGTTTGAATTAGAAAAAAGTTTTATGCTCGATTTTTATTCACGCATGCCGTGTTTTACACGCGAGGGAAAAATATTCTCAAATTAGTCATAAATCGACTTATTGATAAAAATATATAAATAAGTTTTTTAAGGCTAAATTTTGCAGTCCAAACTGAACTCTGTTAATTACTAGAGGTAGATGACAATCGTTAGTAAGTGTTTTAGTTTTTTTGTGGGATATAAATACTCGTAAAACAAAGACATAGGAAACGCATAAAGAAAGATTATTTTGAAACACTAAATCATTGTTTTCGTTCATATTACCTTCGGTTTAGTTAGATTAAATAAAACAACTCAAGAATTGAACCTGTGCCAAGTTATTTTATTTCATTAAAATACTCTAAAGTTTTAACATTGGCTTATGTCTTTAACTTAATTTTTTATTGTTTTTTGTATGGACCATTAATTTTTAAAACAGGGCAGTTGTTTTAATGAATGATATGTTAATCAATACAGAAAGAAATGTACCTTAAAAAAATAATTCGAACAAAATTTGGTTAAAGTTTCCTAGGATATGTGTCATACCACCCGTCGTTTAAGATAACATCATTATTTTCATACTTTTACCAAATATAACGAATATACTATCGTGGACATAAAATTTAAAACGATCAATTTTTGCATTGTAAACATGGTCAAAATAGTGGCTTCAACATCTCAAGTTTTATGCGAAGTGGACATTAACAAGAAACATTTCTCTGATGTTTTACGAAGATTAGAGCCTTATTGTTATTATAAAACAAAATTATTTAAAAAAAGAAATATCTTCTTACTATTTTTCTCGCTGGCAGCACATTTTACATAATTTATTTTAATAAAATACGTTTGACGCATTTGTTGTCAAATAACATTCGAAAACTGACATAAAAATGCCCATTTCACAATAGAGTAAAATTCAAAAAATCAAAAGTGGCTGATAAAAAATCGTTTTAAATTCCATGTCCACGATAGTACCAAAAAACAACAAGCAGCCGCTTTAAAACATTCAATGTACCAGCTAAAAGGTTTGTATAACATTTAAAGAGTGTTTTACATCGCCAATTTTAGATAATAAGGCATAAAAGTGCATAATGACTCATGCAAAGGAACTTTTAATGCAAAGTCAGTGCATCATAAAACAAAATGCGGATTATTTTACACATCTATGGAAGTTTCTTTGTAAATAAGTCATTAGGCACTTTTTTACCTAATTATCTAAAATTGGCGATGTAAAACACTCCGTAAATGTTATACAAACCTTTAAGCTGGTACATTGATTGTTTTAAAGCGGCTGCTTGTTGTTTTTTGGTATATTAGCGTCATATTTGATAAAAGTATGAAATTAATGACGTTATGTCAACATCTTGAACGACGGGTGGTATGGCACATTTTCATAAAAGTCCCGACTCTTTAAAATATTTCTTCTAGTGTCATCTTTTAAAATATTCTTTATTTGCGGTCTGTTAAAGTACAAAATAAAAAGTATACAGCCTTGAATAATCATGATTAAACTTAGCAAATGGTGTTACCTTTTGTAGAAATAAATTAGAGTAAAAAAAACCGCCAATCAAATCATTTGGAATGAATATCTCTTTTATTTTACCTGCCTTCAAAGAAACTTTATACGGGCAATCAGATTCAACATACGATCATATAAATATGGGTAAATATCAAACAAGATTACTAACGAGAAAATAATTGACAAGTAAAAATCCAAACTTGAAAATTATCTATAATTTCGTTTTTCATTCGAAGATTTTAAATTATTGTATATTGCATTATTATTAGGTAGAATATTCTTTACATTAAACTTAAGATATCGTGTCGAAAATAATTCCAATCACAACACAGGGTGTTTCAAAATAGCTCATCCTAAGACAGGTCTACCAAAAACAGGCGGAAATACATGGATGCTTTGCGCCAGTTAAAACATGCGGAAAATGCACAAGTGACACACCGCAAGATTAACACATTGTAAGGCAATTAAATGACTCCAATTTAAACAATCTTACATTAACAGTTGAATGTAAACAAAATTATTTTCTGTTGCACAGCCCAATTTTTAGGGAGGCTCAAAAGTAGACTTAGTGACCCAGAATTTTGAGTCTGTTTGGCAGTGGAATTTTATAAATCGTATACAAAACCGCGACCAATCATGAATTTACTTCAAAAAATTTCAAATAACCAACAATAAGCTTCTAGGGGGTTTCATGTAAAGAAGCCAAAAAGAGGTATACCGCGTTTCCTTGCAGCTCGCGGGGTTAACTAAAAAATGTACTGTGGCAAAACCACTTGTCGTATCTTGACAAAACTTTCGGTATAGTCCTAATAAAATTGAAGGGTTTGTTTGGCACTTGTGGTGCCGTTGGTGGCTATTTGTCTATATGTAAAATATAGACAAAACAACTCTCGTATAAAAAAATCATAACTCAAAAAAAATTAAACTAAAAAAAAATGATTCTTACCTTTTTTGGGGATCAGACTCTTGAGCAACATAACAGCGTTTTCGTCGCAAGCCCATGCGTGCATTTTTCGGTAACTGTCCCTCCCTTTTTCAGTCAGTTTGTCCCATGGTTTCGGCTTCGACAATAATTCCGATACTGTCCCTTGGGATAGCCCCAAAATATATTTAGCAAAAAGCCTCTGACCGATATTATGAATTGATAATAGCTCTCGTACTCTTTTTGAAATGTGTAACGTGTCTAAGTTGTGTGAAGCATATTTGTCCATGTTATATCTGTAAGAAAAAACCATTTGTATGAGTATAACCCTTTACCATAAGTAGGGTTGGGTTAAAAAACCATTTTAGGGTAAGAGGTCCAAAGAATCTTAGTGCTGATTTCAAATGCGAATAATTTAAAAAGTATTCTACCTACAACCAAATGGGTTGCATTTTTGGATTCACTACTTCGCCCTTTTCCATAAACTGGCCCAACTTTTGCAAAAATCCTACCATTTAGGCAGGGTTGTGCATTTTTCACCAAAAATCACTTTTTACTCCTACCAAACTAACAATAGAGAATTTTTAAAAAACTACACATTTAAGAATAAAAAACTTCTACCTTATTATGTATCTTGGTCTGTTTTAACAATTTTTAAGGTTAGAATTTGCAAATGTGGCGCCTCTTAGTCAAAAATGGGCATTTTTTGGTCAAAATCGCTTTTAACTCTTGAAAAATGGTTAAGAGGAATTTTTACCAAAAGAATTGCAGATAGAAACAAAAACTGATCTTATTTTGATGCTTTACGGTGTTTTTTTTAGCAAAATATGAGGTTAGAATGCCCAAAAATTGTAACCCTTAGCCAAAATGTGGTATTTTTGCCCAATATCGTTTTTAACTCATGCCAAATCATAAATGGGCGGTTTTTGCAAAAGTATTGTACTTGGGAACAAAAATAAACCTTCTTATTATGCATAGTGCTGTGTTTGACTAAAATTTGAGGTTAGAATTTTCAAAAAAGGTTCCCTTATTCCAAAATGTGGCATTTATTGCCCAAAATCGATTTTAACTAGTGCCAAAACATAAGGAAGCGATTTTGGTAAAAGTTTTGCATTTAAAAACAAAAATAAACCTTCCTAATATGCATCGTAGTGTTTTTGACTAAAATGTGAGGTTAGAGTTCCCAAAAATCCCACCCCTTAGCCAAAATGAAGCATTTTTTGCCCAAAATTGATTTTAACTACTGCCAAATCAAAAATAAGCGATTTTGGTAAAAGTTTTGCACTTAGGAACAAAAATATACCCTTTTATTATGCATTGTAGTCGATTTTACTCAAATTTAAGGTTAGATCTTCCAAAAATCCCACCCTTAAGCTAAAATTTGGCATTTTTGACCCAAAATCGATTTTAACTATTGCCAAATCGTAAATGAGCGATTTTGCAAATTAGAAACAAAAAAAATCCCTTTTATTATATAAATTACACTGTTAGAGGTTAGAATTCCCAAAAAATCCCACCCCTTACCCAATAGAAGGCATTTTTCGCCCAAAATCGCTTTTAACTATTGCCAAAACATAAGGGAGCAATTTTCACAAAAATTTAGCACTTAGGAACAAAAATAAACCTTATAATTATACATAGTAGTATGTTTGACTAAAATGTGAGGATAGAATTTTCAAAAATCCCACCCCTTAGCCAAAATGTGGCATTTTTTGCCCAAAATCAATTTTAACCCATGCCAAATCATAAAGAAGCGATTTCTGCCAAATTTTGATCTGTTTTAGCTAGGTTTTAGGTTAGAATTTACAAAAAGCACCAAAAAAGAACATTTTTCTACCCAAAATCATTCTAAACCCTTAACTAAACAAATAAACTAAGATTCTTTTCATTAAAAAGTGTCTTTACACAACTAAGCAATAAGTGAGGCTACAACCAACAAAGGAACGCACCCTAAGATACTAAAACGCACCCAAATACAACAAAACGCACCCAAAAACACTAAATCGCACCCAAAACCATCCAAACGCATTTTTTACCCCAAAAATCAAAAGAAAACATCTAAAATTAAAAAAAAAGCTTACCGAAGCATTTCTTGTAGTTTGGCCTCCATAGGGTCACCTTTCGGGATTAAGGACTCCCCAAGACGACCTACCATAGAACCTGGGGCCATCCCCAAGTCTTCAGCGAATCGAAAAGGAGGTCTATGATCATCGTAGTTGAATTGTTTGAGGTCTGAGCGTAAGAAATTGCACATAGATGCCGAAAGTGGGATATTGTTGTTGCTGAGATGGTGATTATTGTTATCCTCTGGGCTTTTTCTATCGCGATCTCTGTCACGTTCACGATCACCGTTAACCATAGATTCTACTAAATTTTGATTATTTTCATTGCTGGGGGTTTCGCTTGGTTGAGGTGTAGTAGCAGAAGTCTCAGACATTTTTTCTGCATTTTCTGACGGAGTCTTCTCATCACAAATCATGTTTTCTGCAGCAGAAATATTGCTATCAGTATTTTTAGCCGACCATTTAAACGCTAGTTCAGCTCCTAAGAAAGAAGCGTATTTTTCTGTTGGTTGGAATTGTTTAGGGTTTTGTTCCCCTGGAAAAAGATAGGCTTGTTTATAGGCTTGTTCATTTTATAAATCGGCCTTAGGGCGATGTATAAAACGTTACTTTCACTTTACTTCGGCGTAACTTCACTTCCGCGTAACTTAACAAATTTGCTTAATTTATAGATTGTAAAGTTGCGTGAAATTGGGAACAGGTATGCGCATGTGTCTGAACTCGACTTCTGACTATTTACACCTGGGCGGTAATTACGGAATATCGCTTCGTACGAAACCTACATAAGAAGACCAGCAGGTTTCGTACGAAGCGATATTCCGTAATCACCACCCTTGACAATAAGGGTGAATATCTTATTTTTGCAAATTTTGCGCATGATTGGCCAAGCTCGGTTTTTGACAGTACTACTTACAGCAAAATGAATCAGCAAAGTAGCGCTAAAGTGAAGTATAAATTTGCTAATACATTCCCATGTATTTTATTTAATTTTCTGTAAAGTTACGCCGAAGTAAAGCGGAAGTAAAGTGAAAGTAACGTTCTATAAATCGGCATTTAAGGCTATAGATTCAAATTCATAAATGGGATGATCTGTGCACTCAAAAGTTCGTAAAAGTCATCTCCTTGAATGTCAGTTATTCTCGAAATATCAACAAAATATGCAAGGAGTAATACATCAATAACTATTATTAAAAATATTCAAAATGTTTGTGGTACATAGAAGTGGTACTGAGTGCCAGATATAATAAAAATATGCTAAACTAGTACTTTTCGTGTTTTTCTTTCTACATTGAAATCTTTGAACGAGCACATCTCCATTAGGGAAAAACGTAATTGCAATTTTAATCATTTACAAGCTTAAAAAACCATGGTAAATCTAAAGTATTGAGATAGTTATAAATGATTCAAACTTCTGAGTAGGTTATATTGAATTAGCTAATAGTTTTTTGATTAACTAGGTACAAAATAAAATAGGTTATTTCTCACAGTGTTGAAAATGTGTATTGTTTTCAAAAGTAAGTTTAAGTACCTTTTTATGTTAAAATAATGTGAGAACTGTTGGCCAAACTTTCAATTATTAAAGTAAGTATCTATTGAATTTGTTTAATGACTAAATCAAGCAAAAAAATTGCAACCGAATCGACCGCAAATTAAATTTTGTCCAACTTAATTTTTTTTGTAACTTTGATTTTTTTAATTTTTATTTTTTGTGTGTAAAATACAAAAATCTTACCTTCAGAATCTGTAATTGGCGTACTCGACCTCATTTCCTCTTGTTTTTCTTCATTTTCTTCGATTTTTGGTACTATTGTGTTAACTAACTCGGGTTTTAATATACTGAAAAAAAAAAAAAATAGGTAAAAACATGCCTTTCGTTTTTTGCTTATAAAATTTTTAATTTTTGAGATATGTCTATGATTTAAATTTTAAAAGATGGCTAGATAAATTTAAAACAAAGAAATGGCCTTAAGTTCGTTCCAAAACTTGACAGTTTTTAAGGTTGAGGCACCAAAGTTGAACTTTGATTTTTCATCAAAATTAGAAATTTTTTGCACATTATAATTTAGTTTTTTTCTCATAAAATCTTTATTTTTCACGTTAATTCTATTATTTAAACTTTAAAACGTGGCTAGTTAAATTTAAAACCAAGAAAAAGCCTTAAGTTTGTTCCTTAATTTGACGGTTTTTAAGGGGGCGGCGCCAAAGTGCAAGTTTTAAATTTTCTCAAAAATTAGCAATTTTTTTTTACATCAAATTCTATTTTTCATTATAATTTCCTTATTTATCAACATATTTTTCTCATTTTTGCTTTATTAGTTGCATAATTAACTACTAAAACAAAAATTACTTGCAAATTGACTTAATATTCAGCCACTTTCTTAAGGCGGCGGTGCCAAAATTGAACTTTAAAATTTTCGTCAAAATTAGCAATTTTTTCTTACATCGAAGTCTATTTTTGCTTATAACTATCTTATTTATCAACATATTTCCCTCATTTTTGCTTTATTAGTTGCATAATTAAATACAAAAACAAATTCCACTTGGAAATTAACTTAATCCCCGGCCCTTTTCTTAATTTTCACGTCCCAAGTTGAGCTTACCTTAATTCTCGTTTAAGTTCATCATAGTCTTTCTGTGCTTCTATTTTTGCTTCTAGTCGTGAAATTATTTGTCTTTTTTGCTCTAATTGATCCTCGAGCCGCGTAATTTGTGTTATCGATGATTCTTGCAGTTTGTTTATTGTTATTTGTTGCTTTTGGACCTCGTCTAGTAGATGGTTTATCTGAAACAAACAAAAATTTTGATCAGTTAGAATTTTGAGATTATAAAGTGTTTTAAATGTTACCGAAGGTAAATTTAGGGTTTAATCAATCAATTGATTGAACCTAAAGCTATTAAGACTTAAATATCTTAATACGTAGTTCGAATTGATTGATTATTTAGAGGGGAGCTGCTTTCCCTTTCTCTTAACTTTAAATTTAGTTAGTAAACAATATTTTGTTGGTTATAATTTCAAATTTACAAATTTTAATTGGTGTAGCACCAAATAAAAAAAGGGTTTTAAACATCGTAAAATAAAACATAAAAGTGAAGTTCCAATAAAATAAAAAAACAGTGGCAAATATTGCCAATTAGGAAAAAAATCACTTTCATCTATCTAGTGGTTTAATGAAACAATTGAAAGGTTGTAACGCGCGCGGCCGCTTGCGTTTTTGCACCCTAATAAATTTCTTTTGTTATCACCAAACTTGAATACTATCAAAGCATACAACGTTGTTAATTTTTAAGGTTATGTCATATAGAAAAAACGCTCGGGCTCAAATTGAAAAACGACTACTCAAATAAAAGGGAATTGTTTGGTGCGGTATGCAAAAAATAGTCCCTCTTTGACTTGTGATATCGTTTGAAATATTGCTTAATATTTATCATTTTGTAGAGATCCGGTTTCGTTTTAATATCCCCTTCGATTCTACCAGGGCGCTTTTTGTTATTTAGCAACTCTAAATTAATTACATCACCATTTTACAAAATAAAAAAACGTCTTTGTGTAACTCGTCTGTGTATTTCTTATCATTTAAGGCCGATTTATAGAACTTTACTTTTACTTTACTTCCGCTTTAGTTTGGCGTAACTTTATAGAAAATTAAATAAAATACATGGGAATGTATTAGCAAATTTATACTTCACTTTAGCGCTACTTTGCTGATTCATTTAGCTGTAAGTAGTACTGTCAAAAGCCGAGCTTGGCCGATCATGCGCAAAATTTGCAAAAATGAGATATTCACCCTTATTGACAAGGGTGGTGATTACGGAATATCGCTTCGTACGAAACCTGCTGGTCTTCTTATGTAGGTTTCGTACGAAGCGATATTCTGTAATTACCGCCCAGGTGTAAATAGTCAGAAGTCGCGAGTTCAGACACATACGCATACCTGTTCCCAATTTCACTTAACTTTACAATCTATAAATTAAGCAAATTTATTAAGTTACGCGGAAGTGAAGTAACGCCGAAGTAAAGTGAAAGTAACGTTCTATAAATCACTCTTAAGAGTTCTTATTTGCTTTAATGCCAAGACAAAGGGATATTTTGGGTAATGCGCTGCCGCCTACTATAGTTAAACAAATATATTAACATCATGAATAGCTACCTACAGTACCTACTTACCACCAGGTCAACTGGATTCCTTCGTTTAAACTCGGAAAGAGGCTTGACTTCAGCCGTGAATAATCTTATTTCGTAAGCTGGCAGCACCTTTATATGCAAATTTTTACAAAATTTAGACCCTAAATATTTTTGCTACATCCTTTTTTAATGGGAAACTTACCCTTCTCCGTAAAGCACTCATAATAATAATTACAGTTATCTTGTAAAAACCAAAAACTGAACTGATAAATAAGTTAATAAAATTAAGATTCATAGCTGTAAATATGATGATAATTAATGAGATATTACAGACTTAAGCTGGTATAAATTAATAAAATTTAAAGTAAATAAAGTGTTTCATATTCATAATTATTAATTAAACAAAAGAATTGTTGTAATAATAGGAGTAAATATTAAAATAACCTATTATAAGAAATGTTGTACCTATTAATTATTTAAAAAAATCACTTTTATTATAGGTATGTAATATAGATAACAGGAAAGTTATAAATTAGTGACAATTTATCAAAATGTAAACAACTAATTAATATTTTATAAAATCGTAAACATTTATCATCAAAAAAATACAAAACAGTAAATTATCTAAAAAGGAGTAACTAGAAGAATTGGAAAAAAGATATCAACGACTAGATTTTCTTAAAAATGCAATGCCAACGTACTATTTACAGGGTGCTTATTTGATATGGCAAATAGGTGTTACGTCACGTACGAAATTTTAAAAGAAAGTCTAATCTTATGCAAAAATATGGGGTACATTAAGAGTGTTTTTGGCTGTTTATTCGTAAATGGTACAGTTTCTTAGAAATTTCAAGTGGTAAAAATGTTTTAACTTGAATTGACTAATATTGGAGTAAAATTAATGAAGTAAAATGTTCTTCTATACTAAGACATATTCGATTCCCCGCTTATTCGCGTCATGCCAAGTAAAATTCAAGGATCACCACCGCACCGAGATAGATGCAGAATAAGCGAGCATAAAGCAATTATGCGTATAGCACTAAAATCCGCCATGTTGATTCAATCTATAGGGATGACACTCTGGGGACTTTCTATGGATTACTTCCGATCTTAATTTGTTTTAATGTCATCTTTGAATGAATTTGATATCACATTGTCTTATCCAATGCAGAACTGTACATTTGAAAGCTGAGAGAAATATATTTGCAACCAAAAACGAGCTTAATAATAAAAGTTGCGAATTTTGGTGCTTTGGCAGTTCAAGGGGATCCCTTTCGGCTTAAAAAGAGCACCAAAAATTTTCACATATGTATACCGTGTGTTCCACAAAAAGCGCACGAGCTCATAACGTTCTACGTTTAGTTTCTACAGAATTGAAATTTTAGAAGTATATCGGAAAAAAATGTAACTGATTACAAACCATTTTAACTTATTTGAAAACTGTCGCATAAGGATGTGAATTTGAGAATTAACAATGGAATCTTTACCACAATTGATATTTAAAGAAAAGTACGTCGCTTGCATGTTTGCCGATGTGTATCGGACCATAGACGATATACAATCAACCATAGAATATAACAAAGCACAGAGCTTTAATTTCAATTTAATTCTTATACTTTATATGAAACAATTATAACAAAATGTGTAACGTACGAATGTATGTGGAAGATTTCTACAAATAACTATATTGATTATTGAATCATAAGGGTTAAAATAAGGGTTTAAAATAAAAGGGGACGTTTCTCTAATCAACTTATTTCACCCTTTTCCTGAATTAGGCTTTCTGAAACTTTAAGCTAGTCGAGAACGTATGCAAATTTAATCTATGAGTGCAAAAACTCAGAATTAACCAAATTAAATTTAGTTTTTGCTTTTTGATTTTACATCTTTGGTTAAAAAATATTATGTTTCAAATGTTCTAAGTTTAATAAGGCAATTAAAAACTTGTTTAGCTTTTATAATTTTTTTTCCTTTAACTTTAGTAAAATCTCCAATTGTTAAAATTTTAGCTTTGCTAAAATATTTTGATTTTAACCTAATATTTTTTTATCATGTTTTTTGTTGCTTTCGTTCTTCAGCGAAGATTCTAATACCCAAATAAATGATAATTAATAAATTAATTGGTATTAAAAATTATTTACAACTTCCCTACCCAATTCAATTGTTATAAAATTTAAAATAATTCACTTAAAAAAATCTTAAAATTTTTAATTGGTTGATTATTTCAAATTAATTTTTTTTTGTGTTATTTACATTAATATTAATTTTTGATATTGTTTTTAATGCAGTTTGGGAATTTTTTCACGGATGTAAAAGTAACATGGATCATTTGAATTTCATAACTGGGAAATTTTATACAGGGTGTCCAAAAAATGGCGCATAAACGCGATGGCACGTTGTAGGGGCATTTTCAGGGATCCTTAAAAAAATGTAAAAAAAAATCTATCTGTTATATTATTTATGAAGGAAAATGCGAACAAAGTTGCATAAGTTCGGCAACACTGATTGTGAAAATACATCTTAAAAACTCATCTAGATTCTTGATCATACATTTTTGCATTTGATTTTATTGACATTGTTGTCAGCTTCATTTTGTAAAATTTTTGTAAAATTAAACGATTATAAAAATGTAATTTGACCATTTAAAAGATAAACAAATGGTGAAATAATTTTGGATAGATTGTGCCTTTGTATTTAGCCATTTTTTTCGTTAATATGTGCTGTTATTATACTCCTCGTAGACAAAGTCAAAAACGAGGAGTATATTGTGATTGTTTTGAAAATTCTAAAATCGTCAAAAATCATCCTAGAGCAAAAATTCTTGCAGATTCGTTCGTTTCATCGAATTTTGAACAACTTTCAAAAAATCCGTCCGTCCGTCCGTCTGTCCGTCCGTCTGTCACGTTTTTTGTAGACACTCTAACTTAAGAACCAAAAGTCCCATCAAGTTCAAATTTTCAGGAAAAATCGTTCTTATTAAAATCTAGGTCAAGTTCGTTGTTGGTAAAAATCGGGTCATAACAAAGGGGGCTCCTGCACCCCCCAACTGGAGAAAAAATCATATTTCAGTTATTATACAATTTACAGAATTTTTATTTCGATAATATTAAAACCCTTTTAATTCTTTACAAAAAGTATATTTAAGTTTTTTTTGTCCGGCCCCACCTAGGCCCCCCATTTAAAAAAAACAACGTATCTTCGTTATTTATCAATTCACAAAAAAAAGTCAAGTCATAAAAATGAAAGGAAATTAAATTCTGTGTTAAAAAGTATTTTTGTTTTTTTTTTGTCAAATTTTTAAGATAAAAAAGGCCAAAAGAAAGGTTTTTAGTGATGAAAAAGTTCTAAGTCAGGTAAGTCAAGGCCCAGTCAAGGTGGCTTTGCAAAAAAAAATTAAAACGAAAGCATCTTTCTAAAGCCTATTTAAATACTAAACGTCAGTGTCAGAATTTATACTTATTTATGTTCCTCGCTAATAAATCTTTTTTTTATAGAAGAGTTAATAGTTTAACCTCTTCGCAGATTTTTTTTATAAAAATAAAAAAAATATTTTTTATTTTTAATTTTATTATTCTACCTACTGCGAGGAGTATCCTATTAAATGTCGACATTTTATAAAAAAAAACTCTAACAGGCTCACTGATCTAACCTATTCACTGACCTAACCTATCCACTGACCTAACCCGCTCTAGTTTTCAAGATATAAGCGTTCAAAGTTTCGCATTTTGGGGGCTCATATCTCCAATTTATAAGATTTTTTTAACAATTTTCTGGAAATTCCTAAGCATGCCCCAACAACGTACCATCGCGTTTATGCGCCAGTTTTCAGACACAATTTCTTTAATAATTGTCAGATTCTTTCAAGTAATTTAATTTGAAAATTGTAACTAAATAATATTAATCAAGTTAGGAAACGATTCATTTATGATTTGAAATATCATAATTTATGAATACCATAAGTTTTAATATGGCAATCAATAACCATATTTGAATTATAATGAAACGATCTAAAGCTATTAATTTTAATGAAATATCTTCTATAGATATATTTGAAGGCAAGGGGGTTGTGTCTCACCCCCTGATTACTCACCCTTGTGTCTTTAAACCCCCTAGTCTCATCAATCTGACAATTAGAATGATACCAAAGTCTGCAAGCAAAATCGATTGATTATTGTCTATCTTTGTTTAATTCTTGATTGACATTTTCTTGTCTTTGTTTTACTTAAGGGTAGGTTTGCATTTTAGGGGCGATTATTCATTTGCACATTTGCTTTGGATATACCCCACTTCACCCCTTTAAGCCCGAGTGTCTTAGTATCAACCCTTTAGGCTTTGGTTTTATACTGTAGCCTATATTCGATCAAATTGATTTTCATTTTCCGCATTGTACTATCGTGGACGTGAAATTCAAAACGATTTTTTATCAGCCACCATTTTTTGAATTTCACTATATTGTGAATGGGGTTTTTTATGTCAATTTTCGAATGTTATTTTGACAACAAATGCGTCAAATGTATTTTATTAAAATAAATTATGTAAATGTGCTGCCGGCGAGAAAAATAGTAAGAACATATTTCCTTTTTTAAATAATTTTGTTTTAGGGTAACAATAAGGCTCTAATCTTCGTAAAACATCAGAGAAATGTTTCTTGTTAATGTCCACTTCGCATAAAACTTTAGATGTTTAAGCCACTATTTTGAACATATTTACCTTGCAAAAATTGATCGTTTTAAATTCCATGTCCCCGATAGTATATGCCATCAGTAACTTTACATTTAATTTTAATATCTTGTGGTTCCAAGTGCTATTTTTTATTTTTGCTTCATTTAATGTATTAAAAAGTATTTTTAATTTGAATTAAAAACATAACTTAAAATTTTATTTTTATTGGATTGCCAACATTGACATTTTGAAATAGAAAGTAAATTTAGGTCAGACATGTTGAATAATGACATTTGTAAACTTTACTCACTTAATACTGAATGAATAGGCGTTTTTGAGAAAATGTAACGATTGATATCGTTTCTCCAATTCTTCTAGTTATTCTCTTTAGTCTCTACAAAAAAACTATGTCCCCCGATAGTTTATAATAGTAAGATTTGTAAATAAAAAGTACCATGCAAGGGAAGAATTTATCTTTTTGCATCTGCAAAACCAACCTAATCAAATACAATCCTAGGTTTAATAATGAAGCAATTCAGCGATCTTAAAAAAACAAATTTCAGGTTTCATAATGTGCTTATTATAGAACGCAAATATAAAAATACATTTTTTGGTAAAAATTAAACTTTCTTTAGGTCTAAATACGTAAAGTAAATTGTGCTTCTATATGTAGTTGTGTAATGTGATTGTAAAGTATCCTTAAAGGACCTTTTAGAATTATTCAAAATCAAATTACAACAAAGTGTAGAACGTCATTTCATATTCACTTTTAAATTTAAAGTTACGACCATCAAGGGACACATTTTAATTATATCGCTTCACATCTAATGTCTTTTCTTTCATCTATTTTTAATTTATATTAGTATTTTATGGCTCACACTGACTATAGATTCTTATTTTAGTGAGAGCACAAATAATAATTAAAATATACGTATTGCTCCATTTGCTTCTAGGTTTTTCAAACATTTTTTTTAGGCTAGAGATTAAAATTCATAAATGGGATGATCTGTGCACTCGAAAGTTCGTAAAAGTCATCTCCTTGAATGTCAGTTATTTTCGAAATTTCAACAAAATATGCAAGGAGTAATACATCAATACCTATGATTAAAAATATTCAGGATAATGTTTGTGATACATAGAAGTGGTACTGAGTGCAAGATATAATAAAAATATGGTTAAATAGTACTTTTAGTGTTTTTCTTTCTACATTGAAATCTTTAAACGAGCACATCTATATTAGGGAAAATGTAAGTTGCAATTTTGATCATTCACAAGCTTAAAAAACATGGCAAATTAACGTATTATGGTTTGGCATAGACCACGTAATGTATATGACCAAAATATATCCAGACGAAAAAAAAATTATTTTTTAAGTCAGATTTTCGACACAAAGAAATAACCGACTGAAATGAAACCATACGTTTGTAGCCCTATTTTCCTAGTTTCCAAAACTACATTTAGTTTGAATATAGGATGGGGCCCTCATGTAGATGTGCTATTTAGTAGAATTGACGGGAGCTCAACGGAGATGACTTATACCGCGAGCTTCTAGGAGCACACATCTTCGAAACTGTGAATTTGAAACCCTAGCCTTAATGTTACCTCGTTACTTAATGATTTGATTTTAGAACAAATGATTATTGTTTTTTTAAGATACGTCCTCTATTTGGTATTCCTAAATTTAACAAAATTATCGTTCAATCAATTTATTTTTTCAAGGTCATGTCTTTTTACCTGTAAATCCGGTGTGTCAATATAAATTTCTTTGTTTAATTTTGGTTCATTTAAAAACTAGTAATGTGTTAAATAAATAAATTTGTACTTACAGAATAATTTTTAAACATTTTTTCTAAAATTGCAACTAAATATCACATATTTTATTTTGGAAGTCTAGATTGATTATGATTTAAAATATTGAATATTTTTATTATTTTGGTATTAGATGTTCTGAATTTTAAAAATTGATAACCTTTTGCCAATTTTTAAAATTTAAACAATATTGACGTTGATTTTTAATATTAATTTTTATAATTAGGTGGTATTTGCAATAATTTTAATTTTTCCCAAATAAATATATTTATTATCAATACTTTGACATATATTTCAATAATCAGTTATTTTTAAATGAAGAGTGGAATGGAAAAAAATCAATAAAAGTTACTTAATACATTTTTAGCAAATTGATAACATATTATTTAATAATGTTTTTATTAAATTTACCCTATTGACCTATAGTGCTTTATTACATCAAATTTTGAAGTTTTTAAACTATTTTTTACGCCAATTTATGGATACCTGTATGTGAAATTTTTTAAACGACAAAAATAATTTTATTCATGTTTAAAAAAAATCGATATTTTCAGCCGTCAAAAAGCACATTGAACTTAGATATCGAAGCAAAATTATCGAAAAATTATTATTCAAAGAGGAAACGGAAACGAGCTATCGAATTCTTATCAAAAAAACCATTTGTTTTCGTACCATTTTATTTGTTATAAACATTTTTTGTTGTTGGATGTAACTTTTGACAATGATAAAAATCACACAACCGTAAATATAATTATATCATCTGATCTAATGAACAAAATAATAAAAAATATAAGTATAAATTTGTTTTTATATAGGTAATAAATAATCATTAATCGTAAATGAATGAGAAAAAAAATTATATACGGATGTAGTTTTAATTAATTTCAAAAGGGGGATTTCCTAGTTTTAATTGGTGTATTTAGGAATAAAACAATACAAATTTGGC
The DNA here is from genome assembly GCA_963920755.1 of Cartodere bifasciata. Taxonomy (NCBI): domain Eukaryota; kingdom Metazoa; phylum Arthropoda; class Insecta; order Coleoptera; family Latridiidae; genus Cartodere; species Cartodere bifasciata. Next base: position 11,662,947 of record OY987199.1, read on the forward strand.
TGCCACGACACTTTAAAAACTTACAAACAAAAAAAAATTTAAATTTTAGAACGAAAAATTTTAAATTAAAAAAAAATGTGAAGCAAACAAATTATTCTATTGATTCCGACAGAATTGTAAAATCACAATGAGTCTTCTGTATATTAATAAATAAAACAAAAACAAACCTTATAGTTCTATTAAAAGAAAAATGAACTGTCTAAAAATTAAAAAATAAAATAAAAAAATTTAAACATACGATGGGAATATAACAGGTGTTGTTGTAGTTGCTAAAAATTTCAAAGATATTGACAAAAAATAAGATGAATAACTAGCGTCTAGATATTATAAAGCCCTTTACAAAATTTTCTATTTATTAGTTTACTCCCGTTTACTCTAAAACTTGATAAACTTTGTGAGAAACTTAGGATACAAAAGGACTTATTTGTGTCCTTATAAAGGATTTTAAGGATCTTAGAAGAGATTACATCGCGCCGTCGAAAGCCTTGCTTTAATAAAATCAATTGGTTTTTGTTTTATTCTATCAGTGCTTAGGATAGGGGAATAAAACATCTCACTATCATAAGCGATGTTTTTTAAACCTTCTGTGTATTATTAAGAGTCCTTATGTCATGTTAAGGAAAAAAAATTGTTTTAATAATAACGCTTAAAACTGGAGCCTAAGTTGTACACAAGTTTTCATAAGAGAAAGTGGCTAGTCCGCGAGCTCTTAAGGCCGATTTATAGAACGTTACTTTCATTTTACTTCCGCTTTACTTCGGCGTAACTTTACAGAAAATTAAATAAAATACATGGGAATGTATTAGCAAATTTATACTTCACTTTAGCGCTACTTTGCTGATTCATTTAGCTGTAAGTAGTACTGTCAAAAGCCGAGCTTGGCCGATCATGCGCAAAATTTGCAAAAATGAGATATTCACCCTTATTGTCAAGGGTGGTGATTACGGAATATCGCTTCGTACGAAACCTGCTGGTCTTCTTATGTAGGTTTCGTACGAAAGCGATATTCCGTAATTACCGCCCAGGAGTAAATAGTCAGAAGTCGCGAGTTCAGACACATGCGCATAACTGTTCCCAATTTCAAGTAACTTTACAATCCGTAAATAAAGCAAATATGTTAAGTTACGCGGAAGTGAAGTTACGCCGAAGTAAAGTGAAAGTAACGTTCTATAAATCGCCCTTTAAGATTATGCCAGTTATGTGTTCTAGGACCCCCTTGAAAAGAGCTTTAAAATATGACACTTGTACCAGGGTAAAGCGATTAACGACAAACTTAAGAGGCTTAGGAACTGATAATGAATTATGTTTGCTGGAAAAGAATTCTAGAATCGCAAAAATTACGTACCAAACAAGTTATTATAAAAAAAAGAAATATCAAAAAAAAAAAAGTGAATTTTATATACCGATCTTTTAAATGATTGTCTGCGAGCAGTATAATAATTTCCAAACATTTTAATAGCCAACACATGTGACTAAAAGATCAAAATATAAAATAAAACGAAGGAAGAATTTAAATTGTGTTGGTGCTAGCGGTTAAAAATATCAGATATCTATTAAAATCACAAAATAACAAATTCCAATATGTCAACTGCGGCTGTCGACAGTCTATATTCTGCAATAAGAACACAACTTTACGATTATTGATATTTTATTCCAACGTAATATATGGTTGTTTTTACCAATTAAAATGAGAACGGTAGAAAATTATTGTTTGAAAATGACATTTATACTTTTAGTGCATTTTTTGTATGTTTTGTTAAAAAACACGTATTTGCTTCATTTAATTTATTAAAAAAGCATTTTTAATTAGAATTAAAAACTTAACTTAAAATTTTATTGTATTGGCAACATTGACATTTTGAAGTAAAAACCAAATTTAGGTCAGACATATTGAATAATGACATTTGTAAACTTTACTCACTTAATACTGAATGAATAGGCGTTTTTGTAAAATTGTAACCGTTAATATCGTTTCTACAATTCTTCTAGTTATTCTCTTTAGTCTCTACAAAAAAACTATGTCCCTCGATAGTTTATAATAGTGAAATTTGAAATTAAGGTACCTTGCAAGAGAATTCATCTTTTTTCATCTGGAAAACCAATCTAATAAAATAAAATTTTGGGTTTAATAATGAACCAATTCAGCAACCTTAAATAACCAAATTTTGAGTTTCATAATGTGCTTATTATAGAACGCAAAAATAAAAACTGTATTTTAAAATTTCCTTCTTAAAGAAATGCAATTAGAATGTTTCCCTGATATATTTACCATTTAGACTATTGCATGTTTAACATAAGTTTGTAGTACACAGAATGTATAATACCTAAGTTGAAAGAAATGGTATTTACAATACATAAATTTCAGAATAGTTTTGAGGGAAAAACATCGTAAATCAGAATTTTATCTTATATCAAAATTACTCATATTTTATAACCTATATTATAGGTAACAGCTCCTTATTTAGAACTAAGATAATATTTCGTAAAGGAAAAATATGGTCTTAACACATTTATTCAAATATTTAACGTATTATGAGATTCAAATTTACAGATTCGAAGATCTGTGCTCCTAGAAGCTTATATAAGTCATTTTCGTTGAGCTCCCGTTAATTCTACTAAATAGCACATCTACATGAGGGCCCCATCCTATATTACTAAATGTTGTTTTGAAAACTACAAAAATAGGGCTGCAAACGTATTATGGTGTCATTTAAATCGGTTATTTCTTTGTGTTGAAAATCTGACTTTAATAATATTTTTTTTTGTTGATTACGGATCTATTTTTTTGTTTATATACATGACGTGGTCTATGCCAAACCATAATACGTTAATTTGCCATGGTTTTTAAAGCTTGTAAATGATTAAAATTGCAACTAACGTTTTTCCCTAATAGAGATGTGCTCGTTCAAAGATTTTAATGTAGAAAGAAAAACACCAAAAGTACTGTTTGGCCATATTTTTATTATATCTTGCACTCAGTACCACTTCTATGTATCACAAACATCTTAAATATTTTTAATCATAGTTATTGATGTATTACTCCGTATTTTTACATATTTTGTTGAAATTTTGAAAATAACTGACATTCAGGGAGATGACTTTTACGAACTTTCAAGTGCACAGATCTTTCAATTAATAAATTTAAATCTCTAGCCTTAACGTAAAGGTCGATTTTAAAATTATTATATGGTTGCTTTTATTCTAAATTTTGAAAGATAATTAAAGATAATTAAATTGTAGGTTATTCGCTTTTGAATATGGTGAAAATGAATAGCGGAAATGCTTTAGAATACTTCAGAAAAGCTCATGAAAAAGTAAACCGTACATATAGGTATTGTCTTACGTGCAAATTTGAAACAAAGGAAATATAGAAATATACCCCATACTTCAGGCCATATTTGCTTTATTTGTAGCTGTTTTGTAATTTTCAACACAAATAGATGAAAGAAAACCCTTTCAATCAGCTTTAAATTGGAGAAACAAGAAATATTACATAGATATACAGGCTGTTTTATTTCAGCTTTTTAAAACCCGACTTTCCCTTATGAAAATTTGTGTACAACTTAGGTCCCAGTTTTTAGCGTTATTATTAAAGCAAATGTTTCTAAATTTTAATAATATTACCTTATCTCCTTTTAAAATACCTTTTGTTTGCCACATTTTGTTTTTTCTAGTTTAGCAAAAATAACAGTTTAAAAAAGGGTTAAATATGCTAAAAACAACTGTTTTTTTGTATAAACTGAGCCCTCAAAAACCTATTTTCATTTCATAACATAATAAATTATCTTTCCAATGACACCAAGTTTTTAAAAATCCAACACGAATTAGCAAAAACATTAGCAGTCTAAATTTTGAGCACATTTGCATATTAAAGTGCTGCCAGCTTACGAAATAAGATTGTTCACGGCTAAGTCAAGCCTCTCCGAGTTTAAACGAATGAATCCAGTTGACTTGGTGGTAAGTAGGTACTGTAAATATCTATTCATGATGTTAATATATTTGTTTGACTATAGTACGCGGCAGCGCATTACCCAAAATATCTCTTTGTGAGTTTTTAAATAAAAAAAAACGCTCACCTCTTTTTCTTTGGCAATAAGTTCGTTCTCATAGGTGTGTCGATCCATATTTCCGTCTGAATCGCTGTTACTTGTCGAATTGTTTGATATTTGCTCTTTAAGGGTTGTTACTTCTTTTTCTGCTAGGGTGGCACGCTGTAACAAAAAAAAAACTATTAAATTTGGGTTATTTAACAAAATTAAGCGTTTTAAGTGAGTTTGGTGTAAACGCAGTCAAAAATACAGCCAAAAACACATCTTTTAGGATACCAATTCGTTTTGAGTGTGTGTAGTGTAAACGTAGTCATATCTAAAGGTGCAAATACACGTTTAAAGAGTAAACGCTGTTTATATTAAAGGCCGATTTATAGAACGTTACTTTCACTTTACTTCCGCTTTACTTCGGCGTAATTTTACAGAAAATTAAATAAAATACATGGGAATGTATTAGCAAATGTATACTTCACTTTAGCGCTACTTTGCTGATTCATTTACCTGTAAGTAGTACTATCAAAAGCCAAGCTTGGCCGATCATGCGCAAAATTTGCAAAAATGAAATATTCACCCTTATTGTCAAGGGTGGTGATTAAGAAATATCGCTTCGTACAAAACCTGCTGGTCTTCTTATGTAGGTTTCGTACGAAGCGATATTCCGTAATCAGCCCGCTGGTGTAAATAAGCAGTAGTCGCGAGTTCAGACACATGCGCATACCTGTTCCCAATTTCACGTAACTTTACAATCTATAAATTAAGCAAATTTGTTAAGTTACGCGGAAGTGAAAGTAACGTTCTATAAATCGCCCTTATGTCGTGTAATCGTAGTTAAATATAAAGGTGAGTTCACATGTCAAAAGTCTAATTTTTAAATTTTCTACCCTTAAATCGTTAAAACTAACTAAGATTCAATGTTTCTTAACAAATTTATGTGTTTTCTTTCATATATTATGTAAATTTAGACCCATATTGATGTTTTTTTTGCACCCTCTTATTGCTACCTTTTTTATAAGGTGAAATATTGGCTATAAGGGTTGGTTGAGGTAAGGGGTAGTTTGCGATACCGCCGCTGCATTGGGGTATAATATCTCAATGTTATTATAAAAACAATGTAGATCTGCCTCCCTTCAAGTTCATTTGTTTCTTACTCCATCAGATGACGTCATAAAGCAGTGACGTCCTTAAGAGCCCGATATACCACCTTTTCTTATGCAAATTTGTGTACAACTTAGACCCCAGTTTTCAGAGTTATTATTAACGCAATGACTTTGAAATTTTGATAGTATTACCTTAACTTCTTTTAAAATACTTATTGTTCGGCACATTTTGATTTGGGTCTCTAGTTTAGCAAAAATAACAGTTTAAAGGTGGGTAAACCATGCCAAAAACAACAACTATTTTTTTTAAGAAATTGAGCGCTCAAAAACAAATTTTAAAAAACAATAAGTATTACAAATTTAATAAGCTTTCCAATGACACCAAGTTTTTAAAAATCCGATAAGAATTAGCAAAGATATTTGAAGTCTAAATTACAAGAATATTTACATAGGAAAGGGCTCCCCCTCCGCCAGCCTCTATCGTGCAATGGAAAAAGGATGTATCTGATTTCGACATGTTTACTGATTTATACGTTTTTTGGACCATGCGAAAACGATAATCATACTTTAAACATTATTTTATTGATAAATATTTAGATATTAATACGTCTGAAGGTGTACCTGCAGTTCAATGTTAAGCATAATAAAACCTTATTATTTCAAAATCAGATTTTTGCACATACACTCTTTTTCCACGCTACGGTAGGCCCTCGCATGCTAGCGGTCCCCGCACCGATTCGCGTCTCACCATGGTAGTCGGAGGAGATATGACGCTCTTAAGCAAAAATAAATGTTGATACGCCTATGGTGTAAAACTTATTAAAACTGTATAGCAAATATGAAAGGCTATATATTTTGATTTTTAATTCAAACACCGCCACGAAGCTAGTACGAAGATAAAATTTATGAATTTTACGATCTTAGGATATAAGAAAATAAAGATACTATGCGCGAGGTTTGGTAATGATTTTTACCACAAATATTAAGTAACTTTCGGGGAACGTTATGTTCTTGTAGTTATCATAAAATAAATTAAATTTTGCGTTGCAATTTCGTTAAGAAACATAATTTTGGGACAAGTTTGGTTAATTAACGTGTATCTTGAGCTTTATGTTTGAATACGTTTACACTCTTACTTTTACTACGAATTAAAATTTTTATATTTGCGTTCTATAATAAGCACATTATCAAACCCAAAATTTGGTTCCTTAAGGTTGCTAAATTGCTTTATTATTAAACCCAACATTTTATTTCATTAGGTTGGTTTTCCAGATGCAAAAAGATGAATTCTTTCCTTGCAAGGTAATTTTTATTTACAAATTTTACTATTATAAACTATCGGGGGACATAGTTTTTTTGTAGAGACTAAAGAGAATAACTAGAAGAATTGGAGAAACGATATCAACGGTTACATTTTCTCAAAAACGCCTATTCATTCAGTATTATGTGAGTCAAGTTTACAAATGTCATTATTCAATATGTCTGATCTAAATTTGGTTTTTACTTCAAAATGTCAATGTTGCCAATCCAATAAAAATAAAATTTTAAGTTAAGTTTTTAATTCAAATTAAAAATGCTTTTTAATAAATTAAATGAAGCAAATATAAAAAATAGTATGAGTTCAAAACCAAGGTCACTCACGTGTATTTTTAGCCTTATATTTAAGTGCGTTTACACCCCAACTCTTATTCCGAATTGGGATACCCAAAAAGCTGTTTTAGCTCATTTAAAGCTGGTAACGTTGATAAATAAGCTTGGTACGATTATAAAACGCAATAAAAAGAAACGTATTGTCGTCTGGCGTACACAAAGCGTAGGTGCACTCCTGAACAACTATCTTTTTCTTTCTCTGTATTGCCAGTAATTAAAATGAGTTAGAGTGCTTTGTATTTGTAAGAGATAGAAAATGTGTATTTAAGTATAAGTAGACACTGTCGCTCGGTCTCGATGTTTATAGATCGTAGGCGGTTTTCAATGGATATTGTACATGTTAATTTTATGAATATGATTCAGATTTAGGCGTGTCACAGTGTATTTGTAATATTAAATCAATTTCAGGTTATTTTTACCAAAATATCAAACATAATCAAGCGCCTACCTACGTTTTTATGCTTAAATGCTTATTTTTCCAAAATTCGGCTACATAGGACCAAATTTCGGCTACATAGGACCAAGATTTTGTGTATTGCAGTCATTTTTAGTCAAACCGTTGAAGATAGGACCAAAACTACAAAAACAAAGTTGTAGGTATAGTACAGTCAATCCGTGGACATCGACAAAATTCCTGTAGGGCCGTCTTTTTTATATGATGTAACTGGATGTCCAAAGAGTAAAACCCCAAATTGGCGTATATCTACCTATTGCAGAAACGGAGTTATGGCCCCCCAAAGGGCCCCCTTTAATTCATCACGGTGGAATTGCACCAAATTTTGCGAACAGATTTTAAATAAGGTTTTAAAAATTTTTTTATAAAAAACAAATCTCTAAAAAAATTCCTTCACCCCCTAAATAGTCCCCAAAGAGTAATATCCAATCACGTTGGATTTGCACCAAATTTTGCGGATAGATGTAAAATGAGATGCTAAAAAATATTTATTAATAACTTTTTTAAAAAAAAAAATTAAATGCCCCCTTTGATTATGGGGCGAAGGAATTATTTTTTGAAAAAAAGTTATAGGGAAATATTTTTAAGCATCTTATTATGCATCTATCTGCAAAATTTGGTGCAAATCCAACGTGATTGGTTATTACTCTTTGGGGGCTATTTAGGGGGGGAAGGAATTTTTTTAGAGATTTTTTTTTTATAAAAATCTTTTTAAAACCTTATTTGACATCTATTTGCAAAATTTGGTGCAGTTCCATCGTGATGAATTAAAAGGGGCCCTTTGGGGGGCCATAACTCCGTTTCTGCAATAGGTAGATATACGCCAATTTGGGGTTTTACTCTTTGGACATCCAGTTACATCATATAAAAAAGGCGGCCCTACGAGAAATTTTGTCGATGTACCCTCATTATTTAGGACAGATTGACTGTAGTATTATGTTTTTAAATTTAAACGCAACTTCTTAAATAAGCAATTTCCGGTACGTCACAAACTAAAATTTAACATATAATTGAACAGAAAGCAATAAGGATTAATAGAATAAAAAGAAAAAACCATAGAATTAAATGACACTAATGACAGTTGTATGCAAATCGTATTCATGGCTTGCTAAAGCATTGATTCATAAAGCATGTCGACCAACAATATAAATATAAAACAAAAGACAAACTTGTACACCCACGCGATACGGTTTTTATTCAATCTTTTAATGAACTTATTTTCTATACAAGAAGCTTTCTGGATTTTTATTTCAATGCTAATCACTTAAGGTGTTGGAAATAACACCCTGATTTGGTATTTCCGCCCCAAATGTCATGAATTTCGCACATTGGCTATTATGTTTTGACAGATATTGTGTTAATTATGTCAAAAAACGTGTTTAAGGTAGCCCAATTCATTTTGAGGGAAGGGGTGTCACCGTAGTCAATTATAAAGTTGCCCATACACCTTTGGTAAAATTGAAGAAGTTTTGAAAAAATGTACTTCTTTTTCAAAGAAAATTATCTCAACAACAATGTCTAGCCAAGTTGATTTTTACTTTTGGCGACGCACCACATTAACAGACTATTTCCTGCTGTTTCCCAAAATGCAAACATGGACCCACCAGTCTTAGCGCCCATCCTAAGACAGCTCTACCAAAAACAGGCGGAGTGTCCCGGAAATACATGGATGCTTTGCGCCAGTTAAAACCCGCGGAAAATGCACAAGTGACACACTGCAAGATTAACACATTTTAAGGCAATTAAATGACTCCAATTTAAAGAATCTTACATAATCAGTTGAATGTGAGCAAAATTATTTTCAGTTGTATAGCCCAATTTTTAGAGAGGCACAAAAGTAGACTTAGTGACCTAGAATTTTGAGTCTGTTTGGCAGTGGAATTTTATAAATTGCATACAAAACCGCGAATGATGACCAATCATGAATTTACAAAGAAAAAATGCTTCTAGGGGATTTTATGTAAAGAAGAAGCCAAAAAGAGGTATACCGCGTTTCCTAGCAGCTCGCGAGGTTAACTAAAGAATGTACTGTGGCGAAACCACTTGTCGTATCTTAACAAAACTTTCAGTATGGTTCTAGTAAACTTGAAGGGTTTGTTTGGCACTTGTGGTGACGTTGGTGGCGTCCTCTATTTGTCTATATGCGAAATATAAAAGACAACCCCTGGTATAAAGTGTGATTTAGAGTTAAATTAAATTAAGTCAACGTCACTCAAAGTTACTTTACTCCACTTAACTTGACGCGACTAAATTAAGGCATTTATAGTATTAATTTAAACGTTAGTTTACAACAAGCTAATTTAGTAAACGCCATCTATCGGTAAATGTTAGAATCCTCTTTTTATTATTTACAGAAATTCATCTGAAATTCTTCGATTATCTTTGTAATTTTAAAAATTTGGTCTAGTAGCCGATAGATGGCTCTAGTGAAGAGGCTACTTTACATTGAATTAGCTGAAATTAACCAAAATTAAGAAATAGAACCTTAAGTAAACGTCAAGTTAAGTTAATTGGATGTGTAAATGCGATTTCATCTTTCGTATAATTTATTTCAGTCGCGATACGTTAATTATAAGTGAAGTTACGCTAATTCATCTCTAAATCATGCTTTAAAGTAAAATTCGTTTTTTAGGCTTTTTAAGGGTTTGAAAGATTAAAACACCCAGTATTCCAATTAATTAGGATAAATTAGATAGAGTCGAGGATAATTCAGCCTAAGGGTAGTATTGGAAAAGATAAGTTAGTTAATAACGAGTCTTTCACCCTTTCGGTTGTCGTAAAATTTTGTCACCACTCCGCGTAACTCTTTGATAACTAATTAGTGATATAGGGGTAGCTGGGTTGGGATTTTCCCTTTTTAGGTAGATGTGTTGGCACCCCTTATGTCCACCCTGCACCCCTTCTGTTCGATTGTAACCCCTTTACTTCAAGCTTTGGATGTAGAGCGACTTTGATGCTTTATATCATTTATTTTGTCTTACTTGAGTTTTGAGAAATTTGAATCAAATATGCAGGGTTTAAAAAACACCCCGTTTTTTCAAAGGGGGTGGTTGGTTCAAAAATAAATGCTCATAGTTTTCTAAATATTTTCTTTGTTTGAGATAAAATCAAATTTCTAGGAACTATTTTTTATTTTCTTTGCCACAAACCCAAACTGATTCAATAATGACAAAAAGCAATTAGTAAATTAAGAAAATTAGAAGACTTCACCGTAAATCCAATTAGGGTTCTTTAAAATTGGCTATAAAATGATTGGTTTTTGGTTTAATCCTCCAAGATTAGTTACTAAAAGTTTCTTTAATTTTCTAATTTGTACTTTTGAAGGTATTTTTAAAGTTTCTTTTCGTTCTTAAAACAAGTTTTCATATTTGCGTTCTATAAAAAGCACATTATGAAACCCGAAATTTGGTTTTTTAAGGTTGTTGAATTGCTTCATTGTTAAACCCAAAATTTTATTCTATTGTTTGGTTTTTCAAATGCAAAAATATGAATTCTTCCCTTGCAAGGTACTTTATATTTACAAATTTTACTATTATAAACTATCAGGGGACATAGTTTTGTTGTAGAGACTAAAGAGAATAACTAGAAGAATTGGAGAAACGATATCAACGGTTACATTTTCTCAAAAACGCCTATTCATTCAGTATTAAGGGAGTAAAATTTACAAATGTCATTATTATATGTCTGACCTAAATTAACTTTTTACTTCAAAATGTCAATGTTGCCAATCCAATAAAAATATAATTTAAAGTTGTATTTAATTCAAACTAAAAATGCTTTTTAATAAATTAAATGAAGCAAATATAAAAAACTCGTTTTATAAGGCGTTTTTTTGCAATTGTCCATTGGAAAACTCACCTGGACGCGTGCTAAAAAACGTTTCTTATAAAACTCTATGTTTTAATATAATATTTTTCGGCTTTGCATTAACAGTATTTCAGTTCTATAATAGCTCAAACATCAATATAACCAAACATGATTCGTATAATTGAAATTGTATGAAATCAGTCATCAATAAAAATTAATAAAAAATCTTACGCATCTTTTAATTTTACAATAAAAATTCAATATAATAGTAAACATTGTGCAAGAAAATTCTAAATCAGAAACCAGTTAGCACAACAAGCTTCTTCCATTCTTGTTTTTTAGTCTTTATTTATAGTTATTCATTTATTGAATTTAAATTTGTAAAAGAATAACAGTCGATACAATGACTTATCTGTTTTTAAAGAACACATCGGGCGTTAAGATACAACATATGTTAACATTTATTTGATTATTGATTAAAAATTAATTACCATCAACAAATATAGTAACAGCCACGATTTTTGTTTGTCTGACGCGTGTTCTTTATAAAAGGTCTTTGCAATAGTTACATTTTTAGAACCAAGAATTTATTATACTCCTCGCAGACAAAGTCAAAAACGAGGAGTATATTGTGATTGTTTTGAAAATTCTAAAATCGTCAAAAATCATCCTAGAGCAAAAATTCTTGCAGATTCGTGCGTTTCATCGAATTTTGAACAACTTTCAAAAAATCCGTCCGTCCGTCCGTCCGTCCGTCCGTCTGTCACGTTTTTTGTAGACACTCTAACTTGAGAACCAAAGATCCCATCAAGTTCAAATTTTCAGGAAAAATCGTTCTTATTAAAATCTAGGTCAAGTTCGTTGTTGGTAAAAATCGGATGATAACAAAGGGGGCTCCTGCACCCCCCAACTGGAGAAAAAATCATATTTCAGTTATTATACAATTTACAAAAAATTTTTTTTGATAATATTAAAACCCTTTCAATCCTTTACAAAAAGTATATTTAAGTTTTTTTTGTCCGGCCCCACCTAAGCCCCCCATTTAAAAAAAAGACCGTATCTTCGTTATTTATCAATTCTCAAAAAAAAGTCAAGTCATAAAAATGAAAGGAAATTAAATTCTGTGTTAAAAAGTATTTTTGTTTTTTTTTTTGTCAAATTTATAAAACAAAAAAAAACAAAAAGAAAGGTTTTTAGTGATGAAAAAGTTCTAAGTCACGTAAGTCAAGGCTCGGTCAAGGTGGCTTTGCAAAAAAAATTAAAACAAAAACATCTTTTCAAAGCCAAATTAAATTCCAAACGTCAGTGTCAGAATGGATACCTATTTATGCTTTTAGCTAATAAATAATTTTTCTATAGAAAAGTTAATAGTTTAACCTCTTCGCAGATTTTTTTTGGTAATATTAAAAAAATTATTGTTTTGTTTTATTATTCTCTGACTACCTACTGCGAGGAGTATCTTATTAAATGTCGGCATTTTATAAAAAAACTCTAACAGGCTCACTGATCTAACCTGTCCACTGACCTATCCCGCTAACTAGTTTATTTCTATTTTTCAATAGTAGCAAGCTAATTAATACAAAATAACGCCGATCGAAACATCAAAGAATGTCGTGATAATAAAGTCGTAAGTATCTAATCAATTATTTAAAGCAGAATTTTCGCTTTGATTAAAGATGCTAAGTGGTTACCCTTAACCTTTAGTAAAGAATTTACTGATTTGTAATAAACTAAGAATGATTGAAACCGAAGGGAAAAACACTACACCAGGTTAAAATGAAGCTTTTCAAAGGCATGTTGATATTTAATCAAAATCTTAAATCATTTTCGGAGCGTGACAAATAATCAAAAGGAATTTATATTGAAAATTGAAATATTCATACTTCGGCAAATTAGCTGATGATAAATATGTTTCTTCTTTTATTGATAGATACTAAAGAAGATTAAATAATTAAAAGAATAAGCGACACAAAATCAAATATAAAAACATCTAATAAGTCTCTAAAAGAAAAAAAATCAAACTTAAACGAAGTTGCAAAAAATGACAAAAATAAATGTGTACGTTTCTTGCACAACTTAAGTGTTGAATTAATTATTAATAGGTTAAATTAATCAATGATACAACGTTAATTGATCAAGCATATGTTATTAGTTAATATTTTAACATTGTGTGAATCATTTATTAATTCCATTTGATTATAATTATTTCTAGTTTAAACAGTGCGAAGTTTGCCAATTTACACATTTGACTATTTTATTTGTTGCTAATTAAGTAAATTCTTATTAATTAAGACAGTTAACTACTTAATGCAGACAGTCCTTATTTACTTTACTTATAATTTCCAATAATATATTGTACCTCCAAATTAGAAAAATAATCTTAATCTAAATAAATTAAATCAAGTTAGCCCATCACAATACCTACAAATAACCGGATATGACGTCATCATAATTTTCTATAATCATCAATCATTTCGATGAGAAGAGTGAATAATAACATTTATTGGGATAAAGTATGTTCAATTGATTGTCATTTTGTTTCACTTTAAGCACTATTTAATTATTGAGATAAAAAAAGATGCTACACAGGATGCTAGCAAATATGTAGAGGTATTAAAAGTTCGAAAGGGTTCAAATTATTATTGGATAAAATTGAAACTTCCTTTATGGTTGTTAGTCAATCAATTATTGTTGTATTTTATTTGGTATAAAAGGTACAATGATTTTTTGATGGTAGTTTTCCTCTAAAAAAAGTTCTTGTACTTTTTAGCTCGTATGGTGTCATTTTTGGACATAGATTCATAAAAACGTTTCGTCTTATTTTGAACTTATAAATCTTTCCCTAAAACATTACCAAAATTTTAGTTTTCATTCGCTTATTGCAGTTTATCGCATATTTTAGATATTTCATTTGTTTCACCATCTAGTGTGCCAGTAAATATGCTACATACTGCATCTAGTATGCTATGTCTCGAAGCGCGCGGATACCTAAACAATCTAGCATCGTACATACTATACATAGCGCACTTCGATTCACGTTAAAACCGTTCAAACAAGTGAGAATAGAAAAGAAAGGGTTATCAAAATAGGCGGAGTCGATAACGATCCTCCTTTAAACACGCCTATCCTATCGAAACTGATAAATACGATTTTACAACCTGCCTTCTTCGATATTACTTTCGCGACTTTTATTTTATTTTACTTTATTATTTATTTTAACCGCGGTTTTTACCTCTTTTATCTTTGTGCTTTAGTTTTGTCCTATTGTTTTACTTCATTGATTTTTTTATTGTTATTGCTTGGCTACATTGTGTTTTTCGTCAATTTATCGTGTTCTTTCAATATGTTCTTAAATGTACCATATTCGAACAAAAATTTGTTAAAATTTCCAAGGATATGTGTCATACCACCCGTCGTTCAAGATGCTGACATAACGTCATAACTTTCATACTTTTAATAATTATAACGCTAATATACCAAACAACAACAAGCAGCCGCTTTAAAACATTCAATGTACCAGCTTAAAGATTTGTATAACATTTACGGAGTGTTTTACATCGCCAATTTTGGATAATTAGACAAAAAAGTGCACAATAACTCATTTACAAAGGACTTCAATAGATGTGTAAAATAATCCGCATTCTGTATTATGCCGCACGGACTTTGCATTAAGTTCCTTTGCATGAGTTATTAGGCATTTTTTTGCCTAATTATCTAAAATTGGCGATGTAATACACTCCGTAAATGTTGTACAAACCTTTAAGCTGGTACGTTGAATGTTTTAAAGCGGCTGCTTGTTGTTTTTTGGTGTATTAGCGTTTGTTTGATAAACGTATGAAAGTAATTACGTTATGCCAGCATCTTGAACGACGAATGGTACGACACATATCTTTGAATAACCTAACAAATCTTTTACAGTGAAAATTTTGATCTTAAAATCTATTTGTGTAATCTGTATAAAAAACGCAATTGTTTAGATTTGAATTACACAGAATCTCAGTTGCTTAAGATTTTGTTTATGTTTTAAAATTAATTCCATTATTCACAAGTTAATAAATCGTAACATTTTTTCACATACTTTATGCTTACAATGTATCTAAAGATAAAAAATTTCTTAGTATTCAATTTTGCAAGAAAATCAAAATATTATCATGTAACACAAGTAGGCAATTGTTTTTATCTATCATAGAAACAATATAAAATCATAGAAACGTGCATAATTATATTATAACATAGAGGCTTATCGCTTGGTACAAATTAGGTGAAAAAAACCAACCTTATGGGTAATAATTATGTCAATTTAGAAAAAAACAAAGTTCAACGATCGCCCGAGAGATGTCGTAGGCGGTAAGGACCCTCAAATAAATTCCAAGTAAAACCATATAATAAATACAATTATTTAACACTTCAAAAAGTGGAATTTGCCAATAAATATTCCTTAAAAATGTGTTCCCAGCGTGAATTCTTAAGAATCGCAACATGACGTCCAATACAATTTAATGTTCCTATTTATATTGAATTAACTTATTCTTCACTATAACCTTTAGTTTAGCAACTTTTTTCAAAAAAATTGCTTTTCTTAAATTGTTTTCTTTGTTCAAAAATCAATTTTAATTTGAATGAAAGTGTCTCACATAGTTTTTAAGTTGTCTACTCCAAATAACTTTCAACTCACTTAAAAAGGGATGTTTTTTTAAGAATTCAATAACATATGCAGTTGTCGCTTCTAAATTGACTTAAAATCGGTAGCATCTGTTTATTATTAAGTCACAGACTTATTCTGACGCATTTACGATTATAGATGTTCATTATTGAAAATAAACATCACGGTAAAAAACCCTTAAGATAGTCTAGACATTTGGGTAACTTTTTTATAAGCCTAAAAATGTCACCACATTTTTTACCTTTTTAAGATTATTGAGTTTTATTAAAAATTTGCTTAATCGATTCCTTTTATTAAACTATGGTGTTTTGCAAATTTTTAGATCACACAAGTCTCTACTTTTCAAGAAAAAAAAAATTTGAAAATTGCGTTAAATTGGACCAGCTTTAACAGCCATTTTTCCCTTCCACCTTCTTGAATCTATACCTTTACTACATTGTCAAAGTGACATTACCGGCCACTTTTTAACTTAATTTATCACTTTACTTACATTTTACGTATTTTTTATTAACGCCACGATAAGTAAACCAAAATAAAGATAAAAATATTCCATATTTCAGGCAATCTGTCACTAAGCGCGCGGGTTGACTTAAGAAACATAGAAAAGAATACATTTGTATGTTGCTAAGCAATGTGCTACATCTTAGAATAGTGGAAGTGGCCGGAAGGGGAATGTCCCAATATAAGGAAAGTGCCCAAAAGTTTAAAATTTGGAGGGCTAGAACACCTAAACCAGCCACTAGATAAACTAGGGATTTTTAGTGAAAGCTCATGTCCAAGTCTACTTTTTATTTTAAACCAATCCATTTAAAAACAAATGTGTCTTTTTTTTATTTTAATTATTACTAAATAATGTTTTCGTAGAACGAAATAATAGAGTTGCTATTTTTAGCAGTTAATTATTGCAAAAATTAAAATGATATTTGCTTAGTTAATAAAATTTTAATTACAAACAATACGATCCCAATAAAATGTTTATAAACAATATCTGAGAAAATTAAACAATTATTGCTTATTATAAACAAATACCACAGAGATTCAGTAGCATTTTTTTCCTTTATTATTTTGCAATGTTGTTTTATTAATAAGTAATTCAATACTATTTGTTCTAGTTAGGTAAATAATACATACATACATAGTTTCATTTGTTATCAAAGCTGACTGTATAGTTTTGTTTCTATGAAAAAAATAGGTGAATACATTGTTTTTTATAAAAGATCTTGCTTAACCTTGACTTAATTCGAAAAAAGGTTTAAATTTCTTTTGAATATCACCTAAACAATTTAAGAAAAACCTCATACAAGAAAATAACACACAAATTAACGTTTAAATGCATTATTTTTAAAAAAGAAACATTGTTTAAAAGATCCGAGACAAAAATGACTTCCCAATGCCTTCTTTAACTAATAACGAATAATAAAAATAAAAAACTGTTCACAATGATTTAGAGTAAATTTCCTGTCTGTGAGACATCAGTAGATCTTTCCAGATGTTGTACACTTCGTTAAACACAAAAAAACAATTCGAACTTCTCGATACTTGAATAAAAAACACCACTTTATTATGGGTATGGCCTATCTATAGCTTGTTGGGAGACGTTTTAAAAATATTATTCGACATGTGTTATTAATATTACAATTTCTAAAGATGTCTCTGTGGGTACGATATCAACAGCCCCAACGTAGGACTTTGTTAGCTAAATTTATAGAAAAATGCAGTAGTAGTACGTAATTATCGCCCTACGACGTCTAGAATCCAAAGTAACGGACCAGTAGACACTTACAAATACTGTAATCTTTAGTATTTGACTTTCAAACGCTGTTATTATTAAAAAGACGTCCAGAAATGGCATGCACGGTATTATAAGACACCTAAAATCCAAAGTAACGTACCAGTAGACACTTACTATTTCTTAAAATTGTGTTATTTTGCTCTAAAAAGCTGGAAATGTAAGTAAGACGCCTAGAAATGACAAAATAATGATGCAACGCACTAAAAATCCATATGACGTACCAGTATACACTGCCATCTGTAGCATTTATCTCTTTTTCGTGCATTTCGAAGTGAATAGATGTGTTTTATATAACGTAAAATATATAAGAACTAGACGACTGCGCTCGCGTACGCTCGCTACGTCATTAAGCGGGTCAGTGGACTGGGTTAGAGACATTTTAGGTTAGGATTTTGGGGGTATTTTTGGGTTTTTTACTAAGACGCCTAAAAATGACAAAAGAATCATGTAATGTAACGCACCAAGGATCCATATGACGTACCAGTAGACACTGCCATCTGCAGCATTTATCTCTTTTTCGTGCATTTCGAAGTGAATAGATGTGTTTTATATAACGTAAAGTATATAAGAACAAATAAATCTCCTGAAAAGCGTATTGTTGCAACCAGTAGTGCATGCCAGCGAACACCCAGCAGAGAGAATATTAGGGAAAAGGGGTAAAATCTAGGAGGCGGCAGAAGCAACGTTAAACATTCGGAAACGTTTAGACGACAAGTGAAGTTAATTCAGATGGAATTCTTACATTACGATGGCTTCACTTAAATTAAATTATATTTCGATGCTTTATTTCGACTAGGATGCGCCCAGAATTTCCTATACGTTAGTTACAGCTCAATTTATTCCAAATTTAGAGGTTTTAATTTAAAACATGACGTGAATTTTATTATTCTATTAGCATTGGTTATTGCGACGAAAATAAGTGACTTAGATCTTCAAAAACAACCACAAACGCTTCTAAAGAATAATCAATTACATTGCAGTTAATGAAAGTGGCTACTGGTACGTCTTATGGATTTATAGTGCCAAAAAACACGTTCCATGCCATTTTTTTTTAAATATCAAAGTTTTATAGCAAAATTCTCAAAATTAAAAAAAAAGTAAGTGTCTAATGGTACGTACGATGGATTGAAAGTGGCTACTTGTACGTCGTATGGACTTTAAGTGCCTAAAACATGTTCTATGGCATTTTTTTTAAATATAAGTGTTTCATAGCTAAATTCTCAGGGTTGCAAAAAAAGTAAGTGTCTAATGGGAAATCCGTCCCACTTCTGATGTTACAAAGTGTCTAAGTTGTGTTCATTGTAATTTTTGGACGCATTATTGACCATAGAAAAGATATAAATAATAATTTAAACTAGCCACTTGACTTAATTTATTATTAAATTAATTAAATCAACGTATCAATAGATGAAATTGTTAAGTCAATTCAAACCCACGGAAATAATAAATAAATTACTTTCCAATTTACCAATTAAGCCTGCTTTGAGAATTTCAATAGACTAATCGGGATATTTACTATCTTTGTTGATGCTTACGTTATACTTAAATGAATCTTGAGCTATATAGTTTGTAAAAGAGACACATTTTTTGACCTATTTTAGTATAGAAGATTTTAAAAAACTGTAAGACGCTTAAAACTTGCAAAAAAGTCCATACGACGGATCAGTAGCCACTTACAATCCATAGTGCGTACCTTGAGACACTTACTTTTTTTGCAATTTTAAGAATTTTGCTATAAAACACTGATTTTTAAAGAAAATGGCCTAGAACGTACATTTTTTTTAAAGAACCTCTATTCTGGGACATTATAATGTTTTCAATGCTTAAAGAAGAGTCAAAATAAAAAGATGGAAGTACAATAATAATGAAAAAGCAGATGGTTCTGTTGTTTTATTTAATTTTATGATAGGTCATTAAGTTTTATGATTTTATAGCATTCCGAGGTACTTCAAGATTTTATAATGTATTTTTGTCTCCACTAAGATAAGATACCTCAAACTAACGATAATTATCAGAGTAAAACTAAAAAAGATTGATTGTTATTATTGGTCAAGCCAAAGCTAAAACAACTATTATAAAAGGTAAAAGATTTAAAAGAAACATTTTAAATTGTTTACGATACAGGTTTTAATGTAAAAAGCTATTGGTTGTAAATTATTTAGTAGAGATGTGTGAATAAATATATCAGTTTTAAAATATTTTTGAGCTGTAAAGGTTTATTAGGTACTAATAAGTTTTATTAGTTATCGATAACGCTTAATTTCAAAACCCAAGGACCAAGTAATAAAACCTTAAAATTTGTAGACTGAAAATCTTTTCACTAAAAATACAAAAGGTTTGTTGTTGGGACAATCTCAGAAATGTAAAAAAATCCATCTGTTATATTCACGAAGGAAAATGCGAACAAAGTTGCGTAAGTTCGACAACACTGATTGTGAAAATACTTCTTAAAAACTCATCTAGATTCTTGATCATACATTATTGCATTAGATTTTATTGACATTTTTGTCAGCTTCATTTCATACAATTTTTGTAAAATTAAATTGATTATAAAAGACTTATTTAACCATTTAAAAAATAACAAATGGCAAAATAATTTAAGATAGATTGTGCCTTTGTATTTAACCATTTGTTTCGTTAATATGTGCTGTTATCTTCACGATATAAGCGTTTTAAGTTTCGCACTTTGGGGCCTCATATCTCCAAGGATATGTAAGATAGATTTTTTTGACAATTTTCAAGGTATGCCCCAACAACGTACCATAGCGTTTATGCGCTAATTTTTAGACATCCTGTATTAAAAATCATGTTCTTTAGAGTCAAAGGGTATTATAAAAGATATTTTTAAATCAATAATCGTGTCTCTCAATGGATAAAACGTTATAAGCTTCATATATTCGAATTTGCCAGACCCTTAAATTAGCTTTTCTGCTTTTAGCGAATAAAAACTCGAGATTCTACAACCGAGTAGAGGAAAAAATTACGATATGCTCATACAGAATTGAAGCGAGCGTAAAATTGTCTGAATGTAAAGATAAAAAAAGATTTAGAAAAGACAGCAATTTCTAAAGAGCGGCAAAAATATAATACGTCACTCTGTGACATAAATTTTGGGAAACCCTGTATAGATTCACAGTTTAAAAAAACATAGTTACCTATGAAAACTAGAACTTTATTCTTTAAGAAGTTGAATTTTCCACAAAGTTGGCATTACATTTCAAATTTACTGTCATTAAAAATTAAAAAATGCCAAAAATAATAGACAGTTACATAAAACAGTCGTAAAAACTGGAAAAACGAAACAATTTTTGCTTGAGATGTGAGAATTTATAAAGAAAATTGTAGACATTTTTGTAAAAGTGCTAATTTATCATATGATACCAAAAAAGACTTAACAGTGAGTACATAAATAATTCCTATTTTGTGTATACATTTAAATGGTTTAATGATTAGTGCATACTAAAGTAATTTAACAAAAAAAATAAATACTTCTGTATATGTTGAGACCATTGCTTTTGATTCAGATGCCCTGGACATGTTTTTAAATGCATTTTTTAATTTTCTTGACTTTTCTTACATAACCAGCAAACACAAGTGACATTAATGACAATATACAGGGTAAAATCTCTCACCCTATGGCTCGCCTACTCTGGTTTTTTTAAATGTGAATGGATAGTAGCCAAAACAAAAGCAGGAGAGCACAACAACTACAAAATTCTCACAGAAAAACTAGGTTAAAGAATGCCAAACTTGTGTGCAGTCGATAAAAAGTAAAAAGTATCTCAGTTGGCGAATTTTTAGCATTCCAAAGCCAACGTGACTTTGGTGCACAAAAGGACTGGAAAATTGGTTTCCCCTTTTCAATGGTTAACCGATCACTTGTTGAAAAAAACACCCTCTTCTTAGGATGTCTCAATCTTTAGTTGCTCACCCTCTTTTCCATTGAACTTCGGCGGATTTCCTTTTACGAGTGATCTGTCAATGAAGCTCTTTTTCTCTACTGAATTTAAAGTTTTTAAGGTAGGTCAAACACCTTTTTTATGTCTTTTGCTGTTACATTCTTTGAAGAAATAAACGAAAACAAGAGCGGGTTAGATCAGTGAGAGGAACAGATCATTTAAAAAGTTAAACTTCGCAGATAGCTCATTTTTTATGACTATTTTTTTATTTTTATATAATTGTTACACATTCTATATGATACTCTTCGCAGTAGATGATTAAAAAGTTGCATTTTTTATTTTATTGAAAACAACGTGAAACTATTTTTTTTGTAAACGGGTGGGGGTCCAAAAAAATTATCAGATGCTTTTTTATAGGGAAAAATACAATCTTTAATTTTATTAAGAATATTTTTTTTCGCAAAGTTGATATTAACGAAAAAATGAATTTTTTTCCACTTTGGGGGTGTTTTTAACCCTCTATTTATTACTTGATTTTTTCTAAAAACAATAGGGCTCTTCCTCTAAATGGGATTGATTTTTGTGTTAAATTTTAAGTCGATCCGACAAACCGTTTTGAGTTATGGTGGTCACAAATTTCGTTACAGACAGACAGACGGACAAAAAATAAAAGTATTTAAAAGTCATAAAACGAACGAATATGTAAAAATGTTTGCTCTAGGACGAATATTAACGATTTTGGAGAAGGTCCGACCAATCGCAATATACTCTTCGACTTTGTCTGCGAAGAGTAATGTCAAAGCTACAAGCATTTGTCCATTGAGTATTTTTTGACTGTTCTTAATGAAAGAAGCCGCTCGCTATAGATAGTGAATAGGGGTTACTTTCTAAAATATTAAATCGACATCATATATGAGGAATGCTTCGTCCCTCTGGACACCCGACAGAATAAGTATTAGCATTAGAGAAACGGGAAAATCAACCCTTTTCACGAGGAGTCCATCTCGCTCATGATAATCACCCTCTTTTAGACTTTTACCCATACTTATACATAAATAAAATGACCTTTTGCTTGGCCAAAACGAAATATCCCCTATAGTCCATACTAAACATTAACGGAGCGGTCAGACCCAATCAAAGAGATTATAAAATATAGATGAGGCATCGGCAAAAATCAATGAGTATCTAATCTGTCGAAAACACC
Organism: Cartodere bifasciata; assembly: GCA_963920755.1. NCBI lineage: Eukaryota > Metazoa > Arthropoda > Insecta > Coleoptera > Latridiidae > Cartodere > Cartodere bifasciata. Next base: position 11,685,562 of record OY987199.1, read on the forward strand.
CCTTGCTTTCAAGTTTTACGTCACAGATCCACATTAAGAGTCCTATGCTCAGTCCTTATATCGTCATGTTGAGGGGCAACCGCCACTGCGGGCTTTAATGCGAAGATAAAGGGATATTTTGGGTAATGCGCTGCCGCCTACTATAGTCAAACAAATATATAAACATCATGAATAGCTATCTACAGTACCTACTTACCACCAGCTCAACTGGATTCATTCGTTTAAACTCGGAAAGAGGCTTGACTTCAGCCGTGAACAATCTTATTTCGTAAGCTGACACCACTTTTATATGCAAATATTCACAAAATTTAGAGCTTAAATATTTTTGCTAATTCTTGTTGGATTATTAAAAACTTGGTGTCATTGGAAAGAGAATTTATTATGTAATACCTTTTGTTTTTGGAAATAAGTTATTGAGGGCTCAATTTATAAAAAGAAGGCAGTATTTTACGTGGAACACCCTGTATAAGGCTTTAATTGTTGGAATTATCGAGGCTGAAAAAACTTGGTAAAGTTTTCAAGGCGTAAATAAATCTAAAGACAAACATAAGGAAAGTTTAAAATCAAACGTTTTAATTCCTAATTTTCGAACATCTTCATTTATTCTTTATTGAAGTTTGGGAGTTAAAATTTGCTTTGTCTGTTTTATAAATTGACGTTTGTTTTAGGAATCTAAGTTTACTCATCGGCGAACGGTTGGTTAAGTCATGCTTGAATAAATTCTTAACTTTAAATGTGGTTTCTTGAAGACGGAGGATCATTTAATTTTGTCTAAATGCAGTATTGTTTTGATTTTTTAAGACACTAATTTAAGGCTATGGATTCAAATTCATAAATGGGATGTTCTGTGCACTTGAAAGTTCGTAAAAGTCATCTCCTTGAATGTCAGTTATTTTCGAAATTTCAACAAAATATGCAAGGAGTAATACATCAATAACTATAATTAAAATATTTAGGGTAATGTTTATGATACATAGAAGTGATACTGAGTGCAAGAAATAATACAAATAAATAGTACTTTTGGTGTTTTTTTTCTACATTGAAATCTTTGAACGAGCACATCTATATTAGGGAAAAACGTTAGTTGCAATTTTAATCATTTACAAGCTTAAAAAATCCATGGTGAATTAACGTATTATGGTTTGGCATAGACCACGTAATGTATATAAACCAAAAAATGTATCCGTAGTCGAAAAAAAATAGTATAATGATTTTTGAAGTCAGCTTTTCGTCACAAAGAAATAACCGATTTAAATGAAACCATAATAAGTTTGTATCCCTATTTTTGTAGTTTTCAAAACTACATTTAGTTTGAATATAGGATGGAGCCCACATGTAGATGTGCTATTTGGTAGAATTGACGGGAGCTCATGACTTATACGAGCTTCTAGGAGCACAGAGGATTGTTATACGACAATTCGAAAAACACAAAAATTTTATGGTATTGTTTAGTGTCTGTACGGTTATAACACATAATCAAAAAATCTATCTCCTTTACTGTTATGTTATTAAGACAATCGAAAAATTCCTTTTTCATTTTTATAAAGCATAAAACAGAAAATTAAGACGTAAACTTTAAATTTGTTAAGTTATTACAAAAAAAAATCATAAACATCTTAAATAAGCAGTAACCACATTGTATCACGTATTTTCCGAAGAGTTTTACTGTAAATTACTATAACTATTTGAAGATTCAACAATAAAAAAAGTTGTTGTTGATAAGTCAACTTGTGCTGTTTATTTATGTTGCTAGTAAGCACAATTTTTAATTAAAATTAAATCTTATTAACCCACTGAGCAATGACCAGAAAGTGGTGTTTTTTGTTGATTTTAGTCAACCAACATTACGTAATCACAGTTTTTATGCTTCGCGACATTCCATGTTAATAGTTTTTATTTTAAAAGCAATGACAGCTGGAGATGAAAAAATTATTTAGTTAAAATTGGTCATAAACTTAAAATAACTTTTTTTTTTGCAAGATTGACTAAAGTAATTATTGTTAACTTAGACCGCACAGAAATAACTACTTTAAACAAAAAGTGAACAATTTCCAAAGCAACAAAGACTCGTATTTAAAAAACAGACAATATTATAAATAATTAAGAATAAAAAACAATTAAGACAGTAATAAAAATCTCTATGAGCACGTACAGAACAAAAATCCAAAGTATTCCACATAATAAAAAGAATTAAAATAACTATAAAATGTCAACTTAACAATACTTCAAGAATAAATGACAAAAAGTAAGAAAAAATTACTTTTTGTTTAATTATTTACCTAAGCAGTAAAGAATTAAAAACATCATACATTTTACAGATGCATCGAAAACCAACAAAGAAGTACAATAAAGGAATATCAAGAGTGTCTAGTTAGTGGCGCCGCCACTACTATAAGCGGCAGAATTGTGAACTAATCATTCTCAGCACGTGCTTTACGAAAGACACTTCTATGCTTGTAGTGTTCAATGTTTTGTTTTCAGCTGTAAATGTGATGTAAAGGCTAGAGATTCAAATTCACAATTTCGAAGATCTGTGCTCCTAGAAGCTCGTATAAGTCATCTCCGTTGAGCTCCCGTCAATTCTACTAAATAGCACATCTACATGAGGGCCCCATCGTATATTAAAACTAAATGTAGTTTTGAACACTTGAAAAATAGGGCTACAAACGTATTATGGTTTTATTTAAATCGGTTATTTCTTTGTGTCGAAAGTCTGACTTCAAAAATATTGTAGTGATTTTTGAAGTCAGATTTTCGACACAAAGAAATATGTGATTTAAATGAAAGCACAATACCTTTGTAGCACTATTTTTTAAGTTTTCAAAAATACATTTAGTTTGAATATAGGATGGGGCCCTCATGTAGATGTGCTATTTAGTAGAATTGACGGAAGCTCAACGGAGATGACTTATACAAGCTTCTAGGAGCACAGATCTTCGAAACTGTGAATTTAAACCTCTATCTATAAGTCGCAGTAATATTGTCATAGATTTTTAAAAGCGTTCCTTTTGGTAGGAGCTCTTACCATAAAATAACACGTTTGAAAAAAGTTATGAAAAAATTATAAGATTTTATCAATCTTTGAGGGGTATTTGGTCAGACAATTTTAATCATTTGTCAATCTGACTTTGTTTGAGAAATTTTAACATAATAAAGCTAGTTTTGGATTTGAAAATGTCCCTAGGATAGTTATTAGCTTTTTCTGTGGTGGTTGCACATTTGATAAAAAATTTGCGAATTTGATTGGATTTTGACTAATTTGTGTCAAAAATTATCATCATATTTTTTGCACCCAAACAATACATCTTATGTTATTAATTTCAGAAAAAAACACACACATTATTTTAAGTTTCTTAATTTACTTTGTGATGTTGGCATTTTAAATCAAAGATGGTTGAATGTTTAATATCTTTGACATTTAGAGAAAAATACAATTTTGCACTTAGAAATAAAACATGATTTGAAATAATATGTTTTATTAGTTGTTTAGTTTTAGACGCAAATCAACCACTCTATAAAGGTCTTAACAAACGAATTAAGGTCATAATTTTTACAAAAACTGTTTCGTGAAGTAGTAATTCTAAAAAAAGCCTTATAAGAAAAGTTCTTTTTGTCATTTTTTATAAGAATATTAATATAAAAATATTAACAAATATTCGTTTCATAAACATTATCAAAAAGCATCTTTTATCTAAACGAAAAACTTATTATCGAATTTTTAAAATTCGATGAAACGCACGAATATGCAAACATTTTTGCTCTACGATGATTTTTGACGATTTTAGAATTTTCAAAACAATATCACAATATACACCTCGTTTTTAACTTTGTCTGCTAGTATAATAACATGATTTAAATTATCTTAATCAAAAAAACTAACAAATTGTGCTTAAAATGTCATATTCAGATAAAACGACTTATATAAGTGTCAATATTTACTAATTGATGTCCTTTAAAAATTCCGCTTTTATTCTTTTAACATCGCTAAATGACTTCTAAAATTGTGAAAAAGTTTGGTAGTCGTATTGCCTACAATAAACAAACTGCACTTGATTTTGTCTTTGGAACCCACCTTTTCTTTGAAAAGTTGAATTTTCCACAAAGATGGCATTACATTTTAAATTTACTGTCACTAACAATTGAAAAATGCCGAAAATAATATGACAGTTACATAAAACACGCGTAAAAATTGGAAAAACGAAACAATTTTTGCTTGAGATGTAAGAATTTATAAAGAAAATTGTAGACATTTTTGTAAAAGTCCTAATTTATCCTATGATACCTGGACTTCTTAACAATAAGTATATAAATAATTCCTATTTCGTGTAAACTTTTAAATGTTTTAATGATTAGTGCATTATAAAGTAATTCAATAAAAATAAATACTTCTGTATATGTTGAGACCATTGTTTTTGATTCAGATGCCTTGAACATGTTTTTAGATGCATTTTTTAATTTTGACTTTTCTTACATAACCAGCAAACACAAGTGACATTAATGACAATATACAGGGTTAAATCTGTCACCCTATGGCTCGCTTGCTCTGTTTTTTTTAAGTGAATGGATAGTAGTGTTGTAGTAGTTTTGCAAAATGGAGTAAAATAACTTATGTTGTTTTTTAAAGTACTTGGGTAAAATGACGCTAGCAACACTTGGTTTTTGTAAATTTATCACATGTTTAATTTTTATTTAAATAATTCAATTTTGTATCCAAATAATTAATGATACCTTAAATAAAGGCATTAACTCATTTAATGCAAATATTTAATCACAAACAAAAAGTCAATTTTAGTCATTTTAAAGCACAATTCCGTAACGTTACGTCCGTGACATCATAAAACCACCTTAGCCAAAAACCATAACCTTTAAACGCTTTTAAAAACAACAGGGTTGGGCTCATAAAAATATCAAAAATCCCACTTATGATATTAAAAAAAAAAAAAAAAAAAAGCGACATACCTGCTGCCAAAACTGTGCTAAAAGATAAATTCGCTCCTTTTTAAACAACCAATCCATGGACTGCATAGCTGAGAGGTCTACTTCACCTCCTTGTTGAGGATTTAGAGCTCCTGCTGCAGGTTGCATGCGGAGTTCTTCTAGATTCGCCAGTTTGATGAAATTAAACACTTTAAGACACAAATTTATAACTCGCGAACGCGCTAGCAACACTTAAAGTCCGAGAAAGGGTTGTGCGTTTTGACATCAGAAGTGGGACACTTTTGAGACGACATATCGAGTCACTTTTATCTAACACAATATTATTTTTGATTGTTTCTTCATTAAGAATGTTGTAAATCACTTCTTTTAAACACTGTCTGTAAACACTTGTCTTAAAGTTTATGTTCTTTTGTTTATCACGCGTTGTCGGGGTTCAATTGTTTGATCCGTATTAGTATCGGAATCAAGTAGACCGATTTCAGCGCCAACGTGATCGCTATACGGTATAAAGTCTACTACTAAAATTGAATGCTATTCCGAACTACAGATTCTCTTCTCTTTAGTCTCAATACATTTCTATCTCTCTCTGACTAGGCTCCGCCTTTTGAACTGTATGGTGGCGCCCTCTCACCAGTTCCAAAGCTAACTAGACGGCTCTGTCTCACTTTAATTTAAAGTTGAGCAAATTTGGTGTCTTTTTCTCCTAGAATGCTTATATGTATCATTGGGAGGTTTGCAGAATTTTCTGATTTCTTTTTAGTTAAAAATCGAACGATTTGCGCGTTGATGCTCTGATGTTTTCTTGTTTTGTTTTAGCGAGAGGTAGTGCTGTCTTTTTCTATGTTTTGTGCACTTGCACAGGTATCTTAACTTTGAGTTTGAATTTTGATGTTGGAAATTTTATGTTGTATATTTTGATGTTTTAATTTTGATGTGTTTAATTTTAATGGTGTCATTTTTGTATGTTTCGAAAGTTAATTCTTGTTATGTCTATGGTTTTTTCTAGCTATTAAGTCGTTGGTCATTTTTTTAGTTATTTAAAACCTTCCTAAAAGTCCTGTTACTTCTTACTTCAATATTTCTTTGTTAAGATGTGAATTTGTGTATTATTTCTGTCTTTGCCAATTTTTCATCATTTCTTTTTTATATTTGTTTTTTGTTTTACTTTATTTCTTTTTAACTTTTAAGAGTCGATGGTTTCTTTTCTGAAACAAAAATAATATTTTTAATATGAATTTTATAAATCATAAGGAATGATTTTATTGTACAGTGTTGAATTTTGTCTAAATTTTACTGTCATTTTAATAAATTCTTTAATATAATATTTCCTTTCAGACAAATGAACTTAATATACAGTGTCCAAGAATTTGCAAAAAAATTCAATGGTACGTTGTTGGGGCATGTCTAAGGATGCTTAGATAATTATTGTCAATGCAAAAATCTCATATACCTTTGGAGATATGAGGCCCCAAAGTGCAAAACTTTAAACGCTTATATCTTGAAGATAACTGCACATATTAACGAAATAAATGGATTAATACAAAAGCACAGTCTATCTAAAATTATTTTATCATTTGTTTATCTATTAAATGGTCTAATTACATTTTTATAATCAATTTAATTTCGCAAAATGTTCATTAAATGAAGCTGATCACAATGTCAATAAAATCTGATGCAAAAGTGTATGATCAAGAATCTAGATGAGTTTTTAAGATGTATTTCTACAATTAGTGTTGCCGAACTTTGTTCGCATTTTCTTCATGAATATAACAGATGGTTTTCTTTACATTTTTCTTGGAATCCCTAGACATGCCCTAACAACGTACCATTGCGTTTATGCGCCAATTTTTGGACCTGTGTAATTAACGCTGTCGAATGCTTTATTAAAAACTAAAAATAGTTTATTTTGGTATTTTCTTGGGCCAATAAATTAAGAATGTTAATTTAATGCACAATCCGCGTTAAAAAACACCCAATTTCTGCTTTAAGGTTTTGCGTAGAAGTATGCAATACATTTAATCAGATAATAAAAATGTTAAATGATCGAGAAAATGGAATGTTGACATAATACAATAACCCAACAAAAAAAGTCATATTGGTTTACCCTAATTCGTAATTCTTTGCCCAGAATATAATAATTTTCACCCCAATAAGTACGCTCTATATTCACCCCTAATTCTACATTTTAACCCCTATTTTATACCTATACGAGTGTATCTAGCACATATTGTTATAATGAAAGCGAGATTTCTTATTCTTATTTTCTACCTGTTACCTTTTTTTAAGTGTATATTTTTACGAATTTGTGTAGGTATTAGTTTTGTAATGGTAACATATCTGTCATATTACCTGAATTGATTTTTAGGGGTAATTATCGACGTAATGATTGATTTTAGGGGTATTTAAATTTAGATTTGTTGATGTCTTCAATTTTATACGATGAGAAAATGTTACATTAAAAAAAATCATACAGGATTACGATTACGTGTTTTTAGTCTACCTTCTTAAAGACCATTATTTCCGAAAGGAGGAACTTTTTCAAAAAACTCTTTTTTACCGAATGTCTTGGATTTTTCTTAGCTATTTGCATATCAAAAATAGCAAACTAAACGGGGACATCCTGTACAACGTACTATCGTGGACATGGAATTTAAACCGATTTTTTATCAACCACCTTTGATTTTTTGAATTTGACTCTATTGTGAATGGGAATTTTTATGTCAGTTTTCGAATGTTATTTTGACAACAAATGCGTCAAATGTATTTTATTAAAATAAATTATGTAAAATGTGCTGTCGGCGAGAAAGATAGTAAGAAGATATTTCCTATTTTAAATAATTTTGTTTTAGGATAACAATAAGGCTCTAATCTTCGTAAAACATCAGAGAAATGTTTCTTGTTAATGTCCACTTCGCATATAATTTGGGATGTTTAAGCCACTATTTTGACCATCATTACAATGCAAAAATTGATCGTTTTAAATTTCATGTCCACGACAGTACAAATGTCCGATCTACATTAGTTGCTAGTAAAACAGAGCAATATTTAGCAACTTCATTGGAATTGTACAATACAATTAAAGTAAAGCACTTAGCAGCATCAGTTGATAGCAAAAACTAACGTGCGTGGAACAATTTAGTAAATTTAATTTTCTGGCTCAGTTAATTTTATCGCAAAAATGGTCTATCCACACTAATGTTTTGGATAGTATCCATACTTAGACCTTATTTTAGGCAAAACGTTTTTGTTTTTGTGTGAGGTAACCTTTTTAAATGGACAATAATCATTTAACGTAAGGTTTTTGGACAATTTTATACCCTTTGTAAAAAAGACACTAATGGTAATAAGTAATATTTTCTTTTTTTACCTAATTATCAAGAATTAAAGATGTAAAGCACTCTCTAAATGTTATACAAACCTATTAGATGGTACATTGAATGTTTTAAATCAGTTTGTTGATTTTTCGTATATAAGCTTTATATTTGATAAAAATATAAAATTCAAAAGTAAATCTTTTTTTCAAGACTTTATTTCACGCTTTAAAGAAATAAAATCGTCCGTCTGTGCTTCCGAACACATGTCCCTAAGTTCAATAGCTGTACAAATTAAAAAATGACATACGATATGCAAATACAACATAAAAAGAGACCACGATTAACATAAAGACCCAAATCTTTACCTGTTCCTTTGCTTTATAAAGGAGCTATCGAATAACCAGATCAATTGAAAGAGGTCTTCTTAGGAACTAAAGGGACTTCAATAACCAAAGGGCTAGAGGCTAAAATCTAAAGGGTATATTATAAAAACCAAAATCTTCTTGAACCTCTCAAGGACATTTCCTATTCAGATTAGGTTTAATATATCGTCTATTAATACTCTGATTTGAATATTTAGGCATATGTAAGTGTGAGACTCAAATATTTTTGCATAAAGTGTTTACTTTACTTTTTTTTAACCCGTTGGTATTTGCATTCTATAATTTATGTACAGGTCGATCCCTTATACCTTAGTTAAGGGTTGGATCAATCTTGATTTATTAATGTTGCGGACTATTTAAATATTTAATCTTGGTGAGATTTTACTAGGTTTTATTTTTCCACATAAAAATGTCGTAAATTTTAATATTGAAAGGTTTGATCTTGATTTTATTTACTTTGGATTGAATTCAACAGTTACAAAATTTACGTAAGAGTCCTATGATCAGTCCTTTTTGAAGAGCTTTAATGCGAAGATAAAGGGATATTTTGGGTAATGCACTGCCGCCTACTATAGTTAAACAATATATTAACATCATGAATAGCTACCTACAGTACCTACTTACCACCAGCTCAACTGGATTCATTCGTTTAAACTCGGAAAAAGGCTTGACTTCAGCCGTGAACAATCTTATTTCGTAAGCTGGCAGCACTTTTATATGCAAATATTGGCAAAATTTAGACCTCAGATATTTTTGCTAATTGCTGTCGGATTTTTAAAAACTTGGTGTCATTGGAAAGATAATTTCTTATGTAATGCCTTTTCTTTTGCAAAATAAGTTTTTAAGGGCTTAATTTATAAAAATGGCAGTTGTTTTTAGCATATTTTACCCTTCTTTAACTGTTATTTTTGCTAAACTAGAATCTAAATCAAACGCCCAAGAAAATCCCATTAGAAATTTCGTTCTCATGAAACCGGTTTAAAATCATTGCACCATCAAGGTTCAAAAATAATTTTACGATTCATTCAATAATTATTTAGACACCCCTATTTTGCATATTTGCATCTAATTATTACCTCTAGTCTACTAGAAACTAGATAGGCCATATCCGCGAGCCTATTTGTGATCTATATTTATAAAAGAATTGTTGTAACAATGCAAGGGTTAATTTTAATTTTGCATGTCCCTTAAAGACGGGACTACTTTTCGCTGCAAATTTATGCGAATATGTAAATATACTGGTATTTTTTTCTACCTTAGACATTACACAATAAATATTTTAATTGAGGAACCTTTAGTAATGCCTTTAATATTAAAGACAGATGTAAAAAGACGCTACCCTTCGTGTAATGGATTTTTATTTTAATTTCTTTTCTAGATCTTGATTAGATGTTTATAGAGCAGCTGATGTTCAATCATAGAATTTGTGTCCTGTGTATGCAAATATGGATCTATGGACGTTTTAATTGGAATTTATTACTTAAGGGGGTTTAAAATTGTATTGGGGGACAATGCTACATCTTAAAATAAATTCAGGATCTGTTTAAGAGCCCGACTAGCCAATTTCTCTTATGCAAACTTGTGTACAACTTAGGCCCCAGTTTTTCGTTATTATTAAAACAATTGTTTTATCATTTTAACAATATTACCTTAGCTCCTTTTAAAATACCTTTTGTTTGCCACATTTTGTTTTGTATTTCTAGTTTACCAAAAATAACAGTTTAAAGAAGGGTAAAATATGCTAAATAATAACTGTTATTTTTATAAATTGCGCCCTCAAAAACTCATTATCAAAAACAAAACGTATTACATAATGAATTATCTTTCCAATGACACCAAGTTTTAAAAAATCCATAAGAATTAGCAAAACCATTTGAGGTCTATATTTTGTGCATATTTGCATATAAAAGTGCGGCCAGCTTACAAAATAAGATTGTTCACGGCTGAAGTCAAGCCTCTTTCCGAGTTTAAACGAATGAAACCAGTTGAGCTGGTGTTAAGTAGGTACTGTAGGTAGCTATTCATGATGTTCATATATTTGTTTAACTATAGTAGGCGGCAGCGCATTACCCTAAATATCCCTTTATCTTAACATGGTATAAGGACTGAGCATTAAACATAAAATGTCATTCAATACATTTTTGTTTGACACCAATGAGTACTATCGTGAACATGGAATATAAAACGATTTTCTATCAGCCACCTTTGATTTTTTGAATTATACTCTATTGTGAATGGGGTTTTTTTGTGTCAGTTTTCGAATGTTATTTTGACAACAAATGCGTCAAATGTATTTATTGAAACAAATTATGTAAAATGTGCTGCCGGCGAGAAAAATAGTAAAAAGATATTTTCTTTTTTAAATAATTTTGTTTTAGGATAACAATAAGGCTCTAATCTTCGTAAAACATCAGAGAAATGTATCTTGTTAATGTCCACTTCGCATAAAACTTAAGATGTTTAAGCCACTATTTTGACCATATTTACAATGCAAAAATTGATCGTTTTAAATTCCATGTCCACGATAATACGTACCTACCAAACTTAGAATAAGTAATTACAATCAAAGAAAGCGTAGATTGACAGAAAGGGATCCATGACATACTACGATTGCAGTTAGTAGGGCTAAAGGCTATATAGGCAGCTGTGGATGTAAAAACAATTGAAGAGACGTTGTCGAGACTCTGGATGACACAGCCACCTCACTCTTGAGATAGTAGATGAAGAGTGTGCACTAATGAGCAATGCTGTAGGCCTACTTAGATCATCTCTTTGCCAAGACATGATGAAGCATACTCCTTCAATTGTTTTTGTGATTTTACATTCTCTAATAACTACCATAGATGACGTCTTGATGCAGTACACTACTTCAAACTTCAACCTATTTTTGTGTTTTGTTTTTGTTCAATAGCGCAACACTCGCGATGTCGGGAATTTTATTTTTTCGCACACCGTTTATTAAAGACATTCATTAACGCACTCCAAATCGTTGATTAATGACCCCTATTAATGCATGGATACGAGCCCATAGTAACGCTCTTCTATGTTTAAAATTACTATCTATGTTTCTACATTACAAATGTTAAAGTAGCTTTAATTACGGTTCAAGCAACAAAAATCAAAAGAAGTTAAATATTTATCGTTGAAAAGAATGAGAAGCAGATCCGTTTTCCACATTTTAAGAAAATAACATTTATTTTCTATTCACAATTAATAAAAGTTCGGTGACAGCTCTTCTTCTTCTTTAACTTTAATAAATTTGAATGGCCGACGCATTGTTTCTGTTAGTTAATGAAATAACTGTTTTATTTTAGAATTTATTTAATAATGATGTACGATGTACGACGTGCGATGCAGCATTGTAACCAGTTCGTATGTTAAATGGTGATTAATAAACTCACTTATTAACAAGCTCGCTAATCGCTCGCTTGTTAAAACCGCTCGTTTATTAATCGCATTTATTAACACACTTACTGGTTAAATAACTATTTAAGGGTACAGGTATTTTAAGAAGCTGTCATCATAACGAATAATTCAATTTTTATTGAATAAGTTTAAGTTGCTTTGGCAAAAAAAAATCATATTAGACTATTATATTAGTGCACTTAAAAAAATCAAATCAGATGTCGCGTTTGAAGTAGCTTGATAGTGTTTTTGTTAGCATCAACATCTCAAATATCACGATTTTGAATCTATAATTAAGATCATAATTAAATGTAATGTTTGTAGGTGAATTTGGCTTGAAAAACAAAAGATAGCTGGCAAATTGTCAAAGCAGGTATCTAGATTCTGAATATTTAGATGAACAGATGATTTGTGAGATTCGAGATTGTTTTTTTTGTCAACTGCACCTAGGATTAGATGACTTTATTTTAGAATATTATTTATTTGATCCCAGTTCAAAGTAATGCCGCAACACCGTCATGTCAAAAAATGACGTCTAGTCATTTGTGACTATTAATATGCATTAAGGCCAATTTATAGAACGTTACTTTCACTTTTACTTCCGCTTTACTTCGGCGTAACTTTACAAAAAATTAAATAAAATACATGGGAATGTATTAGCAAATTTATACTTCACTTTAGCGCTACTTTGCTGATTCATTTAGCTGTAAGTAGTACTGTCAAAAGCCGAGCTTGGCCGATCAGGCGCAAAATTTGCAAAAATGAGATATTCACCCTTATTGTCAAGGGTGGTGATTACAAAATATCGCTTCGTACGAAACCTGCTGGTCTTCTTATGTAGGTTTCGTACGAAGCGATATTCCGTAATTACCGCCCAGGTGTAAATCGTCAGAAGTCGCGAGTTCAGACACATGCGCATACCTGTTCCCAATTTCACGTAACTTTACAATCTATAAATTAAGCAAATTTGTTAAGGTACGCGGAAGTGAAGTTACGCCGAAGTAAAGTGAAAGTAACGTTCTATCAATCGGCCTTAAAGAAGCATAAAGTAATACTTTTGTCTTAAGCCTTAAAAATAATGAGGGTATTTTTCTACAATTAATATTTTCATAGGATCAAGTATTTACGTAAGCTCAATTATTTTCTAAAACACCAACATTTTAGAACAAAAACAAATAAATCAGGACCTAAAAATGAGTAATAAAGAATAACAATTTATTAAATTTGGTCCTTCAGACCGGATTGGTCCTACAGGCCGGATCATTCAGCATTCAGTTGTTTTGAGCCAAATCCTCCGCGCAAATTGTATAGCAGGTTTAATTATCGAAAAAGCGTATGCGTAGATATAAGTATTATTTACAGGGGTGCAGTTTTAGGGGTGTATAAGTACACCCCTGTAAAATGTTCTGATATGAAATATATCTGTACTTAAGATGATAGCTTTTCTTAAATTCGTCGCCTACTTTGCTAAACTTAAATAAATTATGTGAGTTGCACTTCTCCTTCTCTGTAGTATACTTTTATTTTCGTGTATATGTGTGAATTTATCTGTATTCAGAACTGTTCGTTTGGGGCGATTTATTACAGGGGAAATAATATCATTTTTTCAGGGCTTAGTTGATGCGAATCGTTATTTTTTCACGTGATCTGACGTGTTGTTTAAATGCTTTTATTCACACTCATTGTATATTCACCATTTCATATACAAACTAAAAATGGGTAATACGTCATTATTTCTTACAAGCGTGTAATGGAACAGCTGGACGTTAGTAATGACCCACATTACACTCGTGCTTCCGCGGGTACAGGGAAACACCGCTAGATGACGCGCTCGCTAAACTGTCTACGAATTTGCAATGAAACAGTTTATTTGTACGTTTGACAGCGCATTTTTCAGGTTAGCTTATTGTGTTTTTGTTGCATTTCGTATAAAATTATTTAAATTAGTTACTTTTAACTCTGGGGGAGTGTTTTCAAATTCAGTGTCTGAACTATCGGGCATTTTGAATTTAGTAAAACTTGAAAAATGTAAATGTCAAACATTTAACGAAAACATTATTTTGGTTTTACCACTTACTTAGCTACCAATATGTTCACGCTTTGTTTTAAATCTCGATTTTAAGCTATTAATTATTATTTTATCTAAATAATTTAAATGTTTTCAGGCGTGATTGTGAATAAAATAGTATACGTACAGCTCTTTTTCAACCGGGCTTATCCTTACAGTACGTAATCTTCTATTGCGTTTATTATTATAAAAAAAAAACAACCCTTACTAAAATGTTGTTCAAAAGCCTATTTCAATTCAAGTAATAATTTGGAAAAATAATTAAAAAAGCCTTTTATGGTGGTCCTTCGGGACGGATTGGTCTTTCGCGCCAAATTTAGCGTTTTTTCGTGAAATTTCTTCAGTTTTGTATTAAATGTGGTTTTGTAATCAATAAATTAAAATAAAAACGTAATAATGTTTACATTTAGTTTGAAATTATAGCATTTTACGATAAGCACGCAACCTATTCCTTCTATTGATATCTAGGTTCGTATAGTTGGCTGTACATAAAGTTAAAGGTATAAAATTGTCAAGAGAGCTGTATAATGTAAACTAATGGTAGTAATTAATTTATTTAACCCCCTAGTATTGGCTAGATGACCGTTATATTATCTACACACGAAATCTTCAAATGTTAAAAATTCGACAACTGCCATACATTAACGCTGATATTTTCTTCAAGATAACAGCGATAAACAGGCCTGCTGGTTTTAAATTCGATTATTATTTGTGTTTTTACTATTTTTTTCGTGTAACGTTTACTTTTGACCCCTATGTCATATTTTATAACCTAGTTTATATTTTGGTGCATTTGTATTAATGATTTATGATGGTTAAGAACTTTATTTGTACAAGAAGAATGTTTTAAAGGGATTAATAAAGTGTCCTTTAATTGAAGAAACACTATTGGGCACTGCCTATGCCTTACTGATGAGACTACAAAAATGCGAAACGACCTTGTGTCTTGTGTTTGCTTTTCATTTTTCACCAAAAAACAAAAAGCAGATTTGTATTCTAGACCAAAAAAGTAGTCTTAAAATAAGTTCTATTTAAATCGAATACAGGGTGGTCCAAGCAAAAGTTTCCACCCCCATTATTTCCTGAACGAATTTGTTCTGGAGGAATTGCCGCGACACGTCATTTTTTTTTTGGAGGGGGACATCTAATTAGGGTGTTTTTTAATTTTTTTGTTCAACCCTCCAAGCGGGGTGATTACCCTATCAAAAATTTCAAATGGCACTACGGGTTAAGTGGGGCCTTATTTGAAAGCTACAATTTTTCTCTTTTTAAAAATAAAAATATTTTCAAAATCGGGCGAAAGTTTTTCAAAATTTTTATTTTTTTGAATTTTAAATTAAATCATATTTTACGCATCTTAAGAAGAAAATGCTTAGACAGGTCGATTTTCTTTTGAAGAAGAACACCTAACAACATATTTCTTAATTTTTTTTTTTCAGCCCCCTAAGCGGGGTAACAACCCCATCAATAATCTTTAATGGCCATTCTGGGTAAGTGGGGCCTTATTTGAAAGCTATAATTTTTCTCTTTTCACAAGTAAAAATTTTTAAAATCGGACAAATATTTTTCGAAATTTTGTTGTTTTTTTTTATTTTAAATCTAAAAGTAAATTTAAACACCTAAAAATTTAGATTTTTTAAGAAATTATTCTTGAAATAACATTTTTAATTTTTTTTAAGAATAATTTCTTAAAAAACCAAAATTTTAAGGCTTGTAAATTTACTTTTAAATTTAAAATTAAAAAAAACAACAAAATTTCGAAAAATATTTGTCCGATTTTAAAATTTTTTACTTTGTTGAAAAGAGAAAAATTGTAGCTTTCAAATAAGGCCCCACTTACCCAGAATGGCCATTAAAGATTATTGATGGAATTGTTACCCCGCTTGGGGGGTTGAAGAAAAAAATTAAGAAATATGTTGTTATATGTTCTTCTTCAAAAGAAAATTGACCTGTCTAAGCATTTTCTTCTTAAGAAGCGTAAAATATAATTAAATTTAAAATTCAAAAAAATAAAAATTTTGAAAAATTTTTGCCCAATTTTGAAATTTTTTATTTTTTTTGAAAAGAGAAAAATTGTAGCTTTTAAATAAGACCCCACTTGACCCGTAGTGCCATTTGAAATTTTTGATGGGGTAATCACCCCGCTTGGAGGGTTGAACAAAAAAATTAAAAAATACCCTAATTAGATGTCCCCCCCCAAAAAAAAAATGACGTGTCGCGGCAGTTCCTCCAGAACAAATTCGTTCAGGAAATAATGGGGGTGGAAACTTTTGCTTGGACCACCCTGTATAATATGAACATTATGAAACAAGATTTGGTTTTTTAAGGTTACTGAATTGCTTTATTATTAAACCCAACATTTTATTTAATTAGGTTGGTTTTCCAGATGCAAAAAGATGAATTCTTCCTCTGCGAGGTACTTTTTGTTTACAAATTTTACTTTTATAAACTATCGGGGGACATAGTTTTTTTGTAGAGACTAAAGAGAATAACTAGAAGAATTGGAGAAACAATATCAACGGTTACATTTTCTCAAAAACGCCTATTTATTCAGTATTAAGTGAGTAATGTTTACAAATGCAATTATTCAATATGTCTGACTTAAATTTAATTTTTGCTTCAAAATGTCAATGTTGTCAATCCAATAAAAATAAAATTTTAAGTTAAGGTTCTTAATTCAAATTAAAAATCCTTTTTAATAGATTAAATGAAGCAAATATAAAAAATGGTATAAAAAACTCGTTTTAAAAGGCGTTTTTTAGCACTTGTCCATTAGACGCGTGCTAAAAAACGTTCCTTATAACACTATGTTTTAATATACTATTTTTCAGAATTTTTTAAACCAACTTTGAAAAGCTCTAACAAAAAAACTAAAGCACTGCTAAATCTGTATATGGCACATTAATAATTCTAAAGCTTTTAGTTTCTTAGCTATGAGCTTTAAAAGGCAACTTCAAACGCGACAATTGATTATTTTCAAAGTGCTCTAATTTACGGAAATATTTTTTTACAAAAAAATCCAAATGCAGATTCGTATTCTACAGCCAAAAATAAGTTTCATTCAAATCAGAGACAAAAAAAATTGTTGACCTTCTTTGACCAACTTTAAAAAGCTCTAGCAAAAGTACAGAAGCATTTGGAGAAATACGAATTGCAGATTTGTTTTTTACGACTTCTAATAAGTTTTTTTAAATTTGTAAAAGTCACATAAAAATTCAACATAACCTAACAAAAGGGTAAATTTATTGAAACTTTAGTAACAAAGCACAGAATTTTTATAACAGCGCGCTATATTATTTGTTTCCAGACCACAAATACCATGTCTAGTGAGATCAAGTGTTCCATGACCATATGACTTAGGTACTACTCATATCCGGTACCGCATCAATGCGCCCAATACACTTACTTCCGGTATTTTATTTCACTCTTACACATATAGAGTAGAGCCACCTTAAGGTGGACATACTTCGTAACTAACTTCGCTTAATTACGAAACAATTGATTCGAGGTACTTGTCAGTCGTTAAAAAAAGTAATTAATGCGTAATTTATTAATTTATTCAGATATTGTTTCGATCCGAGCGTTAAAATAGCTGATAACGGCGAAGATACGGAGGGTATTTGTAATTAAAAATAAGAGCTTTTTGTATTTTGATTAGGACAGCGTTTAGGTTCAATGCGTCAACCATACATCTAGTAGGCCTCGACTTATAGTAGGCTATAATGAGTTTGTTTGAGCGAAACGACGTTTTTCAGATGCATAGCCACCTTGATGTTTTAATTTAATAATCATTCAAGGGCGGCAGATACATTGTTATAAGTATTCATTAGAAATACATTAAAATCGATTAATTTCTTTTTTTTCCGATCCGACATATTGCAAATTTGGCTCGAAGGACCAATCCGGCCAGAAGGACCATTTTTTGTAACTTGCTTCTAACTCAGTAAAGGGCGATTCATAGAACGTTACTTTCACTTTACTTCGGCGTAACTTCACTTCCGTGTAACTTAACAAATTTGCTTAATTTATAGATTGTAAAGTTACGTGAAATTGGGAACAGGTATGCGCATGTGTCTGAACTCGCGACTTCTGACTATTTACACCTGGGCAGTAATTACAGAATATCGCTTCGTACGAAACCTACATAAGAAGACCAGCAGGTTTCGTACAAAGTGATATTCCGTAATCACCACCCTTGACAATAAGGGTGAATATCTCATTTTTGCAAATTTTGCGCATGATCGGCCAAGCTCGGTTTTTGACAGTACTACTTACAGCTAAATGAATTAGCAAAGTAGCGCTAAAGTGAAGTATAAATTTGCTAATACATTCCCATGTATTTTATTTAATTTTTTGTAAAGTTACGCCGAAGTAATGCGGAAGTAAAATGAAAGTAACGTTCTATAAATCGGCCTGAACTATTCCTATTTTAAGTCTAGTTTAAAAGGCAATATAAAATGCACGTGTTTCTTAAATGCATTTATTGAATTTACGAAAACGGAAGTAAAAATAAGATATATAGGGGTTGTTTATTAAACAGTGGTGTTGTAGAATTTGTTAGGTTTTATCAATAGGAAGTTATCATTACAATTTGGTTGCATTTCAATAAGAAAAAAAAAAAGGGAAAGGACGAATAATATTAGTTAAGTTGTTTATTATTTAAAATAGTATTAATTTCTTGTAACTTGGGGCCTTTTAGAAACTTAAACATTTATTGCATTAAGATCTGTTTCTAATTAAAACTGCTAAAAAAATATCTTTAGGCCAAGAAGAAATATTATTTCTTACCTTGCAAAAAATAGCTAGATTTTTGATGTGTTAGAACATCTATTCAGGAAACTAAATCCACAAAATGCACACTAATAAGAGTTTAGGATTGGCGTGGTAGCCCTCCAAATAGCCCCCTTTAATTTACAAATTTAGATCACGATGGATCTGCACAATTTTACAAATAGGTGCTAGATAAGATTTTATATTTGCGTTCTATAATATGCACATTATGAAGCCCGAATTTTGGTTTTTTAAGGTTACTAAATTGCTTCATTATTAAACCCAAAATTTTATTTTGTTAGGTTGGTTTTCCAGATGCAAAAAGAAGTCTTCTTGCAAGGTACTTTTTATTTACAAATTTAACTATTATAAACTATCAGGGGACATCGTTTTTTGTAGAGACTAAAGAGAATAACTAGAAGAATTGGAGAAACGATATTAATGGTTACGTTTTCTCAAAAACGCCTATTCATTCAGTATAAAGTGAGCAAAGTTTACAAATGTCATTATTCAATATGTCTAACCTAAATTTGGTTTTTACTTCAAAATGTCAATGTTGCCAATCCAATAAAAATAACATTTTAAGGTAAGTTTGTAATTCAAATTAAAAATTACTTTACCCCCTATAGAGTAATATTCAATCATGTTAGATTTACACCAAACTTTGCAAACAGATGCAAAATAAAGTTATAGAAGACTTCCTGAAATGTGGAACAAAATATGTTTCAAAAAGGCCTTAGTGTGTATCTTTTAACCGAAACAAGGCGTTTCTCTTATCGTACTTTTAAATACAGGAAATGTCACTACTCATCAATACTTATTGGGTTGAAACAGGTGCCCTAAGATAGGTTATTATTGTGCTTCGACATGCATTCTCAAGAAATACGTTAACTATACATAAATACTTATTTATAACGTACGTTTTCAATCATTTACCGCCTTTATTTGAATTTGTCACCGGCGGTCCTTCGGGCCGAACATCCAATATACAGGGTGTCCCATTGATATATTACACTGAGTTAACCACATATTCCTTGGACCAAAATAAGAAAAAAGTTCCTATGAACATATGTCCGATTTTGACTTTTTTTTAACTTAAGCCCCCCAAGAATCCCCATTATAAACACTTTTTTCAAAATTTTACAGGTGAGAAAATATTTCTAGTAATTAGATAAATTAAAAAGGTCCTATAAAATTTCTTGAAAAAATTATTCGTTTCGGAAATATTTCAAAAAAACTGATTTTTTAGGGTTTTTTTAGAGGTCTAAAACTCACCAACGGATCAAAATCGGACACATGTTTATATGAACTTTTTTGCTTGTTTTTGTCCAAGGAATACGTGGGTAAATTAGTGTACTATATAAATGGGACACCCTGTATTTATTTTTTTTACCGCTTAAAATAGTATATTAAAACAAAGAGTTCTATAAGGAACAATTTTTTAGCACGCGTACAAGTGCATTTTTAAATTGAATTAAAAACTTAACCCAAAATTTTATTTTCATAGGATTGGCGACATTGACATTTTGAATTAAAAAGTAAATTTAGGTCAGACATATTGAATAATGACATTTGTAAACTTTACTCACTTAATACTGAATGAATAGGCGTTTTTGAGAAAATGTAACCGCGGTTGATATCGTTTCTCCAATTTTTCTAGTTATTCTCTTTAGTCTCTACAAAAAAACCATGTCCCCCGATAGTTTATAATAGTAAAATTTGTAAATAAAAAGTACCTTGCAAGAGAAGAATTCATCTTTTCGCATTTGAAAAACCAACCTAATAAACTAAAATTTTGGGTTTAATAATGAAGCAATTTAGCAACCTTAAAAAAACTAATTTCGGGTTTCAAAATGTGTTAAAGAGCGCAAATAAAAAAATGTATTTTGGTTTAAAATTTGTTTTTAAGCCGCAACGACAAGAAGCAGTTTGAATTTAAGTCATCTGTCACTTAATAAATCTTGTGAATAAGTTTCTATTTTAATTTCCAATAAAACTAAATTTCCTCATACATAAATCTTGCAATCTCGCGACAAGATAAAATAACAAATTTCCAATAATTTAAATCTAATTTTAAGTAAGTTATAATGATCATCCATTCCGATAGGTACATTGCCAAGATATTTTTAACCTCAAAATGACAAAACTAACAACGGAGTTCCATCGATAAAATAAATGTCTTCACGTTAAACATTTCTTGTCTTTCACAACATAAATACGATTATAAATCGACGCTTTTCTATATTTATGCGTCCAGTATACAAGTGCTTCCCCTTTGGCTATCTACTGGACACTATTAGTACGAGAGCTGGCAACCAAAAACACACATCATCGAACGTTGTCATGATTTTTTGTGCATTGCATTATATTTAATATTTTTTAACTTTTGTCCAATACACTGGCAGCGCTAACAGGTAGCGTTTTTTTTAAACATCATAACTGGGTTATTTTTTTTAAAGAAATAAAATAATATATGCAAATATGAGCCTTAACACTGCCAGACATTTATGAAGTGAACATTTTTAATTTTATGTAATCTGTAGGCTTTTATGGCTAAAATAAGAAATTTTTATTACAAGGTTTTCTGTTCTTGGAAAGCACATTTGAAAAGCGATTAGCCCATTATAAAGGGTTATAGCTCGAAGGTGCAAAAATTAATTTTGTTGTACGAAGAGAACGATCCCACTTATGATGTTTTTACCATAAAAAAAACGCTACCTGTTTGGCCTGCCAGTTTGTTGGATTAAGAAAAGTAATATTAAATATTATGTAATATCAAAAAATCATGTCACCGTTAATGATGTGGATGTTCATGTTGATAGCTCCTATACTATAAAGGGCGATTTATAGAACGTTACTTTCACTTTACTTCGGCGTAACTTCACTTCCGCGTAACTTAACAAATTTGCTTAATTTATAGATTGTAAAGTTACGTGAAATTGGGAACAGGTATGCGCATGTGTCTGAACTCGCGACTTCTGACTATTTACACCTGGGCGGTAATTACGGAATATCGCTTCGTACGAAACCTACATAAGAAGACCAGTAGGTTTCGTACGAAGCGATATTCCGTAATCACCACCCTTGACAATAAGGGTGAATATCTCATTTTTGCAAATTTTGCGCATGATCGGCCAAGCTCGGCTTTTGACAGTACTACTTACAGCTAAATGAATCAGCAAAGTAGCGCTAAAGTGAAGTATATTTGTTAATACATTCCCATGTATTTTATTTACCTTTCTGTAAAGTTACGCCGAAGTAAAGCGGAAGTAAAGTGAAAGTAACGTTCTATAAATCGGCCTTAAGAGTCGAACAGTCATTTTAGTTGTGCATAGGACATTTCCAAGGCATGCTAGATTTGTGCGGGAGTTGAGATATAAGAACATGTGAGTGTATTAATTGTGCGCACCTCCGCTACTCTGATCGGGAATTATTAAAATTGCCAAGTTGGCTCTGCTCCCAGACGTAGATTGGCTTTTGTTTTTATTTCGTCTCAATGCTAGCTAGCCTGCTAGGATAATTTATGCATGAATAAATTATTTGAATTAATTCAATTTATTTGTGCTGTGTCACAAATTGTTTTCTGTTTCCAATTGCGATGTTTTTTAATTGAGAGAAGCTTTTGGAATATTGTTAAATTTTGTTCTTGGCAAAAATCAAGTATTTGGAATCAATATTAGTAACGTAAAATTATATTTGGCTTGGCGCAGTCGATTTTGATGTATCACTTAGTTACTATTCATTCACTCTTTAAATAAACCACAGTCACCTATGAAAACTAGAATCTTTTCCTTTGAAAAGTTGAATTTTCCTCAAAGCTGGCATTACATTACAAATTTACTGTCATTAAAAATTGAAAAATGCCAAAAATAATATGATAGTTACATAAAACAGGCGTAAAAATTGTAAAAATAAAACAATTTTCGCTTGAGATGTGAGAATTTATAAAGAAAATTGTAGACATTTTTGTAAAAGTGTTAATTTATCCTATGATTCCTAAAAGGGCTTCTTAACAGTGAGTACTTACATAAATTATTCCTATTTTGTGTAAACTTTTAAATGGTTCAATTAGTGCATTATAAAGTAATTTAATAAAAAAAAAATACTTCTGTATATGTTGAGACCATTGTTTTTGATTCAGATGCCCTGAACATGTTTTTAAATGCATTTTTTAATTTTTTTGACTTTTCTGACATAACCAGCAAACACAAGTGACATTAATGACAATATACAGGGTAAAATCTGTCACCCTAAGGCTCGCCTACTTTTGTTTTTTAAAATGAGAATGGATATAGTAGTTTGACTATAAAGCAATAATCTATTAGCCTTTTTGAAGCATACTGTACATTAAGAAATAATTTATACCTGCTCAAAACACGCTGGTAAATAAGCGCGAGTAAAGAAAAATATGTGATGACATTCTGGAGATTTATTAGTAAACAGGATAAGGGCTTTGCCAAAAATTTCCAATTTCCCTGTTTCTCAAAGTGGGTAAATAAATTTTCTTTCAGCGCACCGATACAGCCATTAAGCATCCCACTTCTTATGTGTCACAATTACGAATTCTTGTTCTATTAAATAAAAAAACATGAACTATCGTGGACATGGAATTTACGATTTATTATCAGTCACCTTGGATTTTTTGAATTTTACTCTACTGTGAATGGGGTTTTTTATGTCAGTTTTCGAATGTTATTTTGACAACAAATGCGTCAAATGTATTTTATTAAAATAAATTATGTAAAATGTGCTGCCGGTGAGAAAAATAGTCAGAAGATATTTCCTTTTTTAAATAATTTTGTTTTAGGATAACAATAAGGCTCTAATCTTCGTAAAACATCAGAGAAATGTTTCTTGTTAATGTCCACTTAAAACTTGAGATGTTTAAGCCACTATTTTGACCAAATTTACAATGCAAAAATTGATCGTTTTAAATTCCATGTCCACGATAGTAGGTACATAAAATAGCAAATTATTGATAAAGTAGACAAAGTATGCGTAGACGAGAATTAGGTTTTTCAACAAAATAAAGTGACATATTAAAGTTAAATAAATAACAAAACAAAAATATACGGCAATTGCTTCGTTAATGAGTATTGCAGACGTTCTAAATGTGTTTGTCTGAACTCACAGGTATAGGTGAAATGCACCTGTCGAAGAGTATTTCAAAAGCAACGAATCATAACCTAGGCTTACACTAAACACAATTTTATTAAGAACCAAATCTAATATTAAAACATAGAATTTTATAAGGAACGTAACTTTAAATTTTATTTATATTGGATAGGCAACATTGACATTTTGAAGTAAAAAGTAAATTTAGCTCAGACATATTGAATAATGACATTTGCAAACTTCACCCACTTAATACTGAATGAATAGGTGTTTTTGAGAAAATGTAACCGTTGATATCGTTTCTCCAATTCTTCTAGTTATTCTCTTTAGTCTCTACAAAAAAACTATGTCCCCCGATAGTTTATAATAATAAAATTTGTAGATAAAAAGTACCTTGCCAGGGAAGAATTCATCTTTTTGCATCTGGAAAACCAACCTAATAAAATAATATTTTGGGTTTAAAGATGAAGCAATTCAGCAACTTTGAAAAACCAAATTTCGAGTTTCATAACGTTCCTTATAGTTTTTTTAATTGGAGTCTTAATTTAATTTAGTGTCATATGGCACCGCACCAATTGCAAAGACGCTAGCTGCGTGAAAATCAAAACTAATAATAATTATCCGTTACTTATGACGATCTATTTTTGTCATTCAAATCAAAAATCGTGAAGCAAGACATTTCAAAAAATAAAGCTAATAAATCAGGTCGTCCTATCGCGTTGCTTGCCTCGAAAATAGGACTAACATTATTTGATTAAGATTCTTAAGTTGTATCTTAATTAGATACAAATATAAATTTATGAACTTTGAAATGTTTTGGAGCACTTATGCATTTCTATGCAGACGATGTCTATTTTTTTTAATGAATGGTTTATTAGGAAAAAATAAATAACTATTAATAAACAAGAACCATTAAAAGGGTGTAGAGTAAGGTTTTTATTGAATTTTTTGCGGCAATCTAACTTTTCCCAACAACTATAAAACTGCTTTTTGGTGATTCCAATTTTAGAGAATCACTTAAACGAAGGGGTCGAATATTGCAGAGCAGATAGACTCGAATAATTATTTTAAAGTACATTCCTTAATTATCAAATTGCCAACTTTATCTGTCCCTACGATATGATTACGAATTTTAGTTCAGCATATTGAAAAGTTTTCACGAGTTCCAATGTTCCCTCCATGTTTTAACTAGTCGAACTATCCCATTTAAATTTACAACGGACAACGATTTATGTTTATTAATTATTTTATCGCTTTGCTGACATGTTTGTCTCAAGAACCATATCACCGACTTTTGTGCAAGACCTCGTTAGTCTACCTTTTACAAGTACGGCATTAAAACTAGATATTCGAAAATCTGTGCTCCTAGAAGCTGGTATAAGTCATCTCCGTTGAGCTCCTGTCAATTCTACTAAATAGCACATTTACATGAGGGCCCCATCGTATATTTAAACTAAATGTAGTTTTGAAAACTAGTAAAATAGGGCTACAAACGTATTATGGCTTCATTTAAATCGGTTGTTTCTTTGTGTTGAAAATCTGACTTTAAAAATCATTACAATATTTTTGTTCTTTTCGACTACGGATTTATTTTTTGGTTTATATGGATGCTTGTTTAAAGATTTCAATGTAGAAAGAAAAACACTAAAAGTACTATTTTAGCATATTTTTATTATGTCTTGCACTCAGTACCACTTCTATGTATCACAAACATTATCTTAAATATTTGTTATCATAGTTATTGATGTATTACTCATTGCATTTTTTGTTAAAATTTCGAAAATAACTGACATTCAAGGAGATGACTTTTACGAACTTTCGAGTGCACAGAACATCCCATTTATTAATCTAAATCTGTAGCCTTAATAATCATACAAAAATATGTATATGTTTACCCCTTTAAAAATTGTTGTTGATTAAAATGCCTGACTACCTAAAAATATACTAAGGAGAAAAAAAAACAAATCCGATGTCCATCAGCATAATAAATATGCAGCATCCAATATTCAAAGTGATATTTTATTCAGCAACGTCATTTCATTTTATCCGATAAAAAAGAGGACGACCTGAAAAAAACTCGGTAAATAAGGTTTATCAAAGCATACTGCGATTGGTTGAACGTCGAATACATAATAAAGTACATAAGAGAGGCTATGTACTAGAAATTGAAAATCAATCGAAGCTAAAGCTATTGGACTGCTGCTCGGTGCTCTATTTATATACTTTGCTATCTACTAGCTTTACATCGTTCGTTCCCTGGGAGTTTATTGCAAGGTACATAGTGCATTCGCCTTGTTACACTACTAAAATACATAGGTCTTAAGAGCCCTATGTCCCACCTTCTCTTATGCAAATTTGTGTACAACTTAGACCGCAGTTTTTAGAGTTATTATTAACGCAATGACTTTGAAATTTTGATAGTATTACCTTAACTTCTTTTAAAATACTTATTGTTTCGCACATTTTGATTTGGGTCCCTAGTTTAGCAAAAATAACAGTTTAAAGGTGGGTAAACCATGCCAAAAACAACAACAATTTTTTTTAAGAAGTTCAGCGCTCAAAAACAAATTTTAAAAAACAATAAGTATTACAAATTTAATAAGCTTTCCAATGACACCAAGTTTTTAAAAATCCGATAAGAATTAGCAAAGATATTTGAAGTCTAAATTACAAGAATATTTACATAGGAAAGGGCTCCCCTCCGCCAGCCTCTATCGTGCAATGGAAAAAGGATGTATTTGATTTTAACATGTTTACTGATTTATACGTTTTTTGGACCATGCGAAAACGATAATCATACTTTAAACATTATTTTATTGATAAATATTTAGATATTAATACTTCTGAAGGTGTACCTGCAGTTCAATGTGAAGCATATTGAATAAAACCTTATTATTTCAAAATCCGATTTTTGCACATACACTCTTTTTCCATTTTACGGTAGGCCGTCTCATGCTAGCGAGAGGCTTGACTTCAGCCGTGAACAATCTTATTTCGTAAGCTGGCACCACTTTTATATGCAAATGTTCACAAAATTTGGACCTTGAATATTTTTGCTAATTCTTATCGGATTTTTGAAAACTTGGTGTCATTAGAAAGGTAATTTTTTATGTAATACCTTCTGTTTTTGAAAATAAGTTTTTGAGGGCTCAATTTATAAAAAAAACAGTCGCTTGAGGCGCATATTTTACCCTTTTTAAAGTGTTATTTTTGCTAAACTAGAAATACCAAACAAAATGTGCCAGACAAAAGGTATTTTAAAAGGAGCTAAGGTAATATTGTCAAAATGTTAAAACAATTGCTTTAACAATAATGCTAAAAACTGGGGCCTAAGTTGTACACAAGTTTGCATGAGAGAAAGTGGCTAGTCGGGCTCTTAAGTACCTAATTTAAATCTAGTATTGAGATAATAAGTCGCACCATTTTTTTTTTATATTAGAGGAAAATTTCACAAGAGAAATGTCATGTCATATTAAAAATTCCTAGGTCTGTAGTTCACGTAACGTAAAATTACTTGTTTACATATGCCAAATCTGATTTTTAGGTTAAAATTCTACCGTACAATTCAAGTCTATTTTGACAGTTCGTGTTTAAACGAAGATTGTGCAATAACTGGAGGTCCAAGGTTAGAACCAAAGCCATTTTTATAAAGTTTAAAATTGTAGCTTTCCAAAAATGGCTTTGGTTTTAACCTTGGACCTCCAGTTTTTGCATAATCTTCGTTTAAACACAACTTAACTAACTAGAGTTACTAGGTTTTTGAATTGCACGGGAGAATTGCACGTTTGTGTAAACGGCCTTTACTTACGTTACGAAATTGTGAACAGACTTTCCTTCTACTTCTAGTGAAGACTTTTCCACTAGACTAATAGATGGACATAGACATCCTTATTATCACAATTTAGCTGTATAGACATTTCTGCGTAAAATAAGCGTTTGTCATGGATAACAAAGAGTACATTTCTTCATCTATGTTTCTGTACTGAATGTAAAACGTGGTGAATGCACTATTGGCTTGCGACAGAACCGGAGCGACAGAGAAATATCTATCGAAGCCGTTGGTTATCGTAAAAAAGTGGTGTTCAGCAACGAAGGGAAGTAAGGGGTACTTGCGCGGGGTAGCGGGGACACAGAGCATCGTCATGACCTTTGACCCGCCATCTATGCATCCAGCAGCCTCGGCAGATCGACTGTAGAATCTCACCCCACCACTCCCGCAGCCGTTCTTCAGCTTTAGGTAGCTATAGCTGATATTCGATTTTTGTGGACGCCGACGCGATGGACGGACGTCGACGTCGCGATGCCTGCCTGGGCGACGCCCCAGATAACTTATAGTCGCAATACATATAGATGGGATAGATTACCATATCTATGAAGCTCAAGCTAAGAAAATACTGCAAGGATACATATAGAAAGCGGTGAAATGTCCTGCGGAGCTAAAACTTGACCGAATGGCATTCGTATGAATTCTGGATGTACCTATAAATGTTTGGAAAGTGGTAGGAGTTTTAATTTTTACCTTAAGGCATTTAATGTCCTTTTGGAAATTGGAAACAAACTACTTGCGCATTCGAATAACATAATCCAAAGCGACATTTGAAATCAAGCAGAAGGTATAACAGGAATTTAGATTCTAAAATATAACGCAACAACCTAATTAATGATTCGGTTTGCTGCCTTTAACAATTGCAAATTGAAAACACAAGTGTTCGACTACAAGCTGTTCCAAAATTACACACTAAAGCTGAGGTACGTTGTTTGGAGCAGACCTAAGAACTCTTATAAAAATGTCAAACAAATCACCATCACTTTTGGTTTAAGCTGAAAGGTTATTTGTTTCTGCATTTCTTCAAGGGTGCCTAATAAATGTAATGCGTCAATTTTGGAACATCTTATAAGCAAGATACCTAGGTATTTTATTTGAAAATAGGTAGAGCATTGTAGTTTTATATTCTGATGCCAAGAATGCGTACTCCCGCTTTAAACTGGCACATTTAAGTAAATTAAGGTGATAGGTCGTTAATTTAAATTTTTCTACTTGGGGCGCGTTCGATTTAAAAGCCGGACTGGCCACTTCCTCTTATGCAAACTTGTGTACAACTTAGGCCCCAGTTTTTAGCGTTATTATTAAAGCAATTGTTTTAACATTTTGACAATATTACCTTAGCTCCTTTTAAAATACCTTTTGTTTGCCACATTTTGTTTTGTAATTCTAGTTTAGCAAAAATAACAGTTAAAAGAAGTTTAAAATATGCTAAAATCAACTGTTTTTTTTTATAAATTAAGCCCTTAAATACTTATTTTCAAAAACAAAAGGTATTAAAAAATAAATTATTTTTCCAATGACCAACTTTTAAAAAATCCGATAAGAATCAGCAAAAATATTAAGTGTCTAATTATTGCAAATATTTGCATATAAAAGAGCTGCCAGCTTACAAAATTAGATTGTTTACGACTGAAGTCAAGCCTCTTTCCGAGTTTAAACGAATGAATCCAGTTGAGCTGGTGGTAAGTAGGTACTGTAGGTAGCTATTCATGATGTTAATATATTTGTTTAACTATAGTAGGCGGCAGCGCATTACCCAAAATATGGCTTTGTCTTCGCATTAAAGCCCGCGGCGGCGGTTGCCCTTCAACACTGTATAAGGACTCTTAAGAGTACAAAACAAAACGGTGCCTTTTTTTATCAAAAAATGATTAGGTGCGTTTTCTAGAGCTTTTATGCGATAGCTACCAAAATAAACAAATTCATGATTGGAGCTCTAGCTATGTATATAAAGTTCAATACGCAATGAAAGTGGAGTACATAAGCAGCCGAAGTGGAGCTATCTATGTACCAGCAGCCGATGAGAGAGAATCTAAAATCAATCGAACGACGAACGATTGGAGCTTGCCCTATGTAAAAGGTTGATGGGAGTTGGCACAGCACTCTAGATACACCAGACTACGTTCCAACGTAAAACAGAATCGAAGTCTGTATATAGAACATTGGACTCTTGGATTTTTACATTTTATACTTTATAATACCTACATTTAATGCAGTATTAGTATACTCTTCGCAGACAAAGTCGAAGAGTATATTGCGATTGGTCGAACCTTCTTTAAAATCGTTAATATTCACCCTAGAGCATTTTTACATATTCGTTCGTTTTATGACTTTTTAAGACTTTTATTTTTGTCCGTCTGTCTGTAACGAAATTTGTGACCACCATAACTCAAGAACGGTTTATCGGATCGACTTGAGATTTAACACAAAAATCAATCCCATTTAGAGGAAGAGCCCTATTGTTTTTGAAAAAAATCAAGTAATAAATAAAGGGTTAAAAACACCCCCAAAGTAGAAAAAAATTCATATTTTTGTTAATATCAACTTTACGAAAAAAAATATTCTTTATAAAATTAAAGATTGTATTTTTCCCTATAAAAAAGCATCTGGTAATTTTTTTGTATCCCCACCCGTTTACAAAAAAATAAGTTTTACGTTTTTTTCAATAAAATAAAAAATGTACCTTTTCAATCATCTACTGCGAAGAGTATCATATAGAATGTGTAACAATTATATAAAAATAAAAAAATAGTCATAAAAAATGAGCTATCTGCGAAGTTTAACTTTTTAAATGATCTAACCCACTCACTGATCTAACCCGCTCTTGTTTACTTATATTTTTTTTATCAAAAAGCTTATTAATTTTTTTACCAATTTCCTAAAAAAAACTTCCATTAGCCAAATTAAGAACTAATCCTCTAGAACTAGTGTAAAAATAAGAAAACTCCTTCACTGCAGACTTAATTTGTCAAACTGCGCCAAAAAGAAATAAATTCTCTTTCAGTTGTTTCCGGAGCAGAAACAATACCTTATGTTTCCAATTATCGTTTATCATATGAGCTCTTTCCAGAAAGAAAAAGAAGAAAATACAACGTAATAAGTATAGATTAGACCTGAGACACATTTCGCATTTCCATTATTTTTCCTTTAGTCTTTAACGAATAAAATATGTTCCTTTTCTTTTAGTACAGTCAATCTGTCCTAAATAATGAGAGTACATCGACAAAATTCCTGGTTGGACCGCCTTTTTTATATGATGTAACTGGATGTTCAAAGAGTAAAACCCCAAATTGGCGTATATCTACCTATTGCAGAAACGGAGTTATGGCCCCTCAAAAGGCCCCCTTTAATTCATCACGGTGGAACTACACCAAATTTTGCAAATAGATGTCAAATGAGGTTTTAAAATTTTTTTGTAAAAAAATATCTCTAAAAAAATTCCTTTACCCCCTAAATAGCCCCCAAAGAGTAATAACCAATCACGTTGGATTTACACCAAATTTTGCAGATAGATGCATAATAAGATGCTTAAAAATATTTCCTTATAACTTTTTTTTTTAAATAATTTCTTCGCCCCATAAACGAAGGGGGCTTTTAAGGGGGCATAGAATTTTTTTTTCAAAAAAAGTTATTATTAAATATTTTTTAGCATCTCATTTTACATTTATCTGCAAAATTTGGTGTAAATCCAACGTGATTGGTTATTACTCTTTGGGGGCTATTTAGGGGGTACAGGAATTTTTTTAGAGATTATTATTTATAAAAATCTTTTTAAAACCTTTTTTTGTATATATTTTTTTTAAAACCTTGTTTGACATCTATTTCCAAAATTTGGTGCAGTTCCACCGTGACGAATTAAAGGGGGCCCTTTGGGGGACCATAATTCCGTTTCTACAACAGGGAGATATACGCCAATTTGGGGTTTTACTCTTTGGACATCCAGTTACATCATATAAAAAAGGCGGTTCTACCAGGAATTTTGTCGATGTCCACATACGGATTGACTGTTCTAACATGAATTATACTGTTTTATCCTTCAGAATAAGGTTTGGACGCATGAAAATAATCAAATTCGTCCATATTCGTTTGTTTCGCATCTCTAGGAGCATTTTGAAAAAAGCGGTCCTTCGAGCCGGAAGCCCTATTTTACCTCCTAGAAAGGCAGCAAGTATCGCAAACGCTTTATAGACACTCTGTATATTGATATTCGTTTATCCCGCATCTCCAGGAGCATTTTAAAAAAAGCGGTCCTTCAAGCCGGATTCGATATTTTAGCCCCTAGAAGGGCGGCAAAGGTCTCAAAAGCTTGGTATACACTCTGTATAGTGACCTAGAACTGTTTCATCTCGCGCGTTGCAGCACAGAAACCCAGAGTATAACGGAATTCAATCTCTCGATAGGTATTCCCTCTCTATCGAAGGACACTTTGATGCTATTGGTTGGGTAAAGCGCAGAATCGATACATGGCAATTCCATTGCTATAGATGTGCACCTATACTTCGATATCTACCAATAACGACGATAGCTTTGGTCTGCTTATGTATAGTGAGCCTTGGAATAGGTAACTAGATATCTAGGTATACTTTTAGGTGAGGTAGTATACACTATATAGGGTGTTTTATTTGTAGCATATAGACATGGTCAAGTCCTACGTCACAGTTTACAGAAGTGCATTAAAATACTGTCTGTGAAATATCTTTAAGAGCCCTATATCCCACCTTCTCTTATGCAAATTTGTGTACAACTTAGACCGCAGTTTTTAGAGTTATTATTAACGCAATGACTTTGAAATAGTATTACCTTAACTTCTTTTAAAATACTTATTGTTTGGCACATTTTGATTTGGGTCCCTAGTTTATCAAAAATAACAGTTTAAAGGTGGGTAAACCATGCCAAAAGCAACAACTATTTTTTTTAAGAAATTCAGCGCTCAAAAACAAATTTTAAAAAACAATAAGTATTACAAATTTAATAAGCTTTCCAATGACACCAAGTTTTTAAAAATCCGATAAGAATTAGCAAAGATATTTGAAGTCTAAATTACAAGAATATTTACATAGGAAAGGGCTCCCCTCCGCCAGCCTCTATGGTACAATGAAAAAAGGATGTATCTGATTTTAACATGTTTACTGATTTATTCGCTTTTTGGACCATGCGAAAACGATAATCATTGTTTATACATTATTTTATTGATAAATATTTAGATATTAATACGTCTGAAGGTGTACCAGCAGTTCAATGTGAAGCATATTGAATAAAACATTATTTCAAAATCCGATTTTTGCACATACACTCTTTTTCCGTTCGACGGTAGGCCCTCGCATGCTAGCGTTCCCCGCACCGATTCGCGTCTCACCATGGTAGTCGGAGGAGATATGACGCTCTTAAGCAACCAACATTACGGACTAAAGAAAATGGTCATTTTTTTCTTATTCTGTGTTTCCAACATTGGTCTTTTTAAAACATTATTCAAAGAAATATAAGAGAGTTTTTTAGGTCCCATTGGTGTAAAAATGTTCCTTCATATCTTATTTACGATATTTTAATTTAAAATTACCCTAGAATCTAGCGCAAGAATTAAAAAATCCCTTATTAATCTGATGATGCTGATCACCCACCAAGATGTCAGCTTTAAACGCGCGGAATTGCTTGAGAAAGCAACCATATCAAAGGGTATGGTTTGTCCTAGTTGCTTTCTCAAGCAATTTGCGTTTAAAATTCACATCTTGGAGGGTGCACAACATTAACACATAAACTGTATATTATAGAGTTTTACAATGAACTAAACTTGAAATATCGAATTTAAGACATTATAGCACATTTTTATACCAAGGGTTCCCTAAGAATGCCTTTTATTTTCACAAAATATTGCGCTAAAAAAGTGGCTAAATCTGACAGAATCAAAATTCTACTTCACAGACAGTTTTTTAATGTGGATCTGTGATCTGTGACGTAAGAGTTGACCGTTTTAAAATGTTAGAATTAACCCAGCAGACTTAAATTTAACCCGCTCCAGTTCGTTTATTTGATTTAGGGCAATTCAATGTAATATTACAGAACGAGATTAATAAAAGTTATAAAACGTACAGCTAGAAAATATAGCGCTCTGTCGTCAGACGTCTCGCTCGGGAATTTTATACGCCCGTCCGTTTCCGCTCCAAAGTATTAGATATCCTAAAAGCATCTACTAGCGTAGATAAAGTTATAAAAATTTAAAATCAATATATCATATACGTCTGGCATTTTCACATTTTCTGCAAATATCCTTCTCTATACCTCGCGCGGTCTAATAAATAATCGAATTAGACAGACATTTAACTCATTTACAGGGTGTTTAAAAAATGGCGCATAAACGCGATGGTATGCTCTTGGGGCATTCTCAGGGATCCCTAGAAAATTGTCAAAAAAAAATCCATCTATTATATTCATCGAGAAAAATGCGAACAAAGTTGCATAAATTCGGCACACAGTCTAGGAAAATACATCTAAAATCCCATCTATAAGTCTTGATCATACACTTTTGCATTAAATTTTATTGACGTTGTTGTCAACCTCATTTCATGGAAATTTTGTAAAATCAAATTGATTATAAAAATTTAATTCGACCATTTCATAAATAAACAAATGGTGAAATGGTTTAAGATATACTGTAGCTTCGTATTAAACCATTTTATTCGTTAATATGTGCTGTTATATTCAAGATATAAGCATTTAAAGTTTCGCACTTTGGGGCAACATATCTCCAAGGGTATATGAGATAAATTTTGTTTAACAATTTTCTGGGGCTCCCTAGGCATGCCCCAACAACGTACCATCGCGTTTATGCGCCATTTTTTGGACACTCTGTAGATCTAGAGCTGCGTGAGTGTATAAATTCAAAAGCCATAAGGACTTAATTTTAACTGATTTTAACCTTTGCAAATTTAGGTTTATAGGAAATTTGTCCAACTCAAAATGTATCTCTTTTAGCTTCTTATAAAAAAGACAGTGGTTTTCTGAGAGAAATTCTTTAAGAATCTTTAAAGGTACAAATCCCTTGCGAATAAAAAGTTAAATAAGAAAAAAAAAACTAATTTAACATTGATTAAGAATTCAAGTAACATTCCTCCAAATTAAATGCTATATTTACCCTTTCTCTATATCAAATCAAATTATCGAAAGAGCCTCAACCCTTCCTGCTATATCAACCCTTAGCTTTATTCTCATTTAAAGAAGTCAAAAAGTGTTGAACTGCGTAATTAAAAATACACGATCGAATTCAAATTGAGTTATGGATGTAATTTCCAAGTTAAACAAAGGGTTCAAACTCTTTGATAGCGGCAAAAATTACAAGAAAAATTATAAATCACAAATAAAGTGGTTTTTTTAGGTAGATAAGGAGCTAAAATAGGGGTCTAAAAGGAAAGGGTTGTTAAATTAAAAAGGGAATCAGACTATAAATTTAGCATTCTATTAGTGACTCTAACTGTTACGCTCTTTGTTTTTTTAATTTATACTTTCCTATCTTTTTTTCTACATTTCTTTGCGTTCACCCTTAAAATCACCCGATTTTTTTAAAAGTCCTAAAAATTCGAGGGTTGTTTTTTATATTTTGCAAATGGACAAATAGGGGGCGCCACCAACGGCACCACAAGTGCCAAACAAACCCTTCAAGTTTATTAGGACTATACCAAAAGTTTTGTTAGGATACGACAAGTATTTTAGTCTCAATATTTTTTTTTAATTTTTGAAAAAATGGAATTGTGCCGAGAAAAATTTTATGCAATTATTTTTGACTACTTATAAAGAAATTATCTCGACAATGTCTTGCCAAGTTGATTTTTTAATTTTAGCAACGATGCACCACATCACACTATTTCCTGCTGCTTCTTGAAATGCAAACATGGACCCACCAGTCTAAGCACACATCCTAAGACAGCTCTACCAAAAACAGGCGGAGTGTCCCGGAAATACATGGATGCTTTGCGCCAGTTAAAACCCGCGGAAAATGCACAAGTGACACACCACAAGATTAACACATTCTCAGGCAATTAAATGACTCCAATTTAATAGATCTTACCTAAACAGTTAAGGGAAAGAAATTATTTTCTGTTGGACAGCCTAATTTTTTAGAAAGGCACTAGAGCAGACAGTGACCCAGAATTTTGAGTCTGTTCGGCAATGGAATTTCATAAATCGCATACAAAACTGCGAATGATGATCAATCATGAATTTACAGGAAAAAAAATTAAAATAACCGACAATAAGCTTCTAGGGGGTTTCATGTAAAGAATAAGCCAAAAAGAGGTATACCGCGTTTCCTTGCAGCTCGCGAGGTTACCTAAAAAATTAACTGTGGCGAAACCACTTGTCGTATCTTAACAAAACTTTCGGTATAGTCCTAATATACTTGAAGGTTTTGTTTGGCACTTGTGGTGCCGTTGGTGGTGCCCCCTATTTGTCTATATGCAACTAAGAAACAATCTATAGAGACTCACAGAGTACAAAAGCAAAAATCTCAATAATAAAGCATATTACGAAAAGTAGGTCGAAAAGGAACAATATAAATACATGTACACATTGCTCGCGAGTCTCTAAACAAAGAGATAAGCAGAAATACATGTGTTAGAGAAAGGAAGAGAGATAATTGGTGATGAACGATCCGCGGTGGTCCACGGCGTACTTGATCAAACACACTACAACTTCGATCAATACTCCCTCTCGTGGTGAAAAACTTCATCTCAAGGACAACACTTTATTATACCGATGCATTTTTACATAAACAACAAAAATTTGATAAAGACAATTTTGTTGGACCTGGTTTTTTTTTAACCTAGGTTTCGGTTTTGTGGTTCGAATGACATAAACTATTTTTGACACTTTTAGTCCTTAAATATCGAGTGAGCAAATAAAAACGGCCCATAAGTAGGCCATGGAGATTGTCAAAATATTGTTAATTGACAGATTTTACATTGTTCATAGCCTACTTAGCGGTCGAGCCTACGTCATCAGTTCACAGAAGTGCATTAAAACACTACCTGTGAAATTTGTTTAGGCAACCAACATTACGGACCAAAAAAAATGGTTTTTTCTTATTCTTATCCGAAAGTCTACCGCAAGAATTAAAAAATCCTTTATTAATCTGATGATGATGATCACCCACCAAGATGTCAGCTTTAAACGCGAATTGCTTGAGAAAGCAACCATATCAAGGGGTATGGTTTGTTCTGGGTAATAGAAAAAAATGTTAATTTTACAATGGTACTTACCAGACCTCTTGATATGGTTGCTTTCTCAAGCATTTTGCGTTTAAAGATGACATCTTGGAGGGTGCACAACATTAACACATAAACTGTACATTATAGAGTTTGACAATGAACTAAACTTGAAATATCGAATTTAAGACATTATAGCACATTTTCATACCAAGGGTTCCGTAAGAAAGTCTTTTATTTTTTCAAAATATTGTTCTAAAAAAGTGGCTAAATCTGACAGAATCAAAATTCTACTTCACAGACAGTTTTTTAATGTGGATCTGTCATCTGTGACGTAGGAGTTGGAAGTCTCTATTGAGCAGTTTAATAACTTTCATTTTCATATGCTTATAGTAACGATTGACATTTTTATTACTCATGTTAAATTCTAAATTAAGAAAACGAGACAAAAGGCACAAAAAAACATTGTTAATCATCATCAATAAAGTACCAGAGTTCAAATGAGGCATGTAATTAATTCGAAGTATAGTCTAGCAAATAGAATTTAAACGTAGTGTAATAATTATTAATTATTCTAGCTAGTAGTGTTCAATTAATTAATAAATGCATATTCAGTTGATTATGACCATCAGTAATGTCTACATGTATTTAATTGGTTATATCCGGCAAAATAATAAACTCTATGGCTCTCATCGTGATAGAGTGGGTATCACAAAGATGTAAAACTACTAAACACTCTATATCTAATGCCTTGTATAGAAACAAACGTATTGGGGGTTTTAACGCATCTAGCAGTGCAATTTCTTTGGACTGTAATGATTAGGCATATTGTTCATTTATTTTAAATTGTAGCTTTATGGTTATTCCAGAGCGTTGACATTTTTGTCTTGTTTTTAATCGGTAATCTTTTTAATCATGATTTTTTTAATTCTATGTCCCCTATCTGAAGAATGTTCTTACTATAACGGTTCTTTTTTTATAAAATAATAAAGTTTCACTTAATTTTGTATAAATTCTGTAAAAACTTGCATCAATTTTACACAACATTTAAAATAAACAAAAAATCTTTCTCACGATTATTCATGCAAACTATTTTTAATATTTTTATCGTGACACATAGTATTCTTGTCGTTTTATTATTATTGCTTGAGTTCACACAATATAAATTCATAATAAACGTTGTCAAGTTAGGTCATTTAACTCACTCAAGATTTTATTACCATCAACACCTTTTTTAAAAAAATTCTAATAAAAAAAATATCTCTTCATTTTACTATCCATTCACTTAAAAAAAAAACAGAGAAGGCGAGCCATAGGGTGATCGATTTTAACCTGTATATTGTCATTAATGTCACTTGTGTTTGCTGGTTATGTAAGAAAAGTCAAAAACTTAAAAATTGCATTTAAAAACATGTCCAAGGCATCTGACTCAAAAACAATGGTCTCAACATAGACCGAAGTATTTATTTTTTTATTAAATTACTTTATAGTGCACTAATCATTAAAACATTTAAAAGTTTACGCAAAATAGGAATTATTTAGGTAAGTACTCACTGTTAAGTCTTTTTAGGTATCATAGGATAAATTAGCACTTTTACAAAAATGTCTACAATTATCTTTATAAATTCTTACATCTTAAGCAAAAATTGTTTCTTTTTTCCAATTTTTCGGCCTGTTTTATGTAACTGTCATATTAGTTTTGGCATTTTTGGATTTTTAGTGACAGTAAATTAGAAATTTAATGCCAACTTTGTGGAAAATTCAACTTATCAAAGAAAAAGGTTCTAGTTTTTATAGGTGACTGCGTTTTTTTTTTAAATATGAATGGAAAGTATACATATATAATAAAAAAAAGAAATTAATTAACCCTTTATTGTATACCATGTTTTATTTTCATTATCATAAAAAAGCTAAACTTAAAAAAGAAATTTTGTTGCCTTTGGGCAATGAATTTTTTTCTCGAAAACGGTTAGTTTTATGAAAAAAAAAACAAGACATTAATTTTAAGGATCATATTCTAGGGCTTTTATTTATTTTATGAAAATACCAAAAAAGTAACACACAAAAAAGTTGGGAGTGAACAACCCCCATGGTACCCCCAAATGTGCCCCTTCCAATTATAATTTTTATTTTTTTTCTACCGCACCTTATGCCTAATGGTAAGAAAATTACCCGTGCTAAGTTTTAAATAAATATCTGGTTAAGTTTCTTGGTAATCTTAAAAAACAAGTTTTTTTTTAGAACACCCTGTATAGTATATGGTAGTTTTAGTAGCAAAATGAAAAGTTCGATCCATTGGGTAGACGGTCTGTATCTGAATGTCGATAATGAGTGTAAATAGTAGCCTAATTGTAAAAATGTGAATCTGCACTGCAAGTTGATATACAGTGATTGGTTTGGAGTTATTTGAACGAGTTGATTTCAAGGGTGGGAAAAGTTAAAAGTTATGCGAGTGACCGGCACATCTTAAAAGAGACTTATAAAACTTATAAAGGCGGCATCGGCCACATCAAAGCCAACTGGATTCAATTATTTGGTGAATTTGTGTGATTGGCGTTATTGACGTTCAGATTTGCTACTGATTTATTCGTTAAAATGTCATCGCTAAATTGGGAATAATTACTATTAGGTAGTTGGAACAATTTCAACCTGATGTTCGAGTCTAAAAATCGAGCAAAAAATTACTTAGAGACCTATCAATTTGGTTTGAGAATTCGACTGCGTATTTTGTACCCTTTTGATGATTCATATTAATAGGAATCAATTTATAAATGTTCTGATATTGCTAAGCAATAAGTCCTACGTCACAAGGGCATTGAAATACCATCTGTGAAATTTGTTGGCAACAAAATTATGGACCAAAGAAATAGTGTATTATAACATAGAATTTAATAAAGAACGTTTTTTAACACGCGTCCAGATTTGGAATTTTCCAATAGACAAGTGCTAAAAAACACCTTATAAAACGTGTTTTTTATACTATACT
This sequence comes from Cartodere bifasciata, assembly GCA_963920755.1. Lineage (NCBI taxonomy): Eukaryota > Metazoa > Arthropoda > Insecta > Coleoptera > Latridiidae > Cartodere > Cartodere bifasciata. The sequence continues at coordinate 11,725,561 of OY987199.1, forward strand.
TTATTTTTTATATTTGCTTCATTTAATTTATTGAAAAGCATTTTTAATTTGAATTAAATACTTTAACTTAAAATAAATAAAAAAACTATATATATATATATTTACGGGAAATCCCATAACAAAACATAATTTTTTTTTTATTCTTATTGGATTGGCAACATTGGCATTTTGAAGTAAAAAGAAAATTTAGGTCAGACATATTGAATAATGACATTTATAAACTTGACTCACTTAATACCGAATGAATAGGCGTTTTTGAGAAAATGTAACCGTTGATATCGATTCTCCAATTCTTCTAGTTATTCTCTTTAGTCTCTACAAAAAAACTATGTCCCCTGATAGTTTATAATAGTAAAATTTGTAAATAAAAAGTACTTTGCAAGGAAAGAATACATCTTTTTGCATCTGGAAAACCAACCTAATAATATAAAATTTTGGGGTTAATAATGAAGCAATTCAGCAACCTTAAAAAACTAAATTTCGGGTTTCATAATTGGCATATTATAGAACGCAAATATAACAAAGTGATTGATTTAATATCAAATGTGTCTTTGAAAGCTTGATTCAAGATGGGAATAATTCTGCAAAGACTGAGTAAAACAGTAAACAGTTAATTCAAAAAACAATACCAATAAATCATTGACTGCTTTTAGTAGAAGTTAGAAAGCACTTATGTTCAAAGCGAGAAAGACAATCTTAGTACACAGGCTAGCTAGTAGCTGGAGTAACTGAGAAATATCCACGAGAAGCAATATATCTTGAGTTTTTACAAGAAAGTACGAGCTAGAGCTATTCGGCCCCAAACCAAAACATATATAGCGGTTTGTACCAACCAACTCTAAGTTATAGCCAACAAGAAACTTATACTTCTTGAAAACCACATCGAAATGTATCCATGTATTGAACAGTAAAATACAAAGAGATTATATGTTACAATAGAGAAGGTATAAAAATTCATTGTTTAGGGCCAAGATCATTTTGTTTACCCAATGTAAGTCATATGGACTAATGAGTAAGTGGACGTAAATAAACAAACGTTTTCAATGGAACCTACCTATGCTAGCCTTTTAGATCTTGGACCCACACACTGGTAATGTTATGATTATAAGCCATTCATTTCTAGTCATTCTATTTCTATGGCACAGATCCATATTAAAACACTGTCTGCGGAATTAGAATTTTGATCCTCTCAGATTTAACGTTTAATGTCACGAAGCATGGAAACTGTGGTTATGTAATGTTGATTGTCTAAAATCAACAAAAAACACCACTTTCTGGTCATTGCTCAGTGGGTTTATAAGAGTTAATTTTAATTAAAAATTTTGCTTACCAGCAACATAAATAAACAAAGCACAAGTTGACATATTCTAAAGGTCCATCAATACGCTCGGTTTAAATACAGAATTTTGGTAATTTAAAATGCAAAAAGGGGATTCTAAATTGCCAAAATTTTGTATTTAAACGCTTATTGATAGACCTTTAGAATATGTCAACTTGTGCTTTGTTTATTTACGTTGCTGGTAAGCACAAATTTTAATTAAAATTAACTCTTATAAACCCACTGAGCAATGACCAGAAAGTGCTGTTTTTTGTTGATTTTAGGCAGACAACATTACATAACTAGTTTTTATGCTACGCGACATTCCGTTTAAGGTAGAATTAAAATAAAAAAGTGTATTCCTCTATCTGGATTTGAACCAGGGACCCTAGTTTACCAGTACGATGCACTTATTTTTGGTTTTATGTTTTTTTTAATATAGATTTAACAATACGTGATTCGAAACTCACAAACACAAGAATTCTTGAAGTTTAATAAAGGCAACAATCTTAAAATAGTTTGTACAATGTTCGTGTGATGCTTGGCTGAATTCGCTGAACTTGAAATTATATATTATGTGACTTCAAATGACAGTTGAAGGTGCTCAAGTATAACCTACTCGTTACCATAGCCTACCATGTTTCTTAAAACATTTTTATTACTTTAGTTTTCAAGTTTATTCATCCTAAAGTCTCGCTACTTCCATGTATGCTATTTTGATTGTTATCACTGTTTTGTAGCTAATTATTATTATAAAATATATAACATTACACAATGAGCCTTCCAGTTAAGGCTATTAATAGATTTTTTCTAGATTACCAGCATGCAATTAGTTCATTAATTTTCTCAGAATGTTTGATATGGAATCATGTTTATTAAGTTTCAGGAAAAGGCCTATTTGATGCTCTTAAATGCTATTACAATTCTGTGGTAGAGAGACAAAACGGGATAAGTATTTTTGACGTTTAAAAAAATGTGTTTTTCGTACACCGAATTTTAATAGAAACATTTAGATATTTACAATTTGGATAAGCCATATACGTACTTTGAAACCTATTTTTTCAGCTAGCTTCTCACTATTGCATTAATATTGTTTAATATTTGCAAGAAAATCATTTTTAGAGTGACAAGTACAAATGACAGTTTTATACTTATCCCCTTTTGCCTATTTACCACAGAATTTCCAATTACATAAAAAAATGCACTGAAATTCTTAAAAGTAAACATTCGGCCCGAAGGACTATTTATCCGGTGTGAAGGACCATTATTATACTCCTCGCAGACAAAGTCGAAAACGAGGAGTATATTGTGATTGTTTTGAAAATTCTAAAATCGTCAAAAATCGTCGTAGAGCAAAAATTCTTGCAGATTCGTGCGTTTCATCGAATTTTGAACAACTTTCAAAAAATCCGTCCGTCCGTCCGTCCGTCCGTCCGTCTGTCCGTCTGTCCGTCTGTCACGTTTTTTGTAGACACTCTAACTTGAGTACCAAAGATCCCATCAAGTTCAAATTTTCAGGAAAAATCGTTCTTATTAAAATCTAGATCCCTATTGTTTTTGAAAGAAATCGGAAAATAATAAGGGGGGCTGCGGCACCCCCCAAGTGAGAAAAAATTCATATTTCAGTTATCATAAATATTAAAGTATTTTTTTTCTGGTAACTTTAAAGCCCTTTTAATTCTCTACTAAAAGTATATTTAAGTTTTTTTTGTCCGGCCCCACATAAGCCCCCCAATTTAAAAAAAAGCCGTATCTTCGTTATTTTTCAATTTACAAAAAAAACTTAAGTCATAAAAATGAAAGGAAATTAAATTCTGTATTAAAATATATTTTTTGTTTTTTTTTTTGTGAAGTTTTTAAGACAAAAAAGGTCAAAAAAAAGGTTTTTAGTGATAAAAAAGCTCTAAGTCACGTAAGTCTAGGTTCGGTCAAGGTAGCTTTGCAAAAAAAAAAAAAAACAAAAGCACCTTTCTAAAGCCAAATTAAATTCTAAACGTCAGTGTCAGAATTAATACGCATTTATGCTTTTCGCTAATAAATCTTTTTTTATAGAAAAGTTAATAGTATAACCTCTTCGCAGATTTTTTTTGTAATTTTAAAAAATTATTGTTCATTTGAATTTTTCTGTTTTCTGATTACTGCGAGGAGTATCCTATTTAATGTCGGCATTTTATAAAAAAAACTCTAACTGGCTCACTGACCTAACCCACCCACTGATCTAACCCATTTCTAGTTTTTTTGATATGGCAAATAGCTGGGCAATCCAAGACATTCGGTAAAACAGTTTTTAGAAAAAGTGCCCCCCTTTACAAATAGTGGCCTTTAAGCATGTAGACTAAAAACACGTAATCGTAAATATTAACCAAATGATTTCCTTAACCATCATGAAATTTGTACAATCAATAAAGGTAATAAAATACGATCATTTTAAACCCATTTGAAATTTGGGACCTCTTTTAAAATGAATTAAACACTGGTTGTGTTTATAAAATCTGCATGTAATTTCTTTACCTTTCAGAATTTTGTAATTCTGTTTATTTTTTTAACCCCAATTCAAGTGAAAACTTTTTGTATACTTAAAATTTCCGAGAAACTGTACCGTTTTTAAATAAACTTCCAAAAACTCTCTTAATGTACCTCATATTTTGCATTTGACTTGACAAAAAACTTACTCCAATTTAGTGACAGTGGTCAGTGACATAGAAATTTCAAAAGAAAGTCTAGTCTCATGCAAAAATAGTGGGTATATTAAGAGTGTTTTTGGCAGTTTATTCGTAAACGGTACAGTTTCTCAAAAATTTCAAGTGGTAAAAAAGTTTTAACTTGAATTGGAGTATTTAGAAAAATAAACAAAATTACAAAATTCCTAAAGCTAAAGAATTTACATGCGGTTTTTATTAACACTACCACTGTTAAACCCATATTAAAAGGAGCCCCAAACTTAAAAAGGGGTTTTAAATGATCGTTTTTATTACCTTTATTGATTGTACAAATTTCAGGATGGTTGAACAAAACATTTGGTACATATTTACGATTACGTGTTTTTAGTCTACCTGCTTAAAGACCATTATTTCCAAAGGAGGGCACTTTTTCAAAAAACTGTTTTTACAAATGTCTTGGATTTTTCTCAACCATTTGCCACATTAAACTATACGCTGACGTCCTGTATTTGCCATTAATTCGTTAACATCTCGGTGTAAATTGTATCTGGGAAGTAAATTGAACGCAAAATATTTTTCCGTATGATAAAATCTGTGTTATTTAGTCAAATGCGCATAGAATAGGAAAGATTATGTCGTAGCGGCCGGGCTAAGTTATTTACAAACCAAAATTACATTTTATAATGGTAAATATTTCAAATGGGATGTCCGAAATGGAATAGAACCGGACGCAATGTCCGAATACTACATTCTTACTGTAATTGGAAAATTCTTATAGACCATTCTGCCACGGAAAAGTCGAAACAAAGAAAATATATTCAGTATTCACAATTCATGAATAAAAAGTAAAGAAAACAATGCTGTGCAACCCATATCGATAAAAGTCTTCGCTTAAAACTAAATTTAATACATGCTAAGTGATTCAGATATTAGGAGAACGTAAAAATAAAAAATCATCCGGCGCATTCGCCATATTACAAATTATACTATAGAGATAAAAAAATGTAGAAACTTAAAAGATATTCTACATTAAATGGGAAAATGTAAAGAGAAATTCAAATTAGAATCTTCTCTCGTTGAATATGATGTAATCAAGCGTAATATAAAATGATCTAATTTCAAATTTCCGAATATAGGTAGAAATATAAAGGTAACTTTGAAAATAATTGCAAAGCGAAACTTTACAGAATTTTCATAATATTTCAGATAAATTTTCAAGCATCTTTTACAATTGGTTTGTAATTTTTTAGCATTATTATTAAAGCAATTGTTTTAGCATAGGACCCTTAACATCGTACTATCCATTCACAGTTTAAAAAAACCAGAGTCACCTATGAAAACTAGAAAATCTTTCCCTTGAAATGATTTTTTCACAAAATTTGCATTAAGTTTCAAATTTACTGTCATTAAATATTGAATAATGCCAAAAATTATACGACAGTTACATAAAACAGGCGTAAAAATTGGAAGAACGAAGCTATTTTTGCCTAAAATGTGAGAATTTATAAAAAAAAACAGTAGACATTTTTGTAAAAGTGTTAATTTATCCTATGATACCTAAAAGGGCTTCTTAACAGTGAGTACTTACATAAATAATTCCTATTTTGTGTAAACATTTAAATAGTTTAAGGAATAGTGCATTATAAAGTAATTTAATAAAAAAAAAATACTTCGGTATATGTTGAGACCATTGTTTTTGAGTTAGATGCCTTGAACATGTTTTTAAATGCATTTTTTAATTTTTTTGACTTGTCTTACATAACCAGCAAACACAAGTGACATTAATGACAATATACAGGGTCACCCTAAAGGGCGATTTATAGAACGTTACTTTCACTTTACTTTGGCGTAACTTCACTTCCGCGTAACTTAACAAATTTGCTTAATTTATAGATTGTAAATTTACGTTAAATTGTAAACAGGTATGCGCATGTGTCTGAACTCGCGACTTTTGACTATTTACACCTGGGCGGTAATTACGGAATATCGCTTCGTACGAAACCTACATAAGAAGACCAGCAGGTTTCGTACGAAGCGATATTCCGTAATCACCACCCTTGACAATAAAGGTGAATATCTCATTTTTGCAAATTTTGCGCATGATCGTCCAAGCTCGGCTTTTGACAGTACTACTTACAGCTAAATGAATCAGCAAAGTAGGGCTAAAGTAAAGTATACATTTGCTAATACATTCCCATGTATTTTATTTAATTTTCTGTTAAGTTACGCCGAAGTAAAGCGGAAGTAAAGTGAAAGTAACGTTCTATAAATCGCCCTTAAATGTGAATGGTAGTCTGATGTAAATGAGCCTCGAATCATCAGCAATGATGGTCCACTGTCTGCAGAGCTACTGCCGTTAGGTAGATATAAAATAAAACCCTTTTTCTTTGTGGTAAAATTCTAAATGGCGAGAGATCTAAAAGAAGGGGATAAATACATTACGATAAAAGGAAATATTTTGCTTTTGATGTAATTCCAGATATCTCTTTACTTTGCTCTGTCTGGCTGGCTGGTGTATTAAACTACCACCCCCTCCCCTTTATTACCCTTCACCCCCCTTTAAAATGTTTCTTGTTGGTATTTTTAGCGAATATTATTACCATATTTTTATCTTTAATTAGAGAAATTTGGTTAGAAAGTATTTACAATCATTTGATTAAAATTTAAGGGTAACTTTTCTATTAACAATAATTTAAGGGTGGGTAACTTTTTATTTTTAGCAAAATAGATAAATTGTTTAGCAAGGAGAATGTCGCGAAGCGTATAAACTGTGGTTATGTAATGTTGGTTGCCTTAAATCAACAAAAAACAGCACTTCCTGGTCATTTCTCAGTGGGTTTATAAGAGTTAATTTTAATTAAAAATTGTGCTTACCAGCAACATAAATAAACAAAGCACAAGTTGACATATTCTAAAGGTCCATCAATAAGCGTTTAAATTCAGAATTTTGGCAATTTAAAATGCAAAAAAGTGCTTCTTAATTGCCAAAATTCTGTATTGATGGACCATTAGAATATGTCAACTTGTGCTTTGTCTATTTATATTTCTAGTAAGCACAATTTTTAATTAAAATTAACTCTTATAAACCCACTGAGCAATGACCAGAAAGTGGTGTTTTTTGTTGATTTTAGGCAACCAACATTACTACAGTTTCTATGCTTCGTGACATTCATCGTTTAAAAAATAAAAAACTTGAAAAGTAAATATAATTTGTATTATTTAATGTTTTAGAGATATATCTAAATATACTCCCTGCAGAATTCGAGCTTATTATATTTTGTCCATTTCCATTTTGACGTTTCCAATTAAGGTTATTAATTAAAATTTGCGAGCACCTAGATACACATAGACATGTTATTTCAAATATTCATTTATTTAACTATAAATTTTCTTTTTTTCCATATTTATTTTATTTATTTTTATACGACAACTCGAATCGTACTGCATTGAAAACTTTAATTTAGATCAAAAAAGTTTCTACTTTTCGAGAAAATAATTGCGTTAAATTGGACCAGCTTTAACAACCATTTTCCCCTTCCACCTTCTTGAATCTATACCTTTACTTCATTGTCAAAGTGACATTACCGCCTATTTTTTTACCTAATTTATTGCTTTACAAACATTTTAGGTATTTTTTATTAACGCCACGATAAATAAACCAAAATAAAGATAAAAATATTCCATATTTTAGGCAATCTGTCACTATGCGCGCGGGTTGACTTGAGAAACATAGAAAAGAATACATTTGTAAGTTGCTAAGCAATGTGCTACACCTTAGAATAGTGGAAGTGGACGAAAGGGGAATGCCCCAAAATAAAAAAAATGCAACAAAAATTTGAAATTAGGAGGGCTAGAACACCTAAATTAGCCACTAGATAAGCAAGAGATTTTTAGTGAAAGCTCATGCATAAGTCTACTTTTTATTTTTATCCTGATGCGTATGACAAATGTACTGATTAAAATATAAATTTTGTCAGCACCAATCATGTTTAATTTATGTTAAAGAATGTTCATTTTAGACGTATTATAGACACCATTAAAAGAATTAACAGTTTCCGTACCTCACATCTTTATTATTAAATTTATAAATTTACCCACTTCTTAAGTTGATAATTTACACATCAAATTTACTGTTAATTTTAAATAAAAAGGATATCATAATTATAGAAATAAAACTCGCGTGCCTTTGTTTAATCCAATGAGTGAATGACTCATATTTTGTTTATTAACAGACTTCAAATTTTGACCATCTTTAAAAAGCAAAAAAACGAAAGCACTTGGAAAAATACCGATTGCAGATTTGTCTTGTACGACTTCTGATAAGAATAAAAACACAGTTTCAGGCAAATCTATTTTTTCAAAATTTACCTCATTTTGAACTAAGGGGTAAGGGTCTAAATATTCTCAGCTTTCTTAATGTCACGGTCCCAAATAATTTTTGTCACCAACAAGTGCCATTAATTCTTATGCAAGACGAGCTGCTGAATCCGAATCTGACACTTAAATAGTTGCAGCGCTTTTAGTTTTTTTGCTATGAGCTTTTGAAACCAACTTCAAACGCGACACCTGATTTTTTTCAAAGTGCTCTAATTTGCAGTAACATTTTTTTACAAAAAATCCAAATGCAGACTCGTATTCAACAGCCAAAAAGTAGTAACAAAATAAGTTTTATTTAAATCGGCGACAAAAAAATTTTTTGCAGAGCTTTTTTAAATTTTTTAAAATTTTACCATTTTTGAAAAGCTCTAGCAAAAAAACGAAAGCACTTGGAAAAATATCGATTGCAGATTTGTTTTGTACGACTTCTAATTAGCATGAAAACAAAGTTTCCGGCATATAAAATACCTTGGAAAATACCATATTCCAATAACGAATAAATACTAATAAACAGCAAATATTATAACGTCATAAAAATATAATAAAATATAGAACAATATGGTTAGCAATCTGAAAAAGCAACGAAGCGAAGCAACTCAGTGGCAATAAGTCTAAATTATTTGATATCTTCGATAATCTAAATGATATTTCCAGAAATAACCGAGAAAAGAAAGCGGCAAAAGAAAAGCGGAAAGTCATATTAATAAATTTATTACAATAATAGACATTTTCGGTGTGTAAATGGGTACATTACCAACGTAATGATGCTCCGATGCTATTTTCCTGCTTTTCTCGATTTTCGAATGAAAGAAATAAGCCCGAGAAATGAGACAGAATAGATTATCAGAAACTTTTCTTTCATGAACGTAACGTAACAACCCCTCTATGTTACTATCGTGGACATGGAATTTAAAACGATCAATTTTTGCATTGTAAATATGGTCAAAATCTAATGTTTTACGAAGATTAGAGCCTTATTGTTATCCTAAAACAAAATTATTTAAAATAGGAAATATCTTCTTACTATTTTTCTCGCTGGCAGCACATTTTACATAATTTATTTTAATAAAATACATTTGACGCATTTGTTGTTAAAATAATTCAAAAACTGACATAAAAACCCCATTCACAATAGAGCAAAATTCAAAAAATCAAAGGTGGCTGATAAAAAATCGTTTTAAATTCCATGTCCACGATAGTACCATATAATTTAAGGACAGTCTCTAGATTCCAATGCCTACATTGTTTTAGCGACAAGCATCAAATAAAACAAATACAAAATAAATGATAGATTACAATATGATATAGATCCATATATCATCCTATATTTGGTCGGGACTTTCCCTGTGACAGACATACCGTCACTGAAGGGGAAATGACAGTATACAGTAACTATAAGCATTAGTTTAGGGTTTTGACTAATAATCGTGCTGTCTTTCAAATAATATAAATAAGGACGCTCTAGAGGACTAATACAAGGATCTGGACAACAGAAACAGAAACAAAGGATTATAGGAAATAGGGTGGACACACTTTAGATCCATTGTTTGAATGCCGCTATTGGTAATTAATCAATTTTGAAGGCCGATTTATAGAACGTTACTTTCACTTTACTTCCGCTTTACTTCGACGTAACTTTACAGAAAATTAAATAAAATACATGGGAATGTATTAGCAAATTTATACTTCACTTTAGCGCTACTTTGCTGATTCATTTAGCTGTAAGTAGTACTGTCAAAAGCCGAGCTTGGCCGATCATGCGCAAAATTTGCAAAAATGAGATATTCACCTTATTGTCACGGGTGTTGATTACGGAATATCGCTTCGTACGAAACCTGCTGGTCATCTTATGTAGGTTTCGTACGAAGCGATATTCCGTAATTACGGCCCAGGTGTGAATAGTCAGAAGTCGCGAGTTCAGACACATGCGCATACCTGTTCCCAATTTCACGTAACTTTACAATCTATAAATTAAGCAAATTTGTTAAGTTACGCGGTAGTGAAGTTACGCCGGAGTAAAGTGAAAGTACCGTTCTATAAATCGCCCTTTTTAATTTGTCTAATTGTGTTTACTTAATGATTCTAGAAGGCAAGAATATTCATATAATTAGCACACCTGAAAAACTATCTCTTTTCCTAAGATAGTATAAAAAACTGGTTTTTTATATGTCCTTCATTTAATTTACCAAAAAGCATTTTTAATTTGAATTGTAAACTTAGCTTAAAATTTTATTTTTATTTTATTGGCAACATTGACATTTTGAAGTAAAAACCAAATTTAGGTCAGACATGTTGAATAATGACATTTGTAAACTTTACTCACTTAATACTGAATGAATAGGCGTTTTTGAGAAAATGCAACCGTTGATATCGTTTCTCCAATTCTTCTAGTTATTCTCTTTAGTCTCTACAAAAAAACTATGTCCCCCGATAGTTTATAATTGTACATTTGTAAATAAAAAGTACCTTGCAAGGGAAGAATTTATCTTTTTGCATTTTGAAAACCAACCTTATAAAATAAAATTTTGGGTTTAATTATGAAGCAATTCGGTAACCTTAATAAACCGAATTTCGGGCGGTTTCATAATGAGCTTATTATAGAACGCAAATATAAAAAGTTCATTAATTAATTTACTAAAGACATCAATCAAAAAAGAACTTTTCTTATTTTGACCTGAGGGTCGCAGGAGAAGACAGGAACGGAATAATCATACAAAATGGCCAAAATTGGCGCACCAGAACTTCGTTGGGGCATATTTAAGGAACCCTCAAAAAAAGCCAAAAAAAATTTAACACTTTTAGTTTTGAAGAAAACGGCTAATTTTGCGACATACTACATATGGTCAAAATTTACACTCTAGCGATTCTTACTCACAAGAAATGAACTAAAATAGGGTCTATTGTAGCATTTAGTGTAAAATATTTCGTTTTGTACATATCTACAACCGAATAAATAGCATTGAAGCAACCTATGTTCAATTCAAGCATAAAATACACCAAGAGGTTAAACGACGAAGGTTTACATCTAAAAATTATCGAATATAAAGTGCAGTGTCGAATTGACAAATCGGTACAAGCACTTTGGATTCCAACTTGAACGTAAACCGTGTGCAGTACATTCTTTATTTCAGATAAAGTACGTTCAAAGATAGTACACTACTAGATACTGCATATAATGCTACTATCGTGGACATGGAATTTAAAACGATTTTTTATCAGCCACCTTTGATTTTTTTGAATTTTACTATATTGTGAATGGGGTTCTTTATGTCAGTTTTCGAATGTTATTTTGACAACAAATGCGTCAAATGTATTTTATTAAAATAAATCATGTAAAATGAGCTGCCGGCGAGAAAAATAGTAAAAAGATATTTCCTTTTTTAAATAATTTTGTTTTAGGATAACAATAAGGCTCTAATTTTCGTAAAACATCAGAGAAATGTTTCTTGTTAATGTCCACTTCGCATAAAACTTGAGATGTTTAAGCCACTATTTTGACCATATTTACAATGCAAAAATTGATCGTTTTAAATTTCATGTCCACGATAGTATCCATATTGGCATGACAAATTTAAATGCTGCATCTGGTAGTGTCATTTCTTTTAGTATATTTCTTTATGCTACTAAACAAACTTAAAATAGGTGCGAGAATTATTTGGCATCTCTATAGTTTTCTTATTGAAACCGACAACAAATTTAAATTTAAGCCTAACTGGGTTTAAATTTAACAAGATTTTTACAAAAATATGGAAAAATTTGGCACTCACTTATAAGGTTATGTAATTTTTACAAGCAATAAAAATGATTTTAAAAGCACTGAATAATATTTATTTTCGTCTAATAATACTTGAATTCGAAAAAAAAAAACACACACAAATATAAATTCTGAAAGCATTGCCTGTTATAAAAATGAAAATTTTAATTTAAATGAAATTCATTGAATTTTCATAACCACACTTTTACAAATCCGTCCGACAAATTATAGCTAAAACAAAAACTTAATTCATGATTTAATTAATTTTTCTGAAGAAGAATAATACGAAATCCCCGGATTGAAAGAATAATTTTAATAAAAACACGACGAAAGCTTTTCATTTTCCAGAGCTATATTTTCAATTCAATTCAATGAAAACTCTTTCTAAAGATTATGCTTTTAATAAATCTCAAATATGACTGAAATACTAAACAGTTTTATTTTTTTCAAAGCAAAACCATTAATTTGTTAGTTTGATGAAAACACTTTTTATATTTGAGTTCTATAATAAGCACATTATGAAACCCAAAATTTGGTTTTTTAAGGTTGCTGAATTGCTTCATTATTAAACCCAAAATTTTATTTTATTAGGTTGGTTTTCCGGATGCAAAAATATGAATTCTTTCCTTGGAAGGTACTTTTTATTTACAAATTTTATTATTATAAACTATCGGGGGACATAGTTTTATTGTAGAGACTAAAGAGAATAACTAGAAGAATTGGAGAAACGATATCAACGGTTACATTTTCTCAAAAACGCCTATTCATTCAGTATTAAGTAAGTAAAGATTTACAAATGTCATTATTTAATATGTCTGATCTAAATTTGGTTTTTACTTCAAAATGTCAATGTTGCCAATCCGGTAAAAATAAAATTTTAAGTTAAGTTTTTAATCCAAATCAAGAATGGTTTTTAATAAATCTTAAATATGACTGAAATACTAGACAATTTTATTTCTTGCAAAGCCGTAGTATTAATTTGTTAGTTTAATAAAAATCAAATAAAAATTTGCTTATAAAAACTTACCATTACTGAAAAAATCCTTCTCATCTTGTAAAATCTGAAAAAAAAAATACAAAAATTATTTCAAATTGGTAAAGTAAAGCAAAAAGTTTCAGGTGATAATAAAGTTTCTTATTGAACCCATCTACCAGCAACAGTAAATAAAACCACAAAATTGTTAGGAACAAAAAAGTTAAATCAATCTTTATGCACTCTACCGGCGGTGGTAACTCCATGTCTAGGGGGGCTACAAATGTCAAAACAAGTTTGAAAGGAATGTTTTTATTGCCAATATGATTCCATTCTTTTATTATGTTTCGACAAACCATTTGTAAGATATTCAGGATCAAGTATTGTTAGTGAAGTAGACTTAAAGACTAAAGTGGTGTAGTTTTTAAACGGCCTAACCTAGGACATGTCCCGTGTATCTGTCTATTTTGACCTCTATCTACACTTTTAAAAGATGCACTTGTTTCGGGCGGGACACCCTGTACTTAATTGTTATTTATTAAATCCTTGGAATTGGCTAAGGAATGTTATTTTGGACGTGTCCTTATCCAAAGGATATTGGCTTTTATTCCATACGTCACTCTGGCAATTCTTCAGGGAGAAACTAAATTGGGTCCTGTCAAATTATTTGTACCTATTCTATCCGCCATCCACCCGGCGTATAGTAAAACCTAAGATGGGATTCGGGAACTCCGAACGGAAGGGTTAAAAGTAATAGATTTGTCAACGTCAGTTAGCTGATCACGTTTTGTATCCTATTGTCGTTTATTTTAGTCATTTTGATGGACTTTACCGTTGACGATCTAAGCTAGATAGGATAAATCTAGGTTAGGATAAATAGCCTTATTTTAAGGCTATAGATTCAAATTCATAAATAGGATGTTCTGTGCACTCAAAAGTTCGTAAAAGTCATCTCCCTGAATGTCACTTATTTTCGAAATTTCAACAAAATATGTAAAAATACGGAGTAATACATCAATAACTATGATTACAAATATTTAGGATAATGTTTGTGATACATAGAAGTGGTACTGAGTGCAAAAAATATTAAAAATATGGTAAAATAGTACTTTTTGTCTTTTTCTTCCTACATTGAAATCTTTAAACGAGCACATCTATATTAGGGAAAAACGTAAGTTGCAATTTTAATCATTTACAAGTTTAAAAAACCATGGTAAATTAACGTATTATGGTTTGGCATAGACCACGTAATGTATATAAACCAAAAAATGTATCCGTAGTCGAAATTAAAACAAAAATAGTACAATGATTTTTAAAGTTAGATTTTTGACACAAAAAAAATGGGATTTAAATGAAATCATAATACGTTTGCAGCCCTATTTTTGTAGTTTTCAAAACTACATTCAGTTTGAATATAGGATGGGGCCCTCATGTAGATGTGCTCTAGTAGAATTGACGGGAGCTCAACGGAGATGACTTATACGATAGCTTCTAGGAGCACACATTCGAAGATCTGTGAATTTAAAACAACGGAAATTCTTAATTAATATGTGAAAACTGCAAAAGTGAAAAATTTTCAGACCAACTTTTAAACTTTGAAAACAGTTCTGTATTTCTCTGGCCATAAAATAACCCAGATAGCTAAATATTTCATCAAATATTCCCTTTTCTCTCAATTGAAATTTATATTGGGTCGTTTCTTAAATTACATTTTAACGGGTGAGAAATCATTCAGTTTGTTGAAATGTAAAATGGAATAGGAAGCGATTTTATAATAAAATACGTTGAAATACGTAAAATAAGGAATATTTAAGGTATCGTTCTTAAAATCTACCCCTTTTCTTTAACTGAGCCAGTTGAATCTTAAATGGATTGCAATATTTCTTGAAATTACCGACAGAGCTGTTACTTCCAATAATTAATTTAGCTTCAAGTTTAAATTTAAATTTTCGATCTTTCAACGATACCCAAATCTTGCGAAATGAATAAAATGGTTTAGATTATTTTTTATGTTTTTCAGTTTACTTTGATTTGTTGTATTTCATTTTAAAAACTTAATATTGCAAATCAGTTTATTGGTGTTAATGCTCTTAAGGCTAGAGATTTAAATTCACAGATTCGAACTGTGATTTTGAATCTCTAGTCTTAAAATCTGACCTTATTGCAGGTAGACAGTTTTCAGGGTGTATTTGGGAATTACCTAAACAGCTCTCACCTTTTTCAATTATTTCCCCAAATTAGTTGCATGTCAGTACACTATTGCACTGCAGAGAAATTAAAAGAATATTTATTTTCATATTTGAACGATATTTACCAAAGTTTCAATTATAAATATGTCCAATTGGACGTTTCAATTATCCAGTATTGCGTGATTTTTTCAAATAACACGTATTTATTCCATATGTTTTTTTGCAATGTTGAAAATACAGGGTGTTACCAAATAACAAGGAAAAAATTCAGGGGGTAATTCCTTAACCCATTTTAAGAAAAATATTTTATATAAACATGTGCCAGGGTGTCAAAGTTTCTCAAAAAAAAATTTAATCTTAAGATTACTAAAAAACTAAACCAGATATTTATTTGAAATAATAATTAAAAAAAGAAATTAATTAACCCTTCATTGTTAACTATGTTTTATTTTCATTAACATAAAAAAGCCAAACTTAAAAAAGAAATTTTGTTGCCTTTGGGTAATGAATTTTTTTCTCGAAAACGGTTAGTTTTATGAAAAAAGAACAGGACATTAATTTTAAAGATCATATTCTAGGGCTTCTAATTATTTTATAAAAATACCAAAAAAGTAACACACAAAAAAGTTGGGGGTGAACAACCCCTATGGTGCCCCCAAATGTGCCCCTACCAATTATAATTTTTATTTATTTTCTACCGCACTTTATGCCTAATAGTAAGAAAATTACCCGTGCTAAGTTTTAAATAAATATCTGGTTTAGTTTCATGGTAATCTTAAAAAAAAAGTTGTTTTTTTAGAAACTTTGGCACCCTGTATCGCAGAAAAGAAGGATTTTTGGACACATGTTTATATGAACTTTTTTACTTAAAATGTGTCTAGGAATTACCCCCTGAATTTTTTCCTAGTTATTTGCTAACACCCTGTATACTTTTAAAACTTGTTTGTGAGGAGTATAAACGAAATGAGTCTCGAAAACACTGAAAAGATGATCCAAAAGCAGAGGTTGATTCTACTTTACTTTAATTAAAGTTTAATAAAAGCAGGAACTATGAATATGCAAGAAAATACCCGCAGGGCATTCATTATTCGTTTGGATTACAAATTTCTTGTAAATACATGTTGCCATCTTTGAACCAGCGATGCACATTGAATAATTTGAACATTTTAACCAAACAAAAAAGTTCCTAAAGATGCAAAACATTAGAAAACATACATTGCTTAAAATAGCGGTCCTTCAGGCCGAACTGGCCACTTTCTCATATGCAAACTTGTGTACAACTTAAGGCCGATTTATAGAACGTTACTTTCACTTTACTTCCGCTTTACTTCGGCGTAACTTTACAGAAAATTAAATGAAATACATGGGAATGTATTAGCAAATTTATACTTGACTTTAGCGCTACTTTGCTGATTCATTTAGCTGTAAGTAGTACTGTCAAAAGCCGAGCTTGGCCGATCATGCTCAAAATTTGCAAAAATGAGATATTCACCCTTATTGTCAAGGGTGGTGATTACGGAATATCGCTTCGTACGAAACCTGCTGGTCTTCTTATGTAGGTTTCGTACGAAGCGATATTCCGTAATTACCGCCCAGGTGTAAATAGTCAAAAGTCGCGAGTTCAGACACATGCGCATACTTGTTTCCAATTTCACATAACTTTACAATCTATAAATTAAGCAAATTTGTTAAGTTACGCGAAAGTGAAGTTACGCCAAAGTAAAGTGAAAGTAACGTTCTATAAATCGCCCTTTAAGGACTGAGCATAGGATTCTTAAGCAAAGTATGAGTCGTGTCTGAAGTTTAATAATAAAAGCAAAAGTTGTAGAAGATTATTCACCAATCAAAGAAAGTATTACTAATAATTAAAAAGACATTTCGGCGTCGTGTGAACTTGGGTACTTAAACATAATTAAAATCGTTAATACGAGTGTTAATTAGCTTTTATTTTTATAAGTTCGGTCCTAATACCATTGCGGTGTCACTTGTCCTTGTCTCCCCCCTAAGTTAAAAAGAGAAAACTGTATATCGACTTGTAGTTCAGAGTTGGCGATGCCAGAAACAAATGAGCATCGAATGCACAGCCGCCCAAGACTGAAGCCCGCATCTTTTTGCTTAATTACAACAATTTTAGTGAAAACTAACTATACATTTGTTAAGTGGTGCTTAATGAATATTTAATATTTTATTGTTTACCCTCGAATTTAAGTTCACAGATGTATAAGGGCTAGTAATTATCTGATATGTTGTTTGGAGGGATTTTGTAACACTTCTAGGCAATTGCTTGTTTGGGTTTATTATTAATTTCTGTTAAATCCAACACATTTTAAAATCTTTTGAATGTCCCTAATTTAGTATCGAACTTTGCCGTATTTTTCTCATAGATCAGAATAGATAGTTTTTTTTCTCCCTGTATTTAAATTGTGCATAGTCAATGATGAGAAAACCAAGTAGATGTAGCATCATTTAAATACGTAGGCACAATATTTGGTTATCTGATAAACAGTTGCAAGTAAGGGCGGAAAGATGTTGATGTTGCCCCCTCTCCACGCTAACTTGTGTATACGTTTAACATTACAATACCGTATCATTTCCAAGGGATAAATTTATTTAAAAAAAAGTCCACAATTTTAAAGCATAATTCGTGATTAAGGTAAATAAATTATACATTTAAGCGTATTTTATAGAAAAAATTTGATACGCCTTCTGAAAAAGAAAACATTCTATTTTGTACTTTTGCATACAAAAAACCAACATGTGTTGTCGCCACTATTCACCACCGCTAATGGAGTTTTCTAACCCCACATTTGTAAATTTGTATGTGAGTTTCCAGTAACTAAACCAAATTTTTAAGAAGAAGGAAGATATAATAGTAGATTAAATGGTAAATATCAGTGTTTTTCAATGCAATATCATAAAATAGGACAGAATTAAAGAAATGTAGCAGTTGGTGTTATGATTCTTGTCAGCCTATCAGAGATAAGGTAAATATAAACACTTCCCCTAACCCCACAAAAGGTTTGATTATCAATTTACCAAATAATTTTGGCGTATAGTAATTCTATTTAATTCTCTCATCACTATAAGCTTAGGACACAATCTAAAACACGAAAAGTTCCCAACCTACCCCATAAAATACAAGGCATTATCAGTCAATAAACAATAATAAACAAGGGTTGTAAATATTCAACCATAAGGTGTAAAACCTTAACCAAAAAGAAGGAAATCATTTCCTCTATGTAAAAGAGACCGCTTTGAGATTTGAGCTCGTTTTTACTACACAACACCCCCATAAATAAGTTCTGTATTTGTGTTTATATTTAAATAGGGGATGTCTAGCCTTATATAAAAGTTAACTTTAAAGCAGTGTATGTCGGTACAACTTTTGTAGCAGGTGATATAATCCCAAAATTTGCTTAGGATCTAACACATATCAAATCTGGATTGTATGGGATTTTTATTAATGAATAAACTTATTGTGTAGAACAGAAATGGTATACTGATAAGAAAAAAAGTTTACTTATAGTACAGTCAATCCGTATGTGGACATCGACAAAATTCCTGGTAGGGCCGCCTTTTTTATATGATATAACTGGATGTCCAAAGAGTAAAACCCCAAATTGGCGTATATCTACCTATTGCAGAAACGGAGTTATGGCCCCCCAAAGGGCCCTCTTTAATTCATCACGGTGGAACTGCACCAAATTTTGCAAATAGATGTCAAATAAGGATTTAAAAAGATTTTTATAAAATAAAAATCTATAAAAAAATTCCTTCACCCCATAAATAGCCCCCAAAGAGTAATAACCAATCACGTTGGATTTACACCAAATTTTGCAGATAGATGTAAAATGAGATGCTAAAAAATATTTGTTAATAACTTTTTTTGAAAACAAAATTTAATGCCCCCCCTAAAGGGCCCCCTTCGTTTATGGCGCGAAGGAATTTTTTTTTCAAAAAAAGTTATTAAAAAATATTTTTTAGCATCTCATTTTACATCTATCTGCAAAATTTGGTGTAAATCCAACGTGATTGGTTATTACTCTTTGGGGGCTATTTAGGGGGTGAAGGAATTTTTTTATAGATTTTTAGTTTACAAAAATCTTTTTAAATCCTTATTTGACATCTATTTGCAAAATTTGGTGCAGTTCCACCGTGATGAATTAAAGGGGGCCCTTTGGGGGGCCATAACTCCGTTTCTGCAATAGGTAGATATACGCCAATTTGGGGTTTTACTCTTTGGACATCCAGTTACATCATATAAAAAAGGCGGCCCTACCAGGAATTTTGTCGATGTACCCCCCTTATTTAGGACAGATTGACTGTAGTATTATTGCTTTAAACAAGTATTTTTATTTCCTCAAAAATTTAAATGTTTTTGCAAATAATACACGCCCAGGTAGAGCACCCTTCGGGCAATCAAACCCTTCAAAGAAGCTTCTCATCAAACTATGCGAAAAATTAATATTTTAACCCTCGATTATTATTGTTATCTGTCGAAATTACAACGTAAACACGTTCGGAAAATTCGCAGCATGCCTTTGATGATATAGTCTTTGATCTCTTACCTAAGGTATTAAGAGGGAATTTTTACGAAAGATGACAATGTTTCTAAGTTTTTAGCAGACAAATTAGACAACGAATATTTGGATGAATGACATTGTATTGGGCATTTTTTAACGTTTTTAAAATAAAAAGTATTTTTTACAGAAGTTGTTGGAAATATTTAGTGTTCAAGCCATAAAACATAAACAAAGATAATGATTTTAAAAGAAAGAAAAAACGACATAAATTGTATAGCTTCCTGTGTGTTCATTGTCATTTGCTGCGCTTGGTTTACCATTTGCGATATAAGATAAATATCTAACTATGCACCTATATAAAATAAAGAATAACCACTTAGATACGTATTAGGTATTTTCATTTGGGTAGCAAGGTTATATACAGGGTGTAAAAAAAATGACGATCTTGGGACATTCTCAGGGATCCCTAGAAAATTGTCAAAAAAATCCATCATCGAGAAAAATGCGAATAAAGTTGCATAAATTTGGCAACACAGTTTGAAAAATACACCTTAAAAACTCATCTAGATTCTTGAGCATACATTTTTGCATTGGATCATATTGACATTGTTGTCAGCTTCATTTCATAAATTTTTTGTAAGTTAAATTGATTATAAAAATGTAATTTGACCATTTAAGAGATAAGCAAATGGTAAAATAATTTGAGATGGATTGTGCTTTTGTATTTGGCCATTTCTTTCGTTAATATGTGCTGTTATCTTTAAGATATAAGAGTTTAAAGTTTCACACTTTGGGGCCTCATATCTTCGAGAGAAAATGAGATTTTTTTTAAAAATTTTCTAGAAATCCCTAGACATGCCCCAACAACGTACCATCGCGTTTATGCGCCATTTTTTGGACACCCTGTATAGATTATTTTATCCCAATTATTAATTAAAAAGAGGTTTATTGTATTCACAATCTTGCACAAAATTAGCATTTTTTCGGCGACTATTCCCGTCACTGTCTACTGTCTCTCAATTAAAGTAAGTTTTTTATCTAGTTTTAGGCAAAATAGGAAGTGCAATAAGACCATTTTTAATTAATTATTCCAAATTGGTACAGTTAAGCAAGCAGTTTTAGGTGATAAGAAAGCTTCTTATTGAACCAATCTATCAGCAACAATAAACAAAATTACAAAATTGTTAGGAA
Organism: Cartodere bifasciata; assembly: GCA_963920755.1. Taxonomy (NCBI): domain Eukaryota; kingdom Metazoa; phylum Arthropoda; class Insecta; order Coleoptera; family Latridiidae; genus Cartodere; species Cartodere bifasciata. Next base: position 11,746,546 of record OY987199.1, read on the forward strand.
GTTTTGACAATCTTTATACACTCTACCGGCGGTGGTAACTCCATTTCTAGGGGGGCTACAAATGTCAAAAGTTTAAAAGTAAGATATTTGGGATCAAGTATTTGTAGTGAAGTAGACTTAAAGGGGTGTAGTTTTTAAACGGCCTAGCCTAGGACATGTAGTGTATATGTCTATTTGTTCGTCCTCTATCTACCCTATTAAAAGATGCACTTGTTTTGGGAATACCCTGTATGTATATCAAGTAGCTTAGGGCTCTACAAAGTGTCCATATTATTAAGAGGTCCTTTCTTTGACCCTTTGAAGTATCTCAGTATCTAATACAGCAACTGTCAAATTTCCTGGCAATCCTTGCTAACTTAGAGATGGAATAGATGTACCTTTGTTTAGTCCGCCATCAGGGCAGAATAGCTGCAGTGTAAACTCAGTTCGACCAAACGTACGTAAGTCTTTGTAGTCCAATTCAGAGATCAGAGTAGCCTAGGGCCGGCAGTGTTAGAGCCCTTTTACAATGGTTAGGTTAGCGCCTTGTGATTGTGTAATTATTGTTCATTTGTTTGCCAGTTCAAACGCAGACCATCTCTGATCTAATACAGTAATACCACACTTACTACATGCCATAACAAATTAACTAGGTTTGTTTCTATCCTTGTTTTCTTTGGGATGTTCTTCGGGAGTATTATTTAATCATTGGTGTAAATTAGGTTCTTTTAAAAGTGTCACATCTTCAGATATCAAAGTAAAAATGTAACTCTGATATTATTTTTGCACATGAATGGAGAATGTCGCGAAGCATAGAAACTGTGATTATGTAATATTGTCTGTCTAAAATCAACAAAAAACAGCACTTTCTGATAATTTCTCAGTGGGTTTATAAGAATTAATTTTAATTAAAAATTGTGCTTACCAGCAACATAAATAAACAAAGTTCAAGTTGACATATTCTAAAGGTCCATCAATCAGCGTTTAAATACAGAATTTTGGCAATTTCGAAGCACTATCTTTTTGCATTTTAAATTGCCAAAATTCTGTATTTAAACGCTTATTGATGGACCTTTAGAATATGTCAACTTGTGCTTCGTTTAATTATGTTGCTGTTAAGCACATTTTTAATTAAAATTAATTTTTATAAACCCACTGAGCAATGACCAGAAAGTGCTGTTTTTTGTTGATTTTTGGCAACCAACATTACATAACCACAGTTTCTATGCTTCGCGACATTCTCCGTGAAATTTGTGTAGCAACTTATCAACTGACCAAATTTTTGCTAAAATTATCAAGTTATGTAAATTTTTCAAAATTACTACTAATTGGAAATTGGAAATATTTCTACAAATTATAAAAAAATCAGGTTTCGCGTTTGAAGTTGCTCTTAAAAGCTCGTAGCAGAAAACTAAAAGCGTTAAAACTATTTAACTGTCTGATTCGGATTCAGCAGCTCGTTTTGCATAAGCACTAATGGCACTTGTTGGTGGCAAAAATTATTTAGGACCGTGACATTACAAAAGCTGAGAATATTTGGACCCTTACCCCTTAGTTCAAAATGAGGTAAATTTTGAAAAAATAGATTCGCCTGGAACTGTGTTTTTAAGGTTATTAGAAGCCGTACAAGACAAATCTGCTATCGGTATTTCTCCAAGTGCTTTCGTTTTTTTTCTAGAGCTTTTCAAAAGTGGTAAAATTTTAAGAACATTTTTTTTTGTCCTTGATTTTTTAACAAAACCTATTTTGTAGACTACTTTTTTGGCTGTAGAATACGAATCTGCATTTGGATTTCATTCAAAAAAATGTTTGTGCAAATTTGAACACATGAAAAGAAAATCAGGAGTCGCGTTTAAAGTTGCCCTTAAAAAAAAAGCCTAAAAAGATGCTTAAAACGCAGATAATTTATCAATATTTATCATCTCTCATGTTGCATACCTATTGCTACAAGAAGACCAAAAGAAGGTATCAAAGTCGACTTGATAGTTGATGTGATTCCAAATCTCGATTCATCATAGGAGGCCAGATCTTAAGATTTACGAAGAATATCGACGGTAGCTTTGGAAGTTGTCAGTCATAGGGTGCCTTGAATAACAAATGAATCACTTCTTGAACCACGGAACACTTGATTTTTATTTCTATACCCATAACCTGTCTTTAATATGCTTCTACACAGTAGATGAATCAAAAGTTTTATTGAAGATATTTTTCAGGTGCATGTATCGAACTAAAGCTACGTTCACTATTGTCAGTACGAAACTTAAATAAGTTAAGAAATTTGAGATATGGAGGGCGATTTATAGAACGTTATTTCCACTTTACTTCCGCTTTACTTCGGCGTAACTTTAGAGAAAATTAAATAAAATACATGGGAATGTATTAGCAAATTTATACTTCACTTTAGCGCTACTTTGCTGATTCATTTAGCTGTAAGTAGTACTGTCAAAAGCCGAGCTTGGCTAATCATGCGCAGAATTTGCAAAAATGAGATATTCATCCTTATTGTCAAGTGTAGTGATTACGGAATATCGCTTCGTACGATACCTGTTAGGTCTTCTTATGTAGGTTTCGTACGAAGCGATATTCCGTAATTACCGCCCAGGTGTAAATAGTCAGAAGTCGCGAGTTCAGACACATGCGCATAACTGTTTCCAATTTCACGTAACTTTACAATCTATAAATTAAGCAAATTTGTTAAGTTACGCGGAAGTGAAGTTACGCCGAAGTAAAGTGAAAGTAACGTTCTATAAATCGCCCTTTAGAATTAATAAGTGAGTTTATTAATCGTCATTTAACATATCGTCAAATCGTCATTTACGAACTAGTTACAATGCTTTTTTGCACATCGTACATCATTATTAAATAAATTATAAAATAAAACAGTTATTTCACCAACTAACAGAAACAATGCGTCGGCCATTCAAATTTATTAAAGTTGAAGAAGAAGAAGAGCTGTAACCGAACTTTTATTAATTGTAAATAGAAAATAAATGTTATTTCCTTAAAATGTGGTAAAATGATCTGCTTCTCATTTTTTCCAACGGTAAATATTTAATTTCTTTTGGTTTTTGCTGCTTGAACCGTAATTAAAGCTACTTTAACATTTGTAATGTAGAAACAGATAGTAATTTTAAACATAGAAGAGCGTTACTATGGGCTCGTATCCATGCATTAATAGGGGTTATTAATCAACGATTTGGAGTGCGTTAATGAATGTCTTTAATAAACGATGTGCGAAAAAAATTATAAGGTTATCTCTCACAAAGAAATGATGTGTGAACTCAGCATTAGATATTAAGTGGACCAAGATAAAAAAAAAACAAAAAGCCATAGCTACCGTAGATACATCAAAAATGATGTATTATCTTCTGAACTGACATATGAATGTCGATCCAAAGGCTACTTGATTATACTTCGCGTTATATTCAAAACACAAATAAAAGTAATAAATTGATCGTAGCTGGCTGTAAATCAAAATTGATGATGGAGTCGATTAGGATTCAATGATTCAATTAGACAATATTATTTAAGTACAAGAAAAATAAGTGCTTAATGTATTTTAGATTATTTGTAAATGAAAGGGCAATGATCACTCTGACCTTGGGTATTTATTTTTTAAACTCTTCGTAAACAAAATTATTTAATTTTTCTGTTTTTAGTTACAGTTATTACAATATACATAGAAGAAATATTGCCAGAGTTCAAGTATCATTATTAGAAGAATGAATCGGTATTTTTCGAAGCGTTTCAATTTTTTATATGCCCCATCTAAATATTCTCTAAGATATATTTTTAACGACACTTGCAAGAGATAATTAAAATCGTTACGCAAAGTGATTAGAGTTGTCACGTCTATTTTTTTTTTCTTGTGTAATTATCTATGAAACTATGCTTATCTTGATTTTTTAAGTTTATGATCTACTGATGTGCAAATCAAAAGTGGTTTCATTTATCAGATGTAGATGATACAGTGTTTAAAAATTGACTGGGATTGTTGGGGCATGTTTAGGGACCCCCAGAAAGATTGTTAAAAAAAAATCATCTTGGAGATATGAGGCCCCAAAGTGCGAAACTTGAAACGCTTATATCTTGAAGATAACAGCTCATTTAAATTAACGAAAGAAATGGCTAAATACAAAGGCACAGTCTATCTAAAATTATTTTACCATTTGTTTATCTTTTGAATGGTCAAAATACATTTTTATAATGGATTTAATTTTACAAAAATTGTATGAAATGAAGCTGCAAACAATGTCAGTAAAACCTAACGCAAAAATGTATGATCAAGAATCTAGATGAGTTTTTAAGATATATTTTTGCAATCAGTGTTGTCGAACTTATGCAACTTTGTTTGCATTTTTCATTATAATATAACAGATGGATTTTTTTAAAATTTTTCTATGGATCCCTAGACATGCTCCAACAACGTACCATCGCGTTTATGCGCCAATTTTAAGACATCCTGTATTAGTCAAATCAAAAGTGTTATTTTCGTATCTTTCTATCAAAATGTAAATGATATAAATGAACGAAAAAGCGAATGTCGAAAATGCACATTAAAGATGCGGGTAGGTCTTTCTGTTTATTGAATCCTTCACTCACCCTCTTCCTTTCACTTTTGTTTTAACGATAACGGCTTTGTTTGAAGAGACACATTAGAAACTAAATCACCCTTTAGAGAAACGTAAATTTTAATACATTTTAGCAATAAGTGCCACATTACTTAGGTAAAGGGTTGAGTTTTGAATCCTCTTCTTTTTGAATTATTACACCACAGTTAAAGGGTTGAAAGTTTTTTACCCATATATGGACCTCATTATTAAGTTGGCAAAATATTGTTACTTTTAAAAACGTCTAGCGAAAAAAATATTGTTGCTTTTTTTCTACAATTCAACCAGTATTATTATACTCTTTGCAAAAGAGTATATTGCGATTACTCGGACTTTCTCTAAAATCCTTAATATTCATCCTAGAGCAAACATTTTTGCAGATTCGTTCGCTTCATGACTTTTTAAGACTTTTATTTTTTGTCCGTTTGTCTGTAACGAAATTTGTGACCACCATAACTCAAGAACGGTTTATCGGATCGGCTTGAGATTTAACAGAAAAATCAATCCTATTTAGAGGAAGGGCCCTATTGTTTTTGGAAAAAATCAAGTAATAAATAGAGAATTAAAAACACCCCCAAAGTAGAAAAAAATTCATATTTTTGTTAATATCAACTTTACGAAAGAAATATTTTTAATAAAATTAAAGATAGTATTTTTCCCTATAAAAAAGCATCTGGTATTTTTTTTGTATCCCCATTAGTTTATAAAAAAAATTAGTTTTACGTTTCTTTCAATAAAATATAAAATGCACCTTTTTAATCATCTACTGCGAAGAGCATCATATAGAATGTGTAACAATTATATAACAAACAAAAAAAAAGTCATAAAAAAGACCCAACCCATTCATTGATCTAACCCGCTCTTGTTTGTTTCCTACGATTTCTAGTATTATTCCTTAGATAAAGTATGGGTCCAATATTCCATATGTGTAGATATTTCATCTAATTTCCACTGGTCCAAAAAAGCATCCCTTAGCAGGAAGGTTTTTACGCATCGTAGATCCAAGGTGGCCATGCTTGTGGATTCCAGATGTTACTGCGACCCGATAAATTCAGTGTTTCTGCGCGTTTGCTCTGTCATTTCTTTGTTAATTAGAAGCAAAAAGCGTCAATAAATTAGATCTTTAAACGTACCCCTTTATCTGCTTTTACCGATATCAGCTACAGTCTTTTACAAAGCTACAAAGATGTCAAACTACTAGATACTGCACTTAAACAAAAACACAAAAAACCAGACCTAAATTGTAACACTTTTCTGTTTTTCTAACCAATAAAAAACTCATTCAAGAAACTAAAACTGTATAAGAAATATAAGAATCTTCTTGTGCCACCTGTATCTGTCCTAAATAATATGGGTACATCGACAAAATTCCTGGTAGGGTCGCCTTTTTTATATGATGTAACTGGATGTCCAAAGAGTAAAACCCCAAATTGGCGTATATCTACCTGTTGCAGAAACGGAGTTGTGGCCCCCCAAAGGGCCCCCTCTAATTCATCACGATGGAACTGCACCAAATTTTGCAATTATATGTTAAATAAGGTTTTAAAAAGATTATTATAAAATAAAAATCACTAAAAAAAAATCCTTCACTCCCTAAATAGCCCCCAAAGAGTAATAACCAATCACGTTGGATTAACACCAAATTTTGCAGATAGATGCTTTTTAAGATGCTTAAAAATATTTCCTTATAACTTTTTTGTAAAAAATAATTCCTTCGCCGCATAAACGAAGGGGGCTTTTAAGGGGGGCATTGAATTTTTTTTTTTTTTAAGTTATTAATAAATATTTTTTAGCATTTCATCTTACATCTATCTGCAAATTTGGTGTAAATCCAACGTGATTGGTTATTACTCTTAGGGGGCTATTTAGGGGGTGAAGGAATTTTTTTTGAGATTTTTTTTATAAAAATCTTTTTAAAACATTTTTTGACATCTATTTACAAAATTTGGTGCAGTTCCAACCGTGTTGAATTAAAGGGGGAACTTTGGGGAGCCATAACTCCGTTTCTGCAACAGGTAGATATACGCCAATTTGGGGTTTTACTCTTTGGACATCCAGTTACATCATATAAGAAAGGCGGCCCTACCAGGAATTTTGTTGATGTCCACATACTGTACTAAATTTAGGAGATGTTTTTAACATTTAAGTAGATGCAGTATCTAGTAGTGTTATTTCTTTGGACTTGAAAGTAACCCTTTATTTCCATTTTAGCACAGCCCTCTTTATATTCTCTTAAATTTATCCGCTTCTACTCGATTTGGAGGCTTTTTAGCACATGTGTCCCCATTTCTTTAGATTTAGAGCCTCATTAACTCTAGTAGAAGTCAAATATTGATAAAAGTTAGTGTCGCTACTATCCATTTAGAGTTTAAAAAAAAGAGTCACCTATGAAAACTAGAATATTTTTCTTTGAAAAGTTAAATGTTCCTCAAAGTTGGCATTACATTTCAAATTTACTGACATTAAAAATTGACAAAATTCCAAAAATAATATGACAGTTACATAAAACAGGCGTAAAAATTGGAAAAAAGAAACAATTTTTGCTTCAGATGTGAGAATTCATGAAGAAAATTGTAGACATTTTTGTAAAAGTGCTAATTTATCCTATGATACCTAAAAGAACTTCTTAACAATGAGTACTCACATAAATAATTCCTATTTTGTGTAAACTTTTAAATGGTTTAATGATTAGTGCATTATAAAGTAATTTAATAAAAATATGAATACTTATGTATGTTGAGACCATTATTTTTGAGTCAGATGCCTTAAACATGTTTTTTAATGCATATTTAATTTTTTTTTGACTTTTCTTACATAACTAGCAAACCTAAGACATTAATGACAATATACAGGGTAAAATCTGTCACCCTATGGCTCGTCTACTCTGTTTTTTTTTAATTCTAAATGGATAATAAATGCAAATCAATTGTCTTAAGTCAGAATCTCGTAGGATCAGTTTTTATTTTAATTTCCTAAAAAATCTGTAAAACTAGTTTAATGAAATGATTTATTTAAACAGAAATTTAGGACAATAAATGTTGCCTTTTAAAATAAAACATTTAAATTTGTTCCATTCTTGGAATTTTATAATTAATACGAAAAATTCTGAAATAGCTATTATTTAATTTTTTTAGATCTTAAACACACATATTTTGTGCTTCTGACCATGGGAAAACATTTACTAAGAAAATATAGTAAGCAAAATACTACATTAAGATTTTAAATTATTGTAATTTTTATGTAAGTAGAATGTTCATATTTTATTATCTATTCGTTTTATTGTTATTACATACAAAAAAGGTTAACTTACAATTTTTATTTGGGTTCTAATTTGTGTTTTATTGTTTCTAATTTTAATTTTGATTTTAATCGTCAATGCTTAATGTCTTGCCATTTATTTAATTAAAATAAGTAATATTAAGACATATTAATATTTATTTTATTTGAATATTACAAAAAAGTTAACATCTTACTTTCAAATTTAAAGAAAACACTTTCAAGCGTTTCTTCTTTATAGTAAAATTCTTAATTAACAATATCGATGTAAAATCACCCCTTTAGTTCATTAGTCAATCCCATAGTTATAAGCCATTGTTCCAATATCTTCCAATATATCTCAAAAGTAATAAGAAAACCGGTATCACTATCAAAGGGTGACTCCCAAAGATTTTGCACTATTAGACATAGTTAAAAATAAAAATTAGACTTGGGCATGAGCTTTTACTTAAAATCTCTAGTTTATCTAATGGCTGGTTTAGATGTACTAGCCCTCCAAATTTTAAACTTTTGGAGCACTTCCCCTATTTTGGGACATTTCTCTTCCACCCACTTCCACTATTCTAAGGTGTAGCACATTGCTTAGCAACTTACAAATGTATTCTTTTCTATGTTTCTTAATCAACCCGCGCGCTTAGTGACAGATTGCCTAAAATATGGAATAGTTTTATCTTTATTTTGTTTATTTATCGTGGCGTTAATAAAAAATACCTTGAATGTAAGAAAAGCAATAAATTAAGTAGAAAAATAGGCGGTAATGTCACTTTGACAATGAAGTAAAGGTATAGATTTAAGAAGGTGGAAGGGGAAAAAATGGCTGTTAAAGCTGATCCTATGGAGTGCTTTACATCTTTAATTCTTTATAATTAGGTAAAAAAAAGAAAATTATGACTCATTTACAAAAGGATTTCCGTGAATGTTTAAAATAATCCGCATTTTTTGGATGCACGGACTTTGCATTTAAAGTAAATTTGTAAATGAGTCATAATTTCCTTTTTTACCTAATTATAAAGAATTAAAGATGTAAAGCACTCTCTAAATTATACAAACCTTTTAGATGGTACGTAGAATGTTTTAAACCGGCAGTTTGTTGTTTTTTGGTGTATTAGCTTTATATTTGATAAAAATTTAAAATTCAAAAATAATTTCAGTTTGCATCTGAAACGACAAATTTTATGACAGATCTCCAAGGTAACCCCAACCAATTTTTGTACGAATACGCTCCATTTAACGCAATTATCAAATTTAATTTTCTAGTAATGCAAATTCTTTGATGCGTCTTAACAACCCTTTCGCTACTTCTTCTTGTTCTTGTCGTTAATTTTACCCCTCCACCCTTATTTGTGTTGAAATGAACTGAGTAAAATTTAAATAAATCAATGAGAAGTGCAATAAATCTGACATTCGATAAGTGGAACTAAGCAGAGCGTAATGGTTTTTGTAGAAAGTTGGGGGTGGGCATAAAGGGGTAGGTATACGAATAAGGGTAGCCAGAAGCTTCTAAGTTATATTTCTTGTCGAGTAAATTAACAGAGCTATAGATCTTAAGACAAAAACAGTGAATGTTGGATCTAGTCAATAGACAGTATTTGGGTGAAATTTAAGGGATGAATTATTCCAACAGGGTGGTTTTTGCAAACTGAATTGCGTTTTTATTTATTTAAAAAAATTCTGTTTAGAAAAAGGCCTTTAATTTTGACATACAGACATATTTTGCATAGGGGTTGATTTTAAGGCTATGGATTCAAATCCAAAAATGGGATATTCTGTGCACTCGAAAGTTCGTAAAAGTCATCTCCCTGAATGTCAGTTATTTTCGAAATTCAACAAAATATGCAAGGAGTAATGCATCAATAACCATGATCAAAATATTCAGGATAATGTTTGTGATACATCGAAGTGGTACTGAGTGCAAGATATAATAAAAATATGGTAAAGTAGTACTTTTGGTGTTTTTCTTTCTACATTGAAATCGTTGAACGAGCACATCTACATTAGGGAAAAACGTAAGTTGCAATTTTAATCATTTACAAGCAAAAAAACCATGGTAAATTAACGTATTATGGTTTGGCATAGACCACGTTATGTATATAAACCAAAAAATGTATCCGTAGTTAAAAAAAAAAAAGTTTAATAATTTTTGAAGTCAGAATTTCGTCACAAAGAAATAACCGATTTAAATGAATCCCAAATACGTTTGTAGCCCTATTTTTCTAGTTTTCAAAACTACATTTAGATTTAATATACGATGAGGCCCTCATGTAGATGTGCTATTTAGTAGGATTGACGGGAGCTCATGACTTAACGAGCTTCTAGGAGCACACATTAGAAGATCTGTGAATTTGAAACCCTAGTCGTAATACATTAAGGGTTAAAGACATTTTTTAAAGCAAAAAAGCAATACTTGCCGAAGTAAGAAACGAAAAAAAAAACGAAACAAAATAAAAAACAGTTAACCGAATAGCCTAAAAAACGTAAATGCGAAAACCACAAAATAGAGTGCCGAAAAAAAAATAAAGGGATATTTCCACCCCTATTTCTCGTTCTTTTATATCAGAGAGTGTTATGCTGCAACAGGTTGCTTGCTATTGATATCAGTTTATTGGAAAATGGGGTATTTTACAAGAACATCCGACTTTTTACCAGTTTTACGAGTTTTCAATGCTGATTGACACAAGGGGTGAATTTATATTACAAAACGTAGTAGGCGTCGCGTCGCTCGGCTGTTGGATTCAATGAATGAACCGATTGGAAAAACATCCAATTGAGGTTTTTCTTTTGTTATTGACCACTTTGTCATTCAATAGCCTACTAGGGATTCTTTTATTTTTAGAGTTTTTTGACCGACACGGTTTTATTTGTATTCTATGTTCTTTTGATTTGATTCGGTTAGGGATGATTGATATTTTTATTCCATTCGTTGACATGCACGATAAATAATTTTTGCCCTTGCCAAAAATACACAACAGCCAGATTTAGAAAACAGAGTGTCCAAAAAATGGCGCATAAACGCGATGGTACGTTGTTGGGGCATGTCTAGAAAGCCCCAGAAAACTTTTAAAAAAAATCTACCTAAAATACCCTCGGAGATGAGGTCCCAAAGTGCGAAACTTTAAACGCTTATAGCTTGAAGATAACAGCACATTAACGAAAAAATTGGCTAAATACAAAGGTACAATGTCACTTAAATTATTTTACCTTTTGTTAATCATTTTAATGGTCAAATTACATTGTTATAATCCATTTAATTTTTCAAAAATTTGATGAAATGAAGCTGACAACAATGTCAATATGATCTAATGCAAAAATGTAAGTTCAAGAATCTAAATAAGCTTTTAAGATGTATTTTCCTAGACTGTGTTGCCGAACTTATGCAACTTTGTTCGCATTTGTCTCGATGAACATAACAGATGGATTTTTTTGACAATTTCCTAGGGATCCTTGGGAATGCCCCAAGAGCGTACCACCGCGTTTATGCGCCATTTTTTGGACACCCTGTATGTGGTTATACATCTATTCAGGAAGCTAAATCCACAAAATGCACACTAATAAAAGTTTAGGGTTAGCGTGGTAGCCCCCCAAAAAGCCCTTTTTAATTTGCAACATTAGATCACGATGGCTCTGCACCAAATTTTACAAATAGGTGCTAAATAAGATTATAAAAAGATTTTTGAAAAAAGTATTCCTCTAAAAAAAATTCTTCTTTCGCTAAATAGCCCCCTAGGAGTAAACACTTTTTTTTTTAATGTCTACACCCCTCTAAGGGGCCCCCTTTTCAGATAGGATGAAAAAAAGTAACTACCTATCTTGGGCCAATGTTATAAAATCGTTTTTCTGTTCGGAAATACGCACCCAGATTAAAATTACGTATTTCTAGTAACGCTTCAACTGATTTAAAATTATTAACCAAGAGAATTGAATGAATGGAAATTCAAAGACGAAAGGAATCATCAGTTGTAATTAGTTTTTAAAAATCATTTCTGTTCTCATTACTAACCCTTTTTAACAGTGGCTTATGATTTCCTTTTAAAATATAAGCCTTTGGCTAATTTTGTTGTCCATCAGAAAGTTCAAAAGAAATAATAATTTGATTTTACTTTATTTCAAAAGATATTTTGATGTAAATTTAGATTGCCAAGTCAATTATCGTGCTACAAAAAATAATAAATAAGATTTTAAATCTGGAGCAAAACGCAGGCTGACGTTCTTTATAAAAATTAAAACTGCTTATAAAGAAAAAAATTTAAATAACTTTTAAAATACAAAATTGAATACTTTCAAAGAAAAATTATCTCAACAACAATGTCTTGCCTAGTTAATTTTAACTTTTGGCAACGATGCACCACATCAATAGACTATTTCCTACTGATTCCTAAAATGCAAACATGGACCCACCAGTCTTAGCGCCCATCCTAAGACAGCTCTACCAAAAACAGGCGGAGTGTCCCGGAAATACATGGATGCTTTGCGCCAGTTAAAACCCGCGGAAAATGCACAAGTGACACACCGCAAGATTAAGACATTTTAAGACAATTAAATGATTCCAATTTAAAGAATCTTACATAAACAGCTAAATGTTAAAAAAAAAATCTGTTGGGCAGCCCAATTTTTTATGGAGGCACAAAAGTAGAATTAGTGATCCAGAATTTTGGGTCTGTTGGGCAGAGGAGTTTCATAAATCGCATACAAAACTGCGAATGATGACCAATCATAAATGTATATAAAAAAAAAAATAACTGACAATAAGCTTGTAGGGGGTTTCATGTAAAGAATAAGCCAAAAAGAGGTATACCGCGTTTCCTTGCAGCTCGCGAGGTTAACTAAAAATTGTACTGTGGCGAAACCACTTGTCGTATCTTAACAAAACTTTCGGTATAGTCCTAATAAACTTGAAGGGTTTGTTTGGCACTTGTGGTGCCGTTGGTGGCGCCCCCTATTTGTCTATGTGCAAAATATAAAAGACAACCCTCGTACCGGCTAAATTGAGGATCATCACTATGTTTTTTGCGTATAAATCCGTGCTTTCATCCCCTAAAAATCTCACTAAAACAATAAAGCTATAAAAAGATCAACATGATCTAATAAAAAAGCTCTCCCTCTGTCCGCAGGTCAGAGTATTGGTCACAAGAGATTAGAAAATAAAAATAAGGCAGAATCACATTTTTAGGGTTGTTAAAGGTAAACCCCTACGGCCCTTAAATCCTAAAGTTGTAAAAATAACCCTTAAATGATTCCCATTGAGTATTACCTCGATAGCGATACTTTCAACATCATAAAAATACCTAAAACTACCCTTATTTCGTCGACGCTATTTGACCAACCGAATGTTAACATTTAAATCGTATAAAAATAATGATTTTGTGTGTCTTACAAATTAGGGGTTGGATTTAGAAAAATGTCTTGTTCTTTTCTTACCAAATGAACAAGTGCTAAAAAACGCCTTATAAAACTTTTTATACTATTTTTTATATTTGCTTCATTTAATTTATTAAAAAGCATTTTTAATTTGAATTAAAAACTTAGCGATTGGCAACATTGACATTTTGAAATAAAAACCAAATTTAGGTCAGACATATTGAATAATGACATTTGTAAACTTTATACTCACTTAATACTGAATAAATAGGCGTTTTTGAGAAAATGTAACCGTTGATATCGTTTCTCCAATTCTTCTAGTTATTCTATTTAGTCTCTACAAAAAAACCATGTCTCCGATAGTTTATAATAGTAAAATTTGTAAATAAAAAGTACCTTGCAAGGGAAGAATTCATCTTTTTGCATCTGGAAAACCAACCAATAAAATCAAATGTTGGGTTTAATAATGAAGCAATTCAGAAACTTTAAAAAACCAAATTTCGGGTTTCATAATGTGCATATTATAGAACGCAAATATAAAAATAAGTTTTTATGATTTTTTAAGAATAACCGAAAAAAAGAGGGGGTTAATTTTCGACAATCTGTATGTGAAGTAAAGAAAATGATAAAGGAACTCTTTAAATTTCAATCCAACATAAAAATGACATGGCTAACTACCATTTTTGATGTGCAAACAATGAAAACTTATTCTAGCGTATTAAATATAAAAAATCTCAATAAGTAAGACGTCGTTTGCAGACAACCATGTAAAATTATTGTCGTGATTTTTTATACCACTTCCGTTCAATTTGCCCCAATTATTATAAAACTAAGTGTTTTATAATTTATAATAATCAATCCATACAATAAAAGAAAAAAAGACCGACGTTTTTTTTTCTTTTCTTTGATGGTTAATTTGTTTAGTTGGTAATTATGTTTATTGTTAAATTTGACGTTAGGCAACTGGACTGTGACTTTATTATTTAAAAGCTAAATTGTTTTGTTTGGTGAAGAGTCTTTTATGTTTAAATCCTGGAAATTATTTAAAAAAAAAACGATTTATCTGTTAATATACAAGCAAGAGAATTTTCTTATAGACAAGTGCTGAAAAACGCCTTATAAAACGAGTTTTTTATACTATTTATTATATTTACTTTATTTAATTTATTAAAAAGCATTTTTAATTTGAATTAAAAACTTAACTTAAAATTTTATTTTTATTAGATTGGCAACATTGTCATTTGGAAGTAAAAAGTAAATTAAGGTCAGACATATTGAATAATGACATTTGTAAACTTTACTGACTTAATACTGAATGAATAGGCGTTTTTGAGAAAATGTAACCGTTGATATCGTTTCTCCAATTCTTCTAGTTATTCTCTTTAGTCTCTACAAAAAAACTATGTCCCCTGATAGTGTATAATAGTAAAATTTGTAAATAAAAAGTACCTTGCAAGGGAAGAATTCATCTTATTGCATCTGGAAAACCAACCTAATAAAATAAAATTTTGAGTATAACAAGAGCGGGTTAGATGAGTGAGAGGGATCATTTAAAAAGTTAAACTTCACAGATAGCTCATTTTTTATGACTATTTTTTTATTTTTATATATTTATAGGGCATATAATTGTTACACATTATATATGATACTCTTCGCAGTAGATGATTAAAAAGGTGCATTTTTTATTTTATTGAAAGAAACGTAAAACTTATTTTTTTTGTAAACGGGTGGGGATACAAAAAAATTACCAGATGCTTTTTTATAGGGAAAAGTACAATCTTTAATTTTATTAAGAATATTTTTTTTCGTAAAGCTGATATTAAGGAAAATATGAATTTTTTTCTACTTTGGGAGTGTTTTTAACCCTCTATTTATTACTTGATTTTTTTCCAAAAACAATAGGGCTCTTCCTCTAAATGGGATTGATTTTTGTGTTAAATCTTAAGTCGATCCGATAAACCGTTCTTGAGTTATGGTGGTCACAAATTTCGTTACAGACAGACGAACAAAAAATTGAAGTCTTAAAAAGTCATGAAACGAACGAATATGTAAAAAATTTTGCTCTAGGACAAATATTAACGATTTTAGAGAAGGTCCGACCAATCGCAATATACTCTTCGACTTTGTCTGCGAAGAGTATTTTAATGAAGCAATTCAGCAATCTTAAAAAAACAAATATCGTGTTTTATAATGTGCTAGAAAATACGCTCCCGGAAATTTCAACCCCTTTAGTGGTTAGAGGCAGCCACTAGGCCACCAGCGGCTGCTTTTTGATTTTATCTCAGCTGAACGTTTGTGCAAAGGCTGAACTTTGTTGTATTTTAATTTTATTAGCCATATTGTTCCTAACTTTAATCAATTTAGAATTTCAAATCTGTCGGTTGAACGGCCCGTGAAGTTCGTTGCTTTGGGATAAATTATTTGATATTTTCCACCCATACCTAAGTACCTACGTCTTTTGATTTAAATTAAACGAAACAATCGGTTGTTGTGTTTCAATTTTCAGTAGCTTATAGGCTGATTTATACAACGTTACTTTCACTTTACTTCGGCGTAACTTCACTTCCGCGTAACTTAACAAATTTGCTTAATTTATAGATTGTAAAGTTACGTGAAATTGGGAACAGGTATGCGCATGTGTCTGAACTCGCGACTTCTGACTATTTACACCTGGGCGGTAATTACGGAATATCGCTTCGTACGAAACCTACATAAGAAGACCAACAGGTTTCGTACGAAGCGATATTCCGTAATCACCACCCTTGACAGTAAGGGTGAATATCTCATTTTAGCAAATTTTGCGCGTGATCGGCCAAGCTCGGCTTTCGACAGTACTACTTACAGCTAAATGAATCAGCAAAGTAGCGTTAAAGTGAAGTATAAATTTGCTAATACATTCCCATGTATTTTATTTAATTTTCTGTAAAGTTACGCCGAAGTAAAGCGGAAGTAAAGTGAAAGTAACGTTCTATAAATCGGCCATATTTCCTAAGGCTACAGATTCAAATTCACAGATCTTCTAATGTGTGTTCCGCAAAAAGCGCACGAGCTCATGACTTTCTACGTATACTTTTTACAGAACTGAAATTTTAGCAGTTGTCTAAGAAGACTTTTAGCCTTCTTTTACATGCATTTACAAAAATGTATGACTTCCGATTTAAGGAAATGACACTAATTTTGTATTTTTAAATGAAACACCCTATATATTTTGACATTTTTAGGAACATTCTATTAATAAGAATACAATCTTTTAAAAAAAAAATAATGTATTACCAATATTAACGATTCTATAGTACTTTGAAAATGAGCTAATTTGGTCCTACAGAGAATGCTGCTATCTATGCTTCAGGACTCTATGACTAAGATAGACGATTATGATGAAATTAGGTGATTTTCATAGAGCTATAGAATCGTTAATATTAGTGATACATCATTTGCGTAAAAACGATTGTATTCTTATTAATAGAATGTTCCTAAAAATGTCAAAATATATAGGGTGTTCGATTTAAAGATACAAAATTAATGTAATTTCCGCTTAAATCAGAAGTCATACAGTTTTGTAAATACATGTAAAAGAAAGCTAAAATTCTCCTTA
The DNA here is from genome assembly GCA_963920755.1 of Cartodere bifasciata. Classification (NCBI taxonomy): domain Eukaryota; kingdom Metazoa; phylum Arthropoda; class Insecta; order Coleoptera; family Latridiidae; genus Cartodere; species Cartodere bifasciata. The sequence continues at coordinate 11,763,361 of OY987199.1, forward strand.
GACAACTCCTAAAATTTTAAATCTGTAGAAACTATACGAAGAACGTTATGAGCTCGTGCGCATTTTGCGGGACACACGGTAAACACTTATATTATTATTATTGTTCCGTAATTTAAAATGGCATTATATGGTTGGGGTCACTAAAAGAAATTATTTTGGCCACAGGCGAAAGAAACAATATGGAAAATGTAATACCTAATAAGCAATTATTATATAAAGTAATAAAATTATATTCTTGATATCCATGAAATTTGAGAGAGCAATTAAAGAAAAAAAAAGGTGTGATTTAACAAATGGAGAAGTTTCTCTTTGCACCAAAAAGTTTGAGTTTTTTTTTTTAAGTTCAACTTAGGATACAATTTTTGAAACTATTTTTAACAATAGTTGATAAAATACTGAAATGGAATGTATTAACAAATTTATACTTCACTTTAGCTTTACTTTGCTGATTCATTTAGCTGTAAGTAGTACTGTCAAAAGCCGAGCTTGGCCGATCATGCGCAAAATTTGCAAAAATAAGATATTCACCCTTATTGTCAAGGGTGGTGATTACGGAATATCGCTTCGTACGAAACCTGCTGGTCTTCTTATGTAGGTTTCGTACGAAGCGATATTCCGTAATTACGGCCCAGGTGTAAATAGTCAGAAGTCGCGAGTTCAGACACATGCGCATACCTGTTCCCAATTTCACGTAACTTTACAATCTATAAATTAAGCAAATTTGTTAAGTTACGTGGACGTGAAGTTACGCCGAAGTAAAGTGAAAGTTACGTTCTATAAATCGCCCTTTAAATATTTTCTTGGTGTTGGCGAATGGTAAATACTTTTGAAAGTTGGTTGTAAAACCATAAGATTGTACATTTTACATTAAAATCAAAGAGTTTTATTTATGTTTAGGTCGTAAATACTTTATAGCCAGAGAAATGATTGCTTGACAATTTGCCGTGACATGTGTGAAAATTTAAATATTAGGCATTTTCTCATTTTGGTTACATATATAGACATTATTACATGCACATTATTATAATGTTTGCAAAAGAGTATGTTGCGATTACTCGGACCTTCTCTAAAATCGTTAATATTCATTCTAGAGCAAACATTTTTTGCAGATTCGTTCGTTTCATGACTTTTTAAGACTTTTATTTTTTGTCTGTCTGTCTGTAACGAAATTTGTGACCACCATAACTCAAGAACGGTTTATCGGATCAACTTGAGATTTAACACAAAAATCAATCCCATTTAGAGGAAGAGTCTCATTGTTTTTGGAAAAAATCAAGTAATAAATAGAGGGTTAAAAACATCCCCAAAGTAGGAAAAAATTTATATTTTCGATAATATCAACTTTACGAAAAAAAATATTCTTAGTAAAATTAAAGATTGTATTTTTTTCTATAAAAAAGCATCTGGTAATTTTTTTGTATCCCCACCCGTTTACAAAAAAAATAAGTTTTACGTTGCTTTCAATAAAATAAAAAATGCACCTTTTTAATTAACTACTGCGGAGAGTATCATATAGAATGTGTAACAATTATATAAAAATAAAAAAATAAGCTATCTGCGAAGTTTAACTTTTTAAATGATCTATCCCACTCACTGATCTAACCCGCTCTTGTTTCTTTGTGTTGAAAAACAGAAACATTTTATTGGTTTCTGAAGTCAGATTTTCAAAACAAGGAAATAACCGATTTAAATAAAACCATAATACGTTTGTAGCCGCCCTATTTTTGCAGTTTTCAAACCTACATTTAGTTTGAATATAGGATGGGACCCTCATGTAGATGTTCTATTTAGTAGAATAGACGGGAGCTCAACGGAGATGACTTATACGAGCTTCTAGGAGCACAGATCTTCGAATCTGTGAATTAAAGTTTTTAGCCTTAAGGGGAAAATATTAAATACGGTCCTGCATCCAATACGTACCGGAATGGTGAATCTGTAATAAGAATATGGTATATCACGCTAAAATAAAGTAATATCTTTTTAGTAGTCATGGAATCCAATATAGTAAACGAGTTTTCTCATAATAATATGATAATGAACAAAAACCAATGGGGCATTATTTTAAGAAACGATGATATTTTAGAGATATAACGACCGACTTTATGGTTCTTTATGTGAAATAGATGATTGGTTATACAACATTTCTTTATTTCTTACCTTACCTTGTTGTTTGTAGCTTATATGTTTCATTTTATTTTATTTCGATGCTAATCGTTTTTAGGTTCGTAAACAAAGCGAAATAAAAAATTATTTGATTCGATTTTCAGTTCAAACAACTTTAAAATCCCCACTTTTATCAAATTTACCTAAGGCTAGAGATTCAAATTCACCGTTTGGAAGATCTGTGGTCCTAGAAACTCGTATAAGTCATCTCCGTTGAGCTTCCGTCAATTCTACTAAATAGCACATCTACTATTTTTGTTTTTTTTTCGACTACGGATACATTTTTTGGTTTTTAAACATTACGTGGTCTATGCCAAAGCATAATACGTTAATTTGCCATGGTTTTTTAAGCTTGTAAATGATTAAAATTGCAACTTACGTTTTTGCCTAATAGAGATGTGCTTGTTCAAAGATTTCAATGTAGAAAGAAAAACACTAAAAGTACCTACTATTTTACCATATTTTTATTATTTCTTGTACTCTGTACCACTTTTATGTATCACAAACATAATCTTAAATATTTTTAATCATAGTTATTGATGTATTACTCCTTGCATATTTTGTTGAAATTTCGAAAATAACTGACATTCAAGGAGATGACTTGTACGAACTTTTGAGTGCACAGATCATTCTATTTGTGAATTTGAATCTATAGCCTTACTTAAATCTGATGCCTTTATTAAATTTCTTCCAAAATCAATAAATAAAGGCATACCGCATGTCAAATCAGAAGAGGTGATTTAAAAACTCAAAAAGAAAGGAAAAAAAGATTTTCAATAAATAAAAAGTAAGTCACGCTGTGCCTTTTTAAAACCCAAACTCTAAAATCACATAAAACCGATAAAATATTGAAAAGGTCTCGTATTGAAATTAAAAGAATTCTTTAATCATCTAATAAATACCGATAAATGTCAACTAAAAAGTACCTGTGAATCTTTACCTAATAAAAGAAAGGTTTTGATCATTTTTTATTATGAAAATATCAAAATAAACTATCCTAAATGGGTTTACCCATCAACAAAGATATTTTTAACCGCCTATTATTTTAGAAAAATGTTTGAATGATACAGATTCTTATTTTTTTAATGTATTAAAAAGCATTTTTAATTTGAATTAAAAACTTAACTTAAAATTTTATTTTTATTGAAGCAAAAAGTAAATTTAGGTCAGACATATTGAATAATAATATTTGTAAACTTTACTCACTTAATACTGAATGAAAAGGCGTTTTTGAGAAAATGTAACCGTTGATATCGTTTCTTCAATTCTAGTTATTCTCTCTACGAAAAAAGTATGTTCCCCGATAGTTTATAATAGTAAAATTGTTAAATAAAAAGTACAAGTGAAGAATTCATCTTTTTGCATCTGGAAAACCAACCTAATAAAATAAAATGTTGGGTTTATTAATGAAGCAATTCAGCAACCTTAAAAAAACAAATTTTGTGTTTCATAATGTGCTTATTATAAAACGCAAATATGTATAAAAATCAGTTTATACGTCAGAGATTGTATAAAATCACATGAAATAAGATAAATCTAGTAGTCTTTTTCTCTGCATGGGTCTCGAAGCTGTATAACAGCTGACAATCGGTCATGGCCCACTCGAATATTGCCGTCTGTTTTATTGACTTCATATATCTTTGTCGAACCTTACTGACTATTTATTTATAGAATTCCCAAAGAATGGAGATAAACAAAGAATTTTATTTAATACCTAATTCTTCAAATTCCAATTAGAATACGCACGGTCAACTCCTACGTCACAGATCTACATTAAAAAACTGTCTGTAAAGTAGAATTTTGATTCTGTCAGATTTAGCCACTTTTTTAGAACAATATTTTGTGAAAATAAAAGGCTTTCTTAGTGAACCCTTGGTATAAAAATGTGTCTTAAATTTGATGTTTCAAGTTTAGAATTGTAAAACTCTATAATATACAGTTTATGTGTTAATGTTGTGCACCCTTCAAGATGTGAATTTTAAACGCAAAATGCTTGAGAAAGCGACCATCATATCAAGAGGTCTGGAAGTACTATTGTAAAATTAACATTTTTTTCTATTACCTAGAACAAACTATGCCTTTTAATATGGTTGCTTTCTCAAGCAATTTGCGTTTAAAGCTGACATCTTGGTGGGTGATCATCATCATCAGATTAATAAAGGATTTTTTAATTCTTGTGGTAGATTCTCGGGTAATTTTAAATTAAAATATAGTAAATAAGATATTAGGGAACATTTTTACACCAATGGGACCTAAAAAACTTTCTTATTTTTGGTTTGTTCTAGTTAATAGAAAAAAATGTTAATTTTACAGTGGTATTTAACAGACACTTTTGGCAATTTGTGTTTAAATCTGACTGTCTTCTTGATGGGTCAGCAACATTAACAGTTAATATGTAATTTTTGCACTTTTTCAATGAATTGTACTTAAAATATCGTAAAGTAACATTTTTATACTCTATTTTTCTTTAAGATAAAGGCATGCTGAATTATCCATAGAGAGGGATTATTAAGTGATCTGTCATTAGCACTGATTGGAAACATAGACTCTAAGTCCAAAATAAAATGGGGGCGATAAATAATAGCCCATCGATAGCACCAATAAATCAACGTGAATAAAAGTTGATATCGTGGTTAAAATGAAGTCTAGACCCATTTGTATAAATCGTCGGGATTTCTATAAGCATCGATCTTTGAATTCCTAAATTTGGAAGGCCAGTTTGGATAAATTCCTTAGCAATTTAAAAACAAATTTTTATATTTGATTTGCGTTTTATAATAAGCACACTATGAAACCATTTTGGTTTTTAAGGTTGCTGAAATGCTTCATTATTAAACCCAAAATTTTATTTTATTAGGTTGGTTTTCCAGATGCAAAAAGATGAATTCTTCTATTGCAAGGTACTTTTTATTTACAAATTTTACTATTATACACTATCTGGGAACATAGTTTTTTTGTAGAGACTAAAGAGAATAACTAGAAGAATTGGAGAAACGATATCAACGGTTACATTTTCTCAGAAACGCCTATTCATTCAGTATTAAGTGAGTCAAGTTTACAAATGTCATTATTCAATACGTCTGACCTAATAGTATATTAAAACATTGAGTTTTATAAGGAACGTTTTTTAGCACGCGTCCAGGTTTGGAAAAAGAGCCGCGCAGCGGCGAGTTTTCCAATGGACAAGTGATAAAAAACGCCTTATAAAACGAGTTTTTTATACTATTTTTTATATTTGCTTCATTTAATTCATTAAAAATCATTTTTAATTTGAATTAAAAACTTAAGATAAAATTTTGTTTTTATGACCAACCGTATAGCATAACATTGACATTTTGAAGTATAAAATAAATTTAAGTTTGACATATTGAATAATGGCATTTGTAAACTTTACTCATTTAATACTGAATGAATAGGCGTTTTTGAGAAAATGTAACCATTGATATCGTTTCTCCAATTCTTCTAGTTATTCCCTCTACAAAAAAACTATGTCCCCCGATTGATTATAATAGTAAAATTTGTAAATAAAAAGTACCTTGCAAGAAAATAATTCATCTTTTTGCATCAGGAAAACCAACCCATAAAATAAAATTTTGGGTTTAATAATGAAGCAATTCAGAAACTTTAAAAAACCAAATTTCGGGTTTCATAATGTGCATATTATAGAACGCAAATATAAAAATTTACTTTTTACATCAAAATGTCAATGTTGCCAATCCAATAAAAATGAAATTTTAAGTTAAGTTTTTAATTCAAATTAAAAATGCTTTTTAATAATTTAAATGAAGCAAATATAAAAAAAAGTATGAAAAACTTGTTTTATAAGGCGTTTTTTAGCCCTTGTCTAGTGGAAAACGTTCCTTATAAAACTCTATGTATAAATGTACTATTTCTAAGCTCCTGAGATTGCAACAAAATTTTTTTTCGAACGTAATTATCAAGAAAAAATGCTTCGAAAATTCACAATGTAGAACCAGCTTCTAGATAAACAAGAGATCTTTAGTAAAAGGTTATGCCTAAGTGTACTCTTTATTTTTAACAAAAAAATTAAAATTTGTCACTTGTTAACATGCCTATTAAAAGCAGTAGCAAATTCTCACCTATCACACCAAACAAAACTGAAGTTTTTTACGACTTTTTCATGACAATTTGTCTACTCGTCTTGTACCCTGTGTCAAAACACAGATCTGTGGTTTTAACATTTTAAATTCCACCTTTACATTAAGCAATAAATAAAAAACAGGACACATATACACTTCTTATCTGGTATGATCTGAACACCTGTATATCTTTTAGGTTTGGTAGAGGTTAAGTTACTGAAAACCAGAAGTATATTTTTATTTATACCTTGAGTGATATACTCGAATACACAAAAATGTGTCAGTGTTCCCAGAAGGTAGGCTATAGATATTTTCACGGAATATTGATGAGATTTTGGAATTTTATTACTCTCATATTGAGTTGATGAATTTTAGTTCAGATTAGGACATTTTTTGGATTGTGATGTTTTTCTAGAAGCTAAATGTTAGGAAGATTTTTTGTACTAAATTCTTGTTAGAGTTTTTTTAGGCACGCGACATGGTGCTTCTTTTTAATTCTAATTTGAATGACGTGGACCCCAAAAAATTGTTTAAAAAATCTCATATATCCTTGAGATATGAGGTCCCAAAGTGCGAAACTTTAAACGCATATACCTTAAAAACAACAGCACGTATTAACGAAAAAATGGCTAAATACAAAGCCACAATCTATCTAAAATTATTTTACCATTTGTTTATCTTTTAAATGGTCAAATATTATTTTTAAAATCAATTTAATTTTACAAAAATTCTACAAAATGAAGCTGACAACAATGTCAACAAAATCAAATGCAAAAATGTATGCTCAAGAATCTAGATGAGTTTTTAAGACGTATTTTACAATCAGTGTTGCCGAACTTATGCAACTTTGTTCGCATTTTTCCTCCATGAATATAACTGATGGATTTTTTTTACATCTTTCTAGGAATCCCTGAGAATGCCCCAACAACGTACTATCGTGGACATGGAATTTAAAACGATTTTTTATCAACCACCTTTGATTTTTTGAATTTTACTCTATTGTGAATGGGGTTTTTAATGTCAGTTTTCGAATGTTATTTTGACAACAAATGCGACAAATGTATGTTATTAAAATAAATTATGTTAAATGTGCTGCCGGCGAGAAAAATAGTAAGAAGATATTTCCTTTTTTAAATAATTTTGTTTTAGGATAACAATAAGGCTATAATCTTCGTAAAACATCGGAGAAATGTTTGTTGTTAATGTCCACTTCGCATAAAACTTGAGATGTTTAAGCCACTATTTTGATTATATTTACAATGCAAAAATTGATTGTTTTAAATTCCATGTCCACGATAGGTGCCATAGCGTTTATGCGTCAATTTTTGTACACCTGTATGTTTTGTTTTATTTAACTTATATACAGTACCTACTTGATTTGATCTACCTATATGTAATCTAATATTCAGGTAGCTTTCTCAGTGGCGTTGCTAGTAATTTTCGGCCTGTGTGCAAACTATGGAATGGGCCCCTAGACAGTAAAAAAATATTCTTAAAATCCAAATTTTTTTTTTTATTATTATTTTTGTTTTGTTTACGAGTATGGTACAAGGTGCCCCAGAATAGTTTGCATACATAGAAAAATTAAAATCTTCGCCCATTCCGTTCAGATCCAGGTTCTGGTTCGGAGTCGCCATACTTGGGAATGGGGTAACCAGCAGCATCACAATTGGAATTGGAGAATATCTACTACTTCCAATTTTATGTTGCGCCGATATTTTGTCCATAAAATTATTAAAAACAAAGTTTTTGGGCAAAAGATATTTAGTAATTTAATGACTGATTCTGATTTGCAGGAGCTTTAACTTAACATTGTGTTATATAACTATTAAAGGCTATATTATTCACAATAAATTCGAAATATTCGCTTGCCTGGGAAGCAGCCTGCACTAATGTCTTACTTTTGCCTAATTAATGTAATATAAGTGCGGGTTCACGACCTAAATTAAGTTAAGAAATTAACACAAATTAAGAAATTTACGGCAGCTTATTGGTTGATTTGACATTGACATTGAAGTTTTTCATTTTTTAATGTCAAATCAACCAATAAGCTGCCGTAAATTTTTTAATTTGTGTTAATTTCTTAACTTAATTTCGGTCGCGAACCCGCACATAATCTTTGTTGAATGTGAACGCTTTTTTTGATATGCATTTAAAAATCTATAATTTCACTAAAATTAAGACACTTATTTTCTATCGTATGGGCCCTTACAAGATGCAAGCTAATTTTCATTGTGAACTTGACTTTAGAGAAGTAACCTTTCATTTACAATTTATTAGGGTTTGTAAATTAGAAATTTTTTAAAACAAAATAAAGGCTAAGTTCAAAAAACAAAAAAAAAGTCGAATATTAAAAAAAAATCTTGGGGCCCTTCGGGCCCCCTGACCTCTCGGGCCCGTGTCCTTGCACACCCTGGCACACTGGTAGCTACGCCACTGAGCTTTCTTAGTATGTTTCAAAGGTTTACCCGACCGACCAAGTGAACAACCATGGTATGGTATAGCGACCAGCCCATAATTCAAGCTCATAATTGCAACCACAAGATAAAGATCCAAATCTTACGTCATAAATTTGTAAAATAAATACTATCTCAACGTTACGTGCAGGCAGCTCTGAAACAAATAAAAATTTAGATGCACAAAAATGATTTGATTTTGTTTATTGCTTGATGACGTTGTTATGATTATTGTTTTTTTGTTTAAAATAAAAACAGTGCCGTACATTTTATACTTTGACTTTTGACATTGCTGGTAACAAATTTTATTCACAATCATTGTGTAAAATTACCATTTCATATACAAACTAAAAATGGGAAATACGTCATTATTTCTTACAAGCGTGTAATGGAACAGCTGGACGTTAGTAATGACCCACATTACACTCGTGCTTCGGGTACAGGGAAACACCGCTAGATGACGCGCTCGCTAAACTGTCTAGGAATTTACAATGAAACAGTTTATTTGCACGTCTGACACCGCATTTTTCAGGTCAGGTTATTGTGTTTTTGTTGGATTTCGTATTAAGTTATTTAAATTACTTACTTTTAACTCTGGGGGAGTGTTTTTAAATTCAGTGTCTGAACTATCGGGCATTTTGAATTTAATAAAACTTGAAAAATGTAAATGTCAAACATTTAACGAAAACATTCTTTTGCTTTCACCACCTAGTTAGTTACCAATATGTTCACGCTTTGTTTTAAATCTCGATATTAAGCTATTTATTATTATTTTATCTAAAAAATTTAAATGTTTTCAGACATGATTGTGAATAAAATAGTACACGGACCTAAGGAAAACAGCTTCATTCTAGCCTCGGGTCCATTGCCGTCCTCGAGCTTCGCTCTCGGCTGTAATGAAGCACTTTTCCTTACAGTACGTTATCTACTATTAGTACGCCACTGGACTAATTTAGATTTTCTACTCAAGAAATAATTCTGACACTTTTAAGTACGTGTTTACGATTTAAACTTGTTAATATTTCATTTCGAATTACTTAGAATGGACTGATACTTTTCAGTGCTCAAGAGTAAGAGATTCCTAGCACCAACCAAAAAAAAATACATGCAAGAATCGTAAAATAAACGTAGTAGGCTCTTGGATATCGTAATAAAACATAAGACGGTAGCTTCAACGCTATCTAGATGGTGTTGATACAAATCTTAAACTTCAAAATTTTAATTATTACAAGTACCTGCCAGAGTTATGAGTTTAATATTTGATGGCTTGATTTCTGGTTTTGGAAATTCACGGAAATTTTTAATTGACTTGTATACGTATTTTGTGTTTTTTTGAATTGTTATCTACAAAACAATCAGAAGATTTTATGGAATTGAACATGTTTAATATACTCTTCGCAATAGACACGGTCAAGCCCTACGTCACAGTTCACAGAAGTGCATTAAAATACTATCTGTGAAACTTTTTTTTAGGCAACCAACATTACGGACCAAAGAAAATGGTCATTTTTTTTTTATTCTGTGTTTTCCACATTGGTCGTTTTAAAACATTATTTAAAGAAAAATAAGAGAGTTGTTTAGGTCCCTTTGGTGTAAATATGTTCCTTTATATCTTATTTACGATATTTTAATTTAAAATTATCCGAGAATCTACCGCAAGAATTAAAAAATCCCTTATTAATCTGATGATGGTCACCCACCAAGATGTCAGCTTTAAACGCAAATTGCTTGAGAAAGCAACCATATCAAGAAGTATGGTTTGTTCGAGGTAATAGAAAAAAATGTTAATTTTATAATGGTACTTACCAGACCTCTTGATATGGTTGCTTTTTCAAGCAATTAGCGTTTAAAATTTACATTTTGGAGGGTGCACAACGTTAACACATAAACTGTATATTATAGAGTTTTACAATGAACTAAACTTGAAATATCGAATTTAAGACATTATAGCACATTCTTATACCAAGGGTTCGCTAAGAAAGTATTTATTTTCACAAAATATTGTTCTAAAAAAGTGGCTAAATCTGACATAATCAAAATTCTACTTCATAGACAGTTTTTTGATGTGGATCTGTGATCTGTGATCTGTGACGTAGGAGTTGACCGTCTCTATTGGCACAATCCTTAGAAACACTAAGGTTTTTGGTTTTTAAACCATCTTTTAAGTTTATTCCCAAGAATTTTGTTTAGTCTACAATGTGTGTCTGTCTGTTAAAAAAGGAAGCAAAATCCTTTAATACGTGTATAAAATCTGTTTCTCATATAAAAGCCTGAAAAATAAAAGGCATATGGCCATGAAAAAAATTATTGATAACTAAGATTTGAAAAGTGAGTTTACCCATTCAGTTTGATTGCTAAAACTTCTTTGTCGGCTCTCCGACACTTGACTTTAACATATGTCTTTCGTATAGATCCAAATGCACCGCCTTCTTAGCTTATATCCACGGCATACCTACCTAATTAATACAATATAGGTAGGTACCCTTTGGTTCTTCCATAGACTAACTTACTACAGTATCTTAAGAGCCCGACACTCAGTCCTTATACCGTCATGTAGAGGGGCTACCGCGGGCTGCGGTGGCCAGAATAGACTAAAGACTAGTTGAACAGATATATGAATATGTGTCTAGAGTAGCCACCTACCACCAGTACAACTAGAGACAGGCTTGACCTTGCTCTAATTCAGAACGTTTTTATGCAAATATTCACAAAACTTAGACCACAAATATCTTAGTTAATTCTTATCCGATTTTGAAAAACTTGGTGTCATTAGAAAGATAATTAATTTTGTAATGCTTATTATTTTTTAAAATTGTTTTTGGGGCTTAATTTAAGAGAGAAAAGCAGTTGTTGTTTTTAGTATACAATAGTATACAAAACAAAATGTGCCAAACAAAAAGTATTTTAAAAGGAGCTAACATTATATTGTCAAAATTGTAAAACAATTGCTCTAATAATAACGTTAAAAACTGCGGTCCAAGTTGTACACAAGATTGCATAAGAGAAAATGTGCTGTCGGGCTCTTAATACTGAATGAATAGGCGTTTTTGAGAAAATGTAACCGTTGATATCGTTTCTCTAATTCTTCTAGTTATTCTCTTTAGTCTCTACAAACAAACTATGTCCCTTGATAGTTTATTATAGTAAAATTTGTAAATAAAAAGTACCTTGCAAGGGAGGAATTTATTTTTTTGCATCTGGAAAACCAACCTAATAGAATAAAATGTTGGGTTTAATAATGAAGCAATTCAGCAACCTTAAAAGCCCAAACTTTTTCATAATGTGCTTATTATGGAAAGCAAATATAAAAATTTGTTAGTGGCACGTATCTGTAATAATTTAGTCTGTGATAGATTCCTTCGGACTGAGTATTGGTATTTAGTAATTAGTACCTCTTTTGAACAATTTTTATAAATCCCATTTTTTTAAATTATGTCGATTTGTTTATGTCCAAACTGACTTTTGTTATTTGTTTATTCAATAAAAGTGGATGTTTGTTGGAATTTAACATTTTTATTTATACTTTTACCCCAATAATTAACTTTTTTGTAGATTTTGGTTTATAAAGACTTTAGCCCTTAAGGTTAGAGATTCAAATTCACAGTTTCAAAGATGTGTGCTTCTAGAAGCTCGTATAAGTCATGAGCTCCCGTCAATTCTACTAAATAGCACATCTACATGAGGGCCCCATCCTATACTCAAACTAAATGTAGTTTTGAAAACTAGAAGAATAGGGCTACAAACGTATTATGCTTTCATTTAAATCAGTTATTTCTTTGTGTCGGAAATCTGACTTCAAAAATCATTATAATATTTCTGCTAAAAAATATAAGTTTAATGTAATGTGTAAAATTTTATAAGATAAGCGATTTTTAATGATTTAAAGCATGGGTGACAATGTTTCAAATAGTCTCGATCCAATTGCGTTAAATGTAACATTTTTACTATTATTTCCATTAGATTGACGTTTCCTTAAGCTATAATAATAACGCCATGTTCCGCCTTCGTAGTTATTAAAATTATTGTCAGGGCCTTTGACTGCTACATGTAATTGTTAGTATTTTTTTAATGCATTTAAAGATTTAGATCACACTTAGTAGATAACTATTATATTATATGTATGGTCTTGATTTTTTAATATACCTAAAAGTATAATTATCTGCTATTATTTTTTAGATATCAGTTTCAGTAGATTTACGAAAAACTAAATTCATTTTAAACCTTTCAATGTACCAGCTAAAGAGTTTGTATAACATTGACGGAGTAAATTTGAATTAAGGTGTTTTACAAGTCAATTTTCGATAATTAGGTAAATAATGAGAAAGTTACGCTGAAGTTAGGAGAAATGGAGCGTATTCGTACAAAAATTGGTTGGGGTAATTTAGAAGATCTGTAATACCACCCGTCGTTTCAGATGCTAACTGACATTACTTCTGAATTTTATATTTTTATCAAATATAAAGCTTCTGTACCAAAAAACAACAAAATGCCTGTTTAAAACATTCTATGTACCTATCAGCTAAAAGGTTTGTATAACATTTAGAGAGTGCTTTACATCTTTTATTCTTTATATTTAGGTAAAAAAGGAAAATTATGACTTATTTATAAAAGGCATTCCGTGGATGTTTAAAATAATCCGCATTTTTTGGATGCACGGACTTTGCATTAAAAGTACCTTTGTAAATGAGTCATTATGCAGTTTTTTACCTAATTATGACGAATTGAAGTTGTATAACACTTCGTAAATGTTATACAAACCTTTTAGCTGATACATTGAATGTTTTAAACCAGCAGTTTGTTGTTTTTTTGGTATATTAGCTTTATATTTGATGAAGGTATAAAATTCAGAAGTAATGTCAGTTAGCTTCTGAAACGACGGGTGGTATGACAGATATCCTAGGTTACCCCAACCAATTTTTGCACGAATACGCTCCATTAACGTTTTATAAATCGGGCTTAACGCAGAAGCAAAAGTCTAAATTCAATTTGACAACAACAAAATCCTTTGAAATGGTTTTTTTGCCACTATTCGATACACATAAAGCGTAATAATAATTCCAAGAGGTTCACACACAACCACAGGTGCATCATTTCAATGATTGGGAATCACAGAGAATGAAAAGTATAATTGCTCAACAGTCGACATAATTGTCGGTCTTTATTGTGTGAATAAAAAGCAATTTAAATCGAATTGATATAATACGATTACTTGCAGAGTTCGATTTTTATGTAAAAAGAGATCAATCCTAACTCAATTAGAGAAACATCAGGTAGCTCGATTATTGACTGATTGAAGGCGGGAGCACAGAGTGGACCATAGAGTGAAGAGTCACAGAGCACAGTTGGACACTTCCTTTGCGGCATGTTTTCTGTGGTTGATGATTGCCACCGGGCGGCGGCCAACAAACATACAAGAAGTAATAAAAACACAATTTCAGGAAAATTTATATTTCCAAAATTTACCTCATTTTGAACTTTAAAAAGCTCTAGCAAAAAAACGAAAGCACTTGGAAAAATACCAATTGCAGATTTGTTTTCTACGACTTCTAATTGGATAAAAACACAGTTTCAGGCGAATCAATTTTTTCAAAATTTACCACATTTTGGACTAAGGGGTAAGGGTCCAAATATTCTCAGTTTTTTTAAGGTCACGGTCCTAAATAATTTTTGTTACCAACAGGTGCCATCAATGCTTATGCAAAACAAACTGCTGAATCTGAATCTGGTACTTAAATAGTTCCAACGCTTTTAGTTTCTTTGCTATGCGCTTTTAAGCGCAACTTCAAACGCGACACCCAATTTTTTCAAAGTGCTCTAGTTTGCAGAAACATTTTTTTTTTAATCCAAATGCAGATTCGTATTCTACAGCCAAAAAGTAGTCTACAAAATATGTTTCGTTTAAATCTGAGACAAACAAAATTTTTGTAGAGCTTTTTTGAAAATTTATATAACTTTAAAACTTGTAAAAAGCTTTACTAAAAAAAACCAAAGCACATATCTATTGCAAATTTGTTTTGTACGACTTCTAATATGCATAAAAACACAGTTTTACCGATCAGAGAAAAATAACACACAAATCTAAAATGCGACAAAGTATAACAAATAGAAAGAAGGCTCAGAAAGAGAGACATAGAGAACTGTAAGCAAATATATCTATCTATGGTATTCTATGTATGCATGAGGAGAAAACCCCTTTCTTGTAATTTAGCGAAATAAACATTAACGCTACTAAAAGCAATAAAATAAATCAAGCCACCGTCGCTACTTTAGCTATTGCTGCTGCACTGATGCTAATGGCAAAATCGAGGGAGGCTGTGCTATCCTATCTACCAGGGAAAACAACAAACGATCACTAAGAAACTACACACAATATGTATGTGTCTTCACACGATATTCGTAGGCTACAATGCAAGACCTCTTAAGTTTAATTTCTACGAAAATCATTGAACGATCAAGAATATACAGGTTGTCCCAAAATTGGCGCTGCACCTGTATAGTAAGTTATTGGGACATGTCTAGGGAACTCCAGAAAATTGTAAAAAAAAATGTATCTCATATACAGGGTGTTACCAAATAAGTAGGAAAAAATTCAGGAGATAATTCCTGAACCCATTTTAAGAAAAAAAGTTCCTATAAACATATGCCCGATTTTGACTTTTTTTTTTCTTATAGCCCCCTAAGGGCCCCCACTGTTAACACGTTTTTTTAAATTTTACAAAGGGGAAAGTATTTCTAATATTTAGATAAATCAAAAAGGTCCTATAAAATTTTTTGAAAAAATTATTCTTTTCGAAATTATAGCGAAAAAACTGATTTTTTAGGGGTTTTTGGGGGGGCTGTATCTCAAAAACGAAGGATTTTCGGACCCATGTTCATATGAACTTTTTTTTTTAAAATGGGTTCAGGAATTACCCCCTGATTTTTTTCCTACTTATTTGGTAACACCCTGTATACCCTCGGAGATATGAGTCCCCAAAGTGCAAAACTTTAAACACTTGTACCTTAAAAACAACAACACATATTAACAAAAAATATGGCTTAATACAAAGGCACAATCTATCTTAAACTATTCTACTATTTGTTTATCTTCAAAATGGTCAAATAACATTTTTATAATCAATTTAATTTCACAAAACTTCCATGAAATGAACCTGACAACAGTGTCAATAATATCTAATGCAAAAATGTATGATCCAGAATCTAGATGAGTTTTTAAGATGTATTTTCACAATCAGTGTTTCCGAACTTATGCAACTTTGTTCGCATTTTCCTCCATGAATATAACCGATAGATTTTTTTTACATTTTTCTAGGGATCCCTGAGAATGCTTTAACAACTGACATGGAATTTAAAACGATCAATTTTTGCATTGTAAATATGGTCAAAATAGTGGCTTAAATATCTCAAGTTTTATGCGAAGTGGACATTAACAAGAAACATTTCTCTGATGTTTTACGAAGATTAGAGCCTTATTGTTATCCTTAAACAAAATTATTTAAATAAGGAAATATCTTCTTACTATTTTTCTCGCCGGCAGCACATTTTACAAAATTTATTTTAATAAAATACATTTGACGCATTTGTTGTCAAAATAACATTCGATAACTGACATAATAACCCCATTCACAATAGAGTAAAATTCAAAAAATCAAAGGTGGCTGATAAAAAATCGTTTTAAATTACATGTCCACGATAGTACCATCGCATTTATGTGCCAATATTTGGACACCCTGTATAGATTTATTCTAGAATAAAATGCAATATCGCCAATTTTTCTATTACTCTTCTGTCAGTGTGTTTGAGCCGGATAAAAATAATCGCTTAACAAATTGGGTAATAATTGACATACAAAACAAATAAAAGGCATAACAAATGCAAAGCAGGCGTCATTGCATGGCCTGCTACACGATAATGAAAACAAAACATTGATGTAAATGAAAACAAATCAAAATAATCAATTCGTTATTCACCTGTTTTTCACATTTTCGCATTAAAAAGCCGCATTGTTTGATGGCTGTTTGCTTTTTTTAACACATCAAATCTATCATGATACGATTTTTGCATTTAGTTTGTCAAGCGATTTTTATTTCAATGTGATTGTGCACGTTTTTTAGACGGTTTTTATTATTGACGCACATTGGAAAAAAAAGCAAAAAAAGTGCCAATTTCCTAGACTCATTATTTCTACTATGGACAGTAAAATTGTCTAAAATAAAAATTATCAAAATGGACATTTGAAAAAAAAGTTGATATTTTGATACACAGTGGCCCATAATTATCACTCATTAAAAATTTATTTAAATACATTTTTAAGCAAAAGTAATTATCAAAAAGTACCTAAGTTATAATAGAGGCCAATTCTGACGTATTTGAAAGTCCATTTTCACCCTCTACTAAAATAATAATTCGTGTAAAACAATTAGGGGTTACATTAGAGGTTGACCTACGAAAAGCAAACGGAAACTGGCAGAAAATTAATATATAATTCGTATAATTCATATAAGAAGGTTTAGCAAATACTGAAATGGCCAAATTTGTAAGTTCATCAACGCATACCACCAAAAGGCACCTAAAAGCAACAGAAATAATTTATAAATTGTATGTTGTTTTACACAATTGTCCCTTAAATGAGTAAAATAATCATTCTACACATTTTCTGAAAATTTGTGAAATTTTTTGAAAATTTGTGAAATTTTGTAAAATTTGTCCAACTTTGAAATTTTGTAAAATTTGTCCAACTTTGAAAAGCTCTAGCAAAAAAACGAAAGCACTAGGAAAAATACCAATTGCAGATTTGTATTGTACGACTTCTAATAAGCATAAAAACACAGTTTCAGGCGAATCTATTTTTTCAAAATTTACCTCATTTTTAACCAAGGGGTATGGGTCCAAATATTCTCAGTTTTTTAAATGTCACGGTCCCAAATAATTTTTCCAACCAACAAGTGCCATTCATGCTTATGCAAAACGAGCTGCTGAATCCGAATCTGGCACTTAAATAATTCTAATGCTTTTAGTTTTATTGCTATGAGGTTTGAAGGGCAACTTCAAACGCGACACCTGATTTTTTTCAAAGTGCTCTAATTTGCAGAAATACTTTAAAAAAAAAAATACAAATGCAGATTCGGATTCTACAGTCAAAAATAATTCTACAGAATAAGTTTTATTTAAATCGGAGACAAACAATTTTTTTGTGAAGCTTTTTTGATTTTTTTTTTAAATTTAACCACTTTTGAAAAGCTCCAGCAAAAAAACGAAAGCACTTGGAGAAATACCGATTACAAATTTGTCTTGTACGCTTTTTAATAAGCATAAATACACAGTCTTAGGCAAATATATTTTTTCAAAATTTACCTCATTTTGAACTAAGGGGTAAGGGTCCAAATATTTTCAGTTTTTTTAATATAACCGTTCCAAATAATTTTTGCAACCAACAAGTGCCATTAGTGCTTATGTAAAACGAGCTGCTGAATCCGAATCTGGCACTTAAATAGTTCCAACGCTTTTAGTTTTGTTGCGATGAGCTTTGGAGAGTAACTTCAAACGCGACACCTGATTTTTTTTAAAGTGCACTAATTTGCAGAAACATTTTTTTGGAAAAAATACAAATGCAGATTCGTATTCTACAGCCAAAAATAAGTCTACAAGATAAGTTTCCATTAAATCGAAGACAAAAAAAAATTTACAGAGCTTTTTTGAAAATTTTTAAAATTTAACCAAGTTTGAAAAGCTCTAGCAAAAAAACGAAAGCACTTGGAAAAAAACCAATTGCAGATTTGTCTTGTACAACTTTTAATAAGCATAAAAACACAGTTTAAGGCAAATCTATTTTTTTAAAATTTACCTCATTTTGAACTAAGGGGTAAGGGTCCAAATATTCTCAGTTTTTTTAATGTCACGATTACAAATAATTTTTGCAACCAACAAGTGCCATCAATGCTGATGTAAAACGAGCTGCTGAATCCGAATCTGGCACTTAAATAGTTCCAACTCTTCTAGTTTTGTTGCTATGAGGTATTAAAGCCAACTTCAAACGCGACACCTGATTTTTTTTAAAGTGCACTAATTTGCAGAAACATTAGTTTAGAAAAAATACAAAAGCAGATTCGTATTCTACAGCCAAAAATAAGTCTACAAGATAAGTTTCATTTAAATCGGAGACAAAAAAAAATTTGCAGAGCTTTTTTGAAAATTTTTAAAATGTAACCACTTTTGAAAAGCTCTAGCAAAAAAACGAAAGCACTTTGAAAAATATCGATTGCAGATTTGTTTTCTACGACTTCTACTAAGCATAAAAACGCAATTTCAGGCAAATCTATTTTTTCAAAATTTACCTCATTTTGAATTAAGGGGTAAGGGTCTAAATATTCTCAGTTTTTTTACTGTCATGGTCCCAAATAATTTTTGCAACCAACAAGTGCCATTAATGCTTATGTAAAACGAGCTGCTGAATCCGGCACTGGCACTTAAATAGTTCCAACGCTTTTAGTTTTTCTGCTATGAGCTTTTAAGAGCAACTTTAAGAGCGACACCTGATTTTTTTCAAAGTGCTCTTATTTGCAGAAACATTTTTTTGGAAAAAAACTGAATGCAGATTTGTATTCTAAAGCGAAAAATAAGTCTACCAGATAAGTTTCATTTAAATTAAAGACAAAAAAAAATTACAGAGCTATTATGAAAATTTTTAAAATTTTACCAAGTTTGAAAAGCTTTAGCAAAAAAACGAAAGCACTTGGGACAATACCAATTGCAGATTTGTTTTGTACGACTTCTAATAAGCACAAAAGCACAGACAGACAGAATAAGTCTACAAGATAAGTTTCATTTAAATTGAGGACAAAAAAAAATGTCAAAGCAAGTTTTTAAAATTTGACCAAGTTTGAAAAGCTCTAGCAAAAAAACAAAAGCTGCACTTAGACAAATCTACTGCTTATTATCAAGTTCAAAAACAACAAGTAGACGATCGTATTGCACTTGTTTACGGGCAAAAATAAGGTCCAACCCCCACCTAAAGGAAATAAATGAAATAATTCATAAATTGAATGTTTCAAATTTAGGAATTGTAAATTCAACATTGCATTATTCCACACAGTGGACTGTTCTTAACCGACAAAACGTATATATGTAATTAAGTTTGTTTTCTATTATGCTTGCCATAGGTAGCTCAAACTTGACCAGGACCATTAATAATTTAATTGTGAGTACAGCCCGCCAATTAGCTACTCCACATCGCGTTACCTTAGATAACCATAGACTGGAGTAAGGCAATCTTTGACTCGCATTTAGGGTTAGGTAAATTAAGTTTTGCTTTGTACAAATTCGGCCACTGTATTGTTAATCTCCCGAAAGGCATAAGACTCAGTCAAACATAAGTTCCTTATTATTTGCAGGTTAGGTTTTACTGTATTGCGGAACATATAAAGGGAGGGGGACAATTGATGCAGGAACAGATTATCGCTTCAGGGTTGCTCTTTAGATGTTGTTTTAAAGTATTTCTGTAGTGTTACATTAGTAGCCATAACTTTGGATGCTAAATTTAAAAATATTTAGCCAAGATCCTTTAAAAAAAAATTAAAAAAGGTTATACCCCTAACTGGATTTGAACCAGGATCCTTTGTATTGAAATTTGATGCATTTTCAATTGAGCATTACTCAACATTATTTACAAAGGACTTGCTTTTATTCGCATAATTCTTAACAAGAATTACAAATTAAATTATGTATATAGGTTTTTTCATCGGTTATTTAAGAGGGGCAATTTAATGAAAGAATTAATGTACATTTTTTTAAGAATTTGTTAGGAATTTGTAGAATTTGTTGAGAATTTGTAGAATTTGTGAAGAATTTGTTGAGAATTTGATAGGAATTAGTGTAGACAATTTGCCCATGTGATTTGCTTCTCGGTTATTATACTCTTCGCTATTTCTCTATTTTTTGTCCGTCTGTCTGTCTGTCTGTAACGAAATTTGTGACCACCATAACTCAAGAACGGTTTATCGGATCGACTTGAGATTTAACACAAAAACCAATCCCATTTAGAGGAAGAGCCCTATTGTTTTTGGAAAAAATCAAGTAATAAATAGAGGGTTAAAATCACCCCCAAAGTAGAAAAAAATTCATATTTTCGTTAATATCAACTTTGCGAAAAAAAAATATTCTCAATAAAATTAAAGATTGTATTTTTTCCTATAAAAAGGCATCTGGTAATTTTTTTGTATCCCCACTCGTTTACGAAAAAAATAAGTTTTACGTTTCTTTCAATAAAATAAAAAATGCACCTTTTTAATTATCTACTGCGAAAAACATCACATAGAATGTGTAACAATTTTATAAAAATGAAAAAATAGTCATAAAAAATGAGCAATCTGCGAAGTTTAACTTGTTAAATGATTTATCCCTCTCACTGATATAACCCGCTCTTGTTGTTTTAATGTGGTTCATATACAAACAGACAAATATCAGATGATCTAAAAGTTCATAGTTGCAGTTTTTAAATACCAGGAATAAAGATAATGGTTTTAAACCAGGGAGGTAAACAAGTTAACAAATAGGGACACAGAAATGCGTTTTATCTGCCATAATTCTTCAGCCACAAAACATAATGTCACCTCCTACAGTAAAATGTACCTTTATCTTATTTATAATGTATCAAGTAAAACAGGTATTGATTCACGCCTATGGAACACTCTGTAAATTACCTACCATGTCATGACATTCTGAATAATATGCCAACATTTTGCTAATATTATTTACAACATTCGAAAAGAGATAAAACATATTCTAAACCCATAAGAGCAACAAAGAAAAGTAGAATGCACTTTAATCTCAGACCAGCAAAGAAGTGCACATTTAAAATGTCTTTTTCGCACATCGTTTATTAAAGACATTCATTACCGCACTCCAAATCGATTAATGACCCCTATTTATGCATGGATACGAGTCCATAGTAACGCTTTTCTATGTTTAAAATTACTATCTATGTTTCTACATTACAAATGTTAAAGTAGCTTTAATTACGGTTCAAGCAACAAAAACCAAAAGAAATTAAATATTCACCGTTGGAAAGAATGAGAAGCAGATCCTTTTACCACATTTTAAGGAAATAACGTTCATTTTCTATTCACAATTAATAAAAGTTCGGCGGTGACAGCTCTTCTTCTTCTTCAACTTTAATAAATTTGAATGGCCGACGCATTGTTTCTGTTAGCTGGTGAAATAACTGTTTTATTTTATAATTTATTTAATAATGATCTACGATGTGCGATGCAGCATTGTAACCAGTTCGTATGCTAATTGGCGATTAATAAAATCACTTATTAACAAGCTCGCTTGTTGAAATTTTTCCAACTTGAAATGAATCTTGTTTCACTATGTTATGAAATTATGAAAGAGCAATGGATTGGTAATCTAAAGAAGCCTGGTTCAAGTCCAATTCGGGGCATAACCTTTTTTATTTTTAATTTAAGCCCAAAAAATAATTCCAATCAAATAACTGCATATTATTGAAGTGAATGTTTTTTAGAATTGTCTATGGAACAATAAAGGACAATATCTGTGGTCTGAAGAGTCGTATCTCAAGTTTCTGTGTTTGCTATCGAATGCACCAATAAATCAAGATACCTTTGGAATATTTTAATGCTATAAATAGTCGGTAAATCAAATGTTGGGGCTTAGCTATTGATCTTATGAGTGTCATACTTTATTAAGGAATGCATGGGCATCTACCTAACCCATGGATAACCATCAACTATGGTAAAACACCATAAATTTTAAAAATTTACTTCGATGTGGGTACTTTTTTGTTTTGTTTGTTAAATTTTTAAGATTATTGACTGCTGCAATGAAAAACAATAAAATTTTACATGTTTTTGGAGCTAAAAACGTTATTCGGCCAGAAGGACCACGGCGTTAAGGACCACTTTTTAAAGTTGCGCTTAAAGAATCCACATTAAAAAACTTTCTGCGAAGTACAATTTTAATTCTGTCAGATTTAGCCACTTTTTAGAACAATATTTGTGAAAATAAAAGGCTTTCTTAGGGAACCCTTGTCATAAAAATGTGCTATAATGTCTTAAATTCGATCTTTCAAGTTTAGTTCATTGTAAAACTCCATAATATACAGTTTATGTGTTAATGTTGTGCACCCTCCAAGATGTGAATTTTAAACGCAAATTGCTTGAGAAAGCAACCATATCAAGTGGTCTGGTAAGTACCATTGTAAAATTAACATTTTTTTTTATTACCTAGAACAAACCATACCTCTTGATATGGTTGCGTTCTCAAGCAATTCGCGTTTAAAGCTGACATCTTGGTGAGTGATCATCATCATTAGATTAATAAGTGATTTTTTAATTCTTGCGGTAGATTCTCGGGTAATTTTAAATTAAAATATGGTAAATAAGATATAAAGGAACATTTTTACAAAAATGGGACCTAAAAAACTCTCTAATTTTTCTTTAAATAATGTTTTAAAAACACCAATGTTGGAAACACAATAAGAAAAAACTGACCATTTTCTTTGGTCCGTTATGTTGGTTGCCTAACAAAATTTCACAGAAAGTAATTTAATGTACTTCTGTGAACTGTGACGTAGGCTTGACCGTGTCTATTAGTGCTTTTAACACTTCAACTAGCTAAAAGACATCTTTTCGATGTGTTAACGCAATGATTCATTTATTTTCGAAAATAAATCCATTTCGTAGACACATAAATGTAACATATAGATCACAAATTTAAAGTAATTTAAATTTGTGCAATAACTTTACGTTTCCGATCTAATAAGAGACTGTAAATCTATCGTGGAACTACAGATTTAGACAGATTTAGATGAAATTTGTATCTTGTACCAATGAAATTTGAAATTATGGAGAAGGAAAGATTAAGCTTAGGTAAATAAATTAAATAGATATAATACACACCAAAATTATTAGGTAAACTGATAAACAAACCTTTTGGGGGGTAAGGAGAAGTGTTTATATTTACCTTATCTCTGATAGGCTGACAAGAATCATAGCACCAACTGCTACATTTCTTTAATTTTGTCTTTTTTTATGATATTGCATTGTAAAATACTGATATTTACCATTTAATGCACTATTATATCTTTTTTTTTAATTGGTTTGACTACCAAAAAATCGCAAACAAATTTACAAATGTGAGGTTAGAAAACTGCATTTTTGGCGGCGACAACACATGTTGCTTTTTTGTACACAGGAGTAAAAAATAGAATGCTTTCTGTTTCAGAAGGCGTGTTAAATTTTGCCTTAAAAAATAACGCTTGAATGTGCAATTCATTTACCTTAATCACGAATTTTACTTTAAAATTGTAGACTATTTTTAAAATAAATGTATCTTTTGGAAATGATACGGTATTGTAATGTTAAACGTATACACAAGTTAGCGTGGAGAGGGGGCAACATCAACATCTTCCCGCCCTTACTTGCAAGTGTTTATCATCTACACAAACATGTGCCGCAGTATTTAATTGATGCTACATCTATTTATGTCTCTTATCATTGGGACTATCCCTACATATTCTGATCTTGCTGGTTTTCTAAAACGGAAACCCATAATAAGCTAATGCAATGTTATAATTTAGTGGTAATGTAGTGTAATACACATAACTTACAAACCTGAGTTAAAATTGAATCAATTTATAAGGTGAAGCTCTGCCAAATCGTTCACATGTAATTTGTACACTACATATTAGATCTAGGTACCTTAGACGAGCGAGGTCTTAGCACCTACAAACACTCTTGGATTATCTCGTCAGGTCAAGCTTTACCTTCCTATTAATTATGTGTCTATGTTCAACTTTGAAATAGACAAGGACTTTTACGAAAATACCTGCATTCTTTAAGTTAACATACTGCACAATTAAAAGACGTTTAATTTTTGCGTGAATAACAAGTAATGTTTTGTTGTTGACAGGTCAATTTTAAGAAAATATAGTCAGAGTAAATTCTACTCACCTTTGGCTCCGTAGATAAAAAAAACCTAAATTCTCTACCATTTATTAAATATGAAGGATCTTTAAAAAAACGCTCTTACCAATTTGCCCTATACCTCTTCTTAGGGCTATAGATTCAAATTTATAAATGGGATGTTCTGTGCACTTAAAAGTTCGTAAAAGTCATCTCCCTGAATGTCGGTCATTTTCGAATTTCAACAAAATATGTAAAAATACGGAGTAATACATCAATAACTATGATTACAAATATTTAGGATAATGTTTGTGATACATAGAAGTGGTACTGAGTGCAAGATATAATACAAATATGGTAAAAAAGTACTTTTGGTGTTTTTCCTTCTACATTGAAATCTTTGAAAGAGCACATCTATATTAGGGCAAAACGTAAGTTGAAATTTTAATCATTTACAAGCTTAAAAAAACCATGGTAAATTAACGTATTATGGTTTGGCATAGACCACGTAGTGTATATAAACTAAAAAATGTATCCGTAGTCGAAAAACAAAAATAGTATAATGATTTTTGAAGTCAGATTTTCGACAACAAAGAAATAACCGATTTAAATGAAACCATAATACGTTTGTAGCCCTATTTTTCTAGGATTCCAAACTACATTTAGTTTGAATATAGGATGGGGCCCTCATGTAGATGTGCTATTTAGTAGAATTGACGGGAACTCAACGGAGATGACTTACGAGCTTCTAGGAGCACAAATCTTCGAATATGTGAATTTGAATCCCTAACCTTAAATTCTTTGTTTTTTAACTCATTTAATAGCAAGAATAATCGAACAGTCAGACTCATCTGCGCGCTTTTAATCGTGATGAAAAAACCCAAAAAAAAAAGCGCGCGAAGAAAAGAAAACTTTTTCTTTCTATCAATAATGGTTTTCAATTAATCTTGCAACTTAAGGAAGGAAATGCAAAGGCGTTGAAGCTCTCCTAATGACATCTGTCATCATTAATCCCAACATGTCTCAAATAGATGTATTCTCCGTCTAAAGATGCACATTGAATGATTCGAACTCAACACAAAGAATAAAAAGAACATTAATGGATTTCTTTGTGCAACCCGAAGAAGCGACAATTTTTCTTTATTTTATATTATTTGTCACTATTAGAGAATAAAGAAAGAACTAAAACAAATATCTATGGAGCCTGAGGTGAATCGAATTTGACAGTGACATCTTTGTTAGAGAAAAGTTTTTTATGCACTTACCTTATCTTAAGAAATCATGGTGGCCTCTGCAAAATGTCCATATTGCCTGAAAAAAAAAAATTGATGATTAAATTTTACAAAGATAAATCAATAAATAATAAACCCCTGTATGTTAAAACACTTTTCTGTTTGAATTTATTTCTAACCAATAAAGGACTCTTTAAAAAAAACTAGAACAGTATAAGAAATATATGGATCTTCTTGTGCCACCTAAGAAATATATCCAGTCTTAATTAAAAAAGAGCACTCTATTTGGTAAAATTAAAAATGCTTACAAAGTCCAATTTAGGATACTGGTCTCCTAAATTGAACCAGTGATCTCCTTAACTGAACCGGCTACATAACTCTTGAATAAAGAACTAAACAAAGTTGCAGAAAAGTAATTAAGTTAGTTTACGGCTCGTACAATAATATATTTGAATTTCTTAGTAACATTAGCACATTTGGCATATGCAACACTTTACAAAATTTCGAATGGCTCCTAAATTGGACCGATTCAATTTAGGATATTCGTGCGGTTCAGTGTTGGTCCAATTTGGGCGAATCTTTTTAAAATAAAAAGCCATTTAGTGTATAATTTTATTGAAGTACTATCGTGAACATGGAATTTAAAACGATCAATTTTTGCATTGTAAATATGGTCAAACTAGTGGCTTAAACACCTCAAGTTTTATGAGAAATGGACATTAACAAGAAACATTTCTCTGATGTTTTACGAAGATTAGAGCCTTATTGTTATCCTAAAACAAAATTATTTAAAAAAGGAAATATCTTCTTACTATTTTTCTCGCCGGCAGCACATTTTACATAATTTATTTTAATAAAATACATTTGACGCATTTGTTGTCAAAATAACATCGAAAACTGACAAAAAAAAACCCATTCACAATAGAGTAACATTCAAAAAATCAAAAGGTGGCTGATAAAAAATCGCTTTAAATTCCATGTCCATGTAAAAATGGAATTCACCTGCAGATTCTGTGAGTAATAAGTTAAATTTAGGTAACGAAGATTTTAATTAATGCCCACGCAAAATATTTCTATAATACGAATCTGTTCGAGTTAGATTTGCACTTTGCAGTTTTAATTAAATTAAAATTTCCTATTTAAGGTAAATGTCCCAGTTATCGACCGCGTACCATTTATCGACCACTTTTTTATATTTTTGCTTAAAATAAGAAACTAAGAGCTTCTACCACAAAGCAAATTATTTTATGTTATAACTTAACATTTTGCAAACAGATGGATATCAATTCTGCCAATTTGGATTGTAAAAAAAACCGTATTTTAATTTTTAACCATGTTAAGTTGAGCTTTGCGCAGAAAAGTTTAAAATTCTTAAGCAGGTAAGGTAGCCCTCTAGCAACATTAAAGGGCTTTTGTCCTAACTTCTCAATAGATAATATAATTTAGATGTAATTAAACAAGATTTAAAAGCTTTGTAGATGCATATTTTGTGTTTAAAATTAAATAAAATATGATATTAGGAAAAATAATAGGGGGGTCGATAATACGGCCACAAATTTTATCTAGTTCCAATTAACGACCGGGGGTGGTCGATAAATGGGACATCGCAATTATTTTTGAAATAAGCATAAATAATTACTGGTATATTGTATAAAGCCAAAACTAAAGTAAAATAAATCTAAATTATAATAACTTTTTCTAGACCAATTATCGACCTACCATTTTTTATCAAATAAACTTACAAATTAAACATTTGTTTTCCGGCATAAACCGACCGGTCGATATAAGGGACATTGAAATCATTAAACAAAAAAAGAATAAAACATATAAAAAAAAATATTTTAGTCTCGCAAAAAATATTTTTAACTACAAAAATGTATACATTTTTTGGGGACCAATTATCGACCTACCTTTTTTTGACAAATAATCTCTCTAAAAAATTGTAATAGCTTGACAATTGGTATTAAGAATTACAGACTTTTTCAATAATTTTATTTAAAAGTTATAATAAAGAAAGAACTTTTTTAAATAAACAAGATGTAGACTAGGTACAAGAGGCAACACGAAAAAAAGAAAAAATAATTGCAAAGAATTTCGAAAACAGCAGGCTAAAAAAAAGAACAAACAAAGTTTAAAAAAAATGAAATAAAAAGTGGCCAAAAGAATTCCATTTAGCCGATATTCAACCTCTTACGAACCTGCAACGACGAAGAAAAAGAACGACGCGGACGTTCCAATTTTATATGATAGTGAATTTGATCATGAGTCAAATGATCCAATTCTTGAAAACTCTTTTGGTATAACACATATTCAATAAAAGCTATGACCAAAAGTGAGTTAAACCAGAGGTGGCCCAAAGTGGTGGTTATTTTGTATTACGAACAAGATGACATAATCCGAACTATTCCCACTTTAGTATACGTGATCTCAACATTGAGCTCACAAAGAGCGGGGATATTGAGAATGAACCACCGTGATAAGGACTTCTTCAATTGTTGGACCAATTTCTTATCATTTCCCACTCATTGTAAGCTTAATGTTGAGATCATGTATGCCAAAGTGGAAATAGCTCGTAATATCAAAAATAAAAAATCTCAACAAATAAACAAAAGAAAGATGAATTGCCCGAAGTGAATGATTTTTAGAGTTAACTAGCATTTATTTTTTATTCATTTTAAAAGTTACATTCTTTTTTTGTTATTTCCTAATTTTTTTGTGCAATAAAGTAATATTTTAAACAAATTGAGTTTTTTTTACAGTAGGTGCACAAAGATTTCAGATAAAATTAGGTGGCCGATAATAGGAACATTCAGCCGGTCGATAAATGGTACACAAGGAATAATAGCACTGGTCGATAAATGGGACAATGGTTTTTCTTTTTAATTAAATTTATTACTAATAATCAAGAAATTTGGTAAAATATCTCAGAACGTCAAATTCACGAAAATAAGTACTGAAATTCAATGGCGTTTACCAAATAATTATTGGGCCTTTTATATGCATTTGGCAAATTTTTAAAGTTAATTTGTGTGTCTTAAGGACCTTAAGCGGTCGATAATTGGGACATTTACCTTACCTAAACCACGTTTTGCCTATAATTAAACTTATGTTATGCGAACTCACATCGGCGGTCAAATTGTTTTATTTTCTTTACTTCAAATTAATCAAAATTATGCACTAGCATCAGTAGAAATAATGTAATTTAATTTGAAATGGCAGCTTTTTGAATCTTGGATATTATTCATATTTTTTTTAACGCATCACTTATCAGTTTTTTGTCAATAAAAAATATTGTTTTCTTCATATACTATCCATTCACATCTAAAAGAGTAGGCGAGCCATAGGGTGACAGATTTTATCCTGTATATTGTCATTAATGTCACTTGTGTTTGCTGGTTATGTAAGAAAAGTCAAAATTTAAAAATGCATTTAAAAACATGTTCAAGGCATGAATCAAAAACTAGAAATGGGTTAGATCAGTGAATAGGTTAAATCATTGAGTGGGTTGGGATTTATTATAAAATCCCGGCATTTAATAGGATACTCCTCGCAGTGATTAATCACAATATTTTATAAAAGTAATATTTTTTTATATAAAAAAAATCTGCGAAGAGGTCAAACTATTAACTTTCTTTCGCAAAAAAAAAAATTATTTATTAGCGAAGAGCATAAATATGAATTCTGACACTGACGTTTGGGATTTCATTTGACTTTGAAAGATGCTACTGTGTTTCGAATGTTTTTGCAAAGCCACCTAGACCAAGGTCAAGACTTATGGGACTTAGAACTTTTTTATTACTAAAAACCTTTCTTTTAGCCTTTTATGCCCTAATAACTTAACAAAAAAAAATTAGAAAAATTATTTTAAATACAGAATGGCATTTTCTTTAATTTTTTAGAAGAAATTTTTTTAGTAAATCAAATAATAACGAAAATACGGCTTTTTTTTTAATTGGGGGGCTAATGGGGGGTCGGATCAAAAAATTTTCAGAATAATTTTTGTAAAAAGTTAAAAGGGCTTTAATATTACGGAAATTTTTTTTTTCTTAAATTTATAATAACTGAAATATGAATTTTTTACCAGTTTGGGGACCCCTTTACCCCCCTTGTTATTATCCGATTTTTTTCAATAACAATCCCAACCAAGATTTTAATGAGAACAATTTTTCTTGCAAATTTGAACACGATTGGGCATTTCGTTCTTAAGTTATCGTGTTTACAAAAAACGTGACAGACTGACGGACGGACGGACGGACGGATTTTTTGAAAGTTGTTCAAAATTCGATGAAACGCTCGAATCTGCAAGAATTTTTGCTCTACGACGATTTTTGACGATTTTAGAATTTTCAAAACAATCACAATATACTCCTCGTTTTCGACTTTGTCTGCGAGGAGTATAATAATGGTCTTAACACCTAAAGAAGTATTTATCTTTTAATTAAATTACTTGATAATGCACTAATCCTTAAACCATTTAAAAGTTACACAAAATAGGAATTATTTATGTAAGTACTCACTGTTAAGAAGCCTTTTTTGGTATCATAGTATAAATTGGCACTTTTACAAAAATGTCTACAATTTTCTTTATAAATTCTCACATCTCAACCAAAATTGTTTCGTTTTCCCAATTTTTACGCCTGTTTTATGTAACTGTCTGTATTTTTGACATTTTTCAATTTTTAATGACAGTAAATTTGAAATGTAATACCAACTTTGTGGAAAATTCAACTTTTCAAAGAAACAGGTTCTAGTTTTTGTAGGTGACTGTGGTTTTTTTAAACAGTGAAATAATGGTATTATTTTGAAGAAACGAATGTCATTTTCTAAGATACCCCTTTTAAAAGTGCAAGTAAAGATGTTACTGACATTATTCAAACAGGTTTCTTCATATTTCCTTTTAGACTTAAATATTGTATTGAATACAAAACGTAAAGATAAGAAGCCCCTTTGCAAAGGTAAATATTCGATTAATTAGGGCAGGTGTCATTTTACACAAAGAACGAAGATGGTTATTCTTTAACGGACTACGAACGGTCAGTTTGACCTCTTAACCTTCAAAGTTTGTGAACTAAAAAGGACAGCATTTAAAGAAAGGGGTAGAAGTGAATAAGCTTTAAAACTCAATCAAATAGACACCGTCAAGATCTACGTCACAGTTCACAGAAGTGCATTAAAGAATATCGGTAAAATTTTATTAGGCAACCAACATTACGGACCAAAGAAAATGGTCATTTTTCTTATTCTGTGTTTCCAACATTAGTCTTTTTAAAACATTATTTAAACAAAAATAAGAGAGTTTTTTAGGTCCCATTAGTGTAAAAATGTTTCTTATTATCTTATTTACGATATTTTAATTTAAAATTACCCGAGAATCTATCGCAAGAATAAAAAAATCTCTTATTAATCTGATGATCATGTTGACCCACCAAGATGCCAGCTTTAAACGCGAATTTCTTGAGAAAGCAACCATATCAAGGGGTATGGTTTGTTCTAGATAATAGAAAAAATGTTACAATGGTACTTACCAGACCTCTCGATATGGTTGTTTTCTTAAGCAATTTGCGTTTAAAATTTACATCTTGGAGGGTGCACAACATTAACAAATAAACTGTATATTATAGAGTATTATAATGAACTAAACTTGAAATATCGAATTTAAGACATTAGAGCATATTTTTATACCAAGGGTTCCCAAAGAATGCCTTTTATTTTCACAAAATATTGTTCTAAAAAAGTGGCTAAATCTGACAGAATCAAAATTCTACTTCACAGACAGTTTTTTGACGTGGATCTGTTTTTTTTGTAGTTTTACACCATTAAGTCTCTAGTAGATCAACTTAAAAAAGTGTTTATTGCCTATGGAATCTAATTTGTTTCGTACTTGTAACTCATAGGTTTTTTAGCGCTTAGTAAGTTTTATAATCGGAAGTATACGAGGTGTAGGTAATATATAATATAAAAAGTTGATATAGTAGGTAGCTATACATCGGGCAGCATGTGTTATTTATATTCTGTTAATCTTTTCACAGCATGTTCACGGGGTGTCTATAACGACATTAATTTATAGAAGACCACACATCTCGGAGCAAGCTACGATCTTATATTTTATCATTCTTTGCCGGCACCACGAGAATCTGTAACGATTTATTATTTTATTTCCAATTTATTGCCTTTATTGCAATGTCTGATATCTAGATGCCTATGCATTTCTCTTCTCATTTTAAAAGGCCACGCAATACACTACTTAATTCGTAACAGAGTTTAAAACTAATGGATGCCATGTAATAAAAAAAACAAATTTAAGCAAAAATTGAAGCAATCATTCCACTTTGCTCAATGGGCGTGTTTCATGAACAATTTTTAGCACCCTAATCGATTCCTCTCATTAAGCTATGTTGATTTGCAAATTTTTAGATCACACAGTCTCTACTTTTTGATAAAAAAAAATAATTTGAAAATTGCGTTAAATTGGACTAGCTTTAACAACCATTTTTATATTTGCGTTCTATAATATGCACATTATGAAACCCGAAATTTGGTTTTTTAAAGTTTCTGAATTGCTTCATTATTAAACCCAAAATTTTATTTTATTGGTTGGTTTTCCTGATGCAAAAAGATGAATTTTTTTCTTGCAAGGTACTTTTTATTTACAAATTTTACTATTATAATCAATCGGGGGACATAGTTTTTTTGTAGAGGGAATAAATAGAAGAATTGGAGAAACGATATCAATGGTTACATTTTCTCAAAAACGCCTATTCATTCAGTATTAAATGAGTAAAGTTTACAAATGTCATTATTTAATATGTCTAACTTTAATTTATTTTTTACTTCAAAATGTCAATGTTATGCTATAAGGTTGGTCATAAAAACAAAATTTCATCTTAAGTTTTTAATTCAAATTAAAAATGCTTTTTAATGAATTAAATGATGCAAATATAAAAAATAGTATAAAAAACTCGTTTTATAAGGCGTTTTTTATCACTTGTCCATTGGAAAACTCGCCGCTGCGCGGCTCTTTTTCCAAACCTGGACGCGTGCTAAAAAACGTTCCTTATAAAACTCAATGTTTTAATATACTATTTTCCGTTTACTTACTTTACCTTCTTTACTTTATTGTCAAAGTGACATTACCTATTATATGTATTACTTGATTTATTGCTTTATTTATAATCATTGTGTAAAAATCATCATTTCATGTACAAACCAAAAATGGGAAATACGTCATTATTTCTTACAAGCGTGTAATGGAACAGCTGGACGTTAGTAATGACCCACATTACACTCGTGCTTCGGGTACAGGGAAACACCGCTAGATGACGCGCTCGCTAAACTGTCTAGGAATTTGCAATGAATCAGTTTATTTGCACGTCTGACAGCGCACTTTTCAGGTTAGCTTATTGTGTTTTTGTTGGACTTCGTATTAAATTATTTAAATTAGTTACTTTTAACTCTGGGGGAGTGTTTTCATTCAGTGTCTGATTTGGGCATTTTAAATTTAATAAAACTTGAAAAATGTAAATGTCAAACATTTAACAAAAACATTCTTTTGCTTTCACCGCCTACTTAGTTACCAATATGTTCACACTTTGTTTTAAATCTCGATATTAAGCTATTTATTATTATTTTATCTAAATAATTTAAATGTTTTCAGACATGATTGTGAATAAAATAGTATACGCACCTAAGGAAAACAGCTTCATTCAAGCCTCGGGCACATTGCCATCCACGAGCTTCGCTCTCGGTAGGTCAAACAGCCCTCGGCTGTTATACAGCACGTTTCCTTAGAGTACGTAATCTAATATTATACACCTTAAAGAATTTACTTATTATTGAATTAATTTAATTGAGTTTCAAGTGCGCCTAACGGTGTTTAAATATAGATTTTGTACTTTGCTAGCATTCTTAGGAAATCAGCAACTGCAAAATATGGTTCTACAGGAATTTTGCATTGCTATTGGTTGTAAATCATGGTAACGTTGATTTATAATCTTGGAGTGTGAAAATATTTGTAAAAATTAGTTCTGGAGTTAGGAATCTAGTTATTTGAAAGAGGCTTCGGCACCTAATGTTGGTCTGAGAGCCAGATTTTGATTAACTTGCCCTTTTATTTCAATATTTATTTAACCTAGTACATTTAAGCATAACTGAGGTGAAAGTAGCGGATTTTGGAAATTTTTAGCCGCTTGACGTACCTTAATACACTTCCATTTCCAAATTGGCTCAAATTTAGTACCTTCAAGTGTAAGGCGTGCCTCAAACCAAATAAAATGCGTAGATTGTTGTATTTTAACGTTCAAATTTAGACGTATGTCTAAAAATCAAGATAAGCCAGCCAACTATGGTTTTTATCAGAAAATAAATATTTAGGTCGTTTTATTAATTTATAATCATGATAAACCAGGCATTAAACTCCAGGCTAAGAGCGAGAATTCCTTTTAAAGCGTGCTTATAGGTACAAGGAAGTTGATTTTAAAATTTATATTTATGTATAAAGTAGGGTGGTAATTAATGCAGTGGCTATCGGTACGTTGATCGGCAATTATTATTATAAAAATTTATGATCCGCTCGTTGAAATATGCTCGTTTTTAAAGTTAAGGGTTGGCATTAATTTTGTTTATGCTTTTTTGTCATGAGCGACCTATTTGTCACTTTTTTAATACCCTTCATTGAGAAAATATAATTTTTTTTTTTTTTGATAAATATAAATAAACATTTTTTATAAAGCTGTCTTGTTTATGACATTTATTTAACAAACAAAAGCCATCATTATTATTAGAGCACTAGAAAATAACTTGTTTGTTCATAGCTATCTAAGTATTTAGTCTTAATGTAAGTTTTTATTACCCAAAAATTTAAAATGAAACAATCTAAATTGTTAAATCACGACATATTTAAACTTCAGATATAACGATAAGACGTAAAATAAAACTAGATCTCATAAAAATCTAACGTAATAATAAATTCGAGTTGATATTTACAAAGGTAAACAAAACAAAAATTTATACAAGAACAGGTATTTTGAGTGGGGGATACAGTATGTCTCCGAAACGAGTGCATCTTTTAAGATAGTAGATAGAGGACAAAATAGATGTCCTAGGCTAGGGGGCACCGCCGCCGTTTAAAAACAACACTCCTTTAAGTCTACTTCACTGACAATACTTGATCCTAAATATCTTACAAATGGTTGTCGAAACATGATAAAATTGATGGAATCATTAACGGCAATAAAAACATTCCTTTCAAACTTGTTTACATTTGTAGCCCCCCTAGAAATGGAGTTACCACCGGTAGAGTGCATAAAGATTGTCGTAACTTTTTTGTTCCTCACAATTTTGTAATTTTGGTTATTTTTACTGGTAGATGGGTTCAATAATAAGCTTTCTTATCACTTGAAACTTCTCGCTTTCTGTTGATTCGTGAAAACAACAGTACAAGAACGTTTGAAAGTCCATGGGTCTATTGTGGAATCAAAAAAGTAATCGATTTTTTATCTACATGACTAGATTTTCGTAAAATTACTAGGTGTAAACAGGGTTTAAAGTCTGTCACATTTATTTTGAAACTTTAAGGGCCGGTTGTACAAACCAAGTTTAAACTTCGGTTTAGCTAAACTGACATTTTATCACAAACAGACTTTGTCAACTACAACATGGATAGTGTCTAAAATTGTTCTTTCTATGGTTATAAGTCGAAGTTTAAACTTGGTTTGTACAACCGGCCCTAACAGCAACAAAATTGGCTGCGTCAGATTTATTTTGTACTAAAAATACAACTAAGAATGTAATTCAGGTAAGAAGAATTGTTAACATATTGGCTTTTTTAAATTTATTTGTTTAAGCACGACAAAAAGGCTGCAATTATCGCAAAAAAGTATAAAAGGGTAACCCACTTACACGCACTTAGAATTTAACTTAAGATTTGTAAGCTGCTATATGCCCATAATCACAATGAAGAAAAGCGTCGATTACTTTATTACGGCCACAATAGTACGGTAAAATAGTGTCTCTGCAATCTTAAGAAGTACCAATATTGCACCAATTTAAGTCTACTTCACTGATAATATGTACTTGATCGTAAAAATCTTAATAAATTTCTGTCAAAACAGGATAAAATTGATGGAATCATTAACAGCAATAAAAACATTCCTTTCAAACTTGTTTTGACATTTGTAGCCACCCTAGAAATGGAGTTACCACCGGTAGAGTGCATAAAGATTGTCGTAACTTTTTTGTTCTTAACAATTTCGTAATTTTGTTTATTGTTGCTGGTAGATGGGTTCAATAAGCAACTTTATTATCACCTGAAACTTCTCACTCTGCTGTTTTATGAAAACAACAGTACAAAAACATTTGGAAGTCCATGGTACTATTGTGGAATCAAAAAAGTTATCGATTTTTTATCTACATGACTAAATTTTCGTAAAATTGCTGGGTGTAAACAGGGTTTAAAGTCTGTCACATTTATTTTGACACTTTGACAACAACAAAATTGGCTGCGCCAGATTTATTTTGTCCAAAAAATACAACTAAGAATGTAATTCAGATAAAAAAATTATCGAAACATATTTGCTTTTTTAAATTTATTTGTTTTAGCACGACAAAAAGGCTGCAATTATCGCAAAATAGTATAAAAGGGTAACCCACTTACACGCACTTAGAATTTAACTTAAGATTTGTAAGCTGCTATATGGCCATAATCACAATGAAGAAAAGCGTCGATTACTTTATTACGGCCACAATAGTACGGTAAAATAGTGTCTCTGCAATCTTAAGAAGTACCAATATTGTACAAAGATCAATGTCTACTTCACTAACAATACTTGATATTAAATATCTTACAAATGCTTTGTCGAAACATAATAAAATTGATGGAAGCATTAACGGCAATAGAAACATTTCTTTTAAACTTGTGGCATTTGTAGCCCCCCTAGAAATGGAGTTACCACCGGTAGAGTGCATAAAGATTGTCGTAACTTTTTGTCCTTAACAATTTTGTAATTTTGGTTATTGTTGCTGGTAGATGGGTTCTATAAGAAACTTTCTTATCACCTGAAACTTCGCTAAACTGTACCAATTTGGAATAATTAATTAACAGGGGTCATATTGTACAGAGAAGACAAAAAAATAGACAGATACACGGGACATGTCCTAGGCTAGGGGGCATCGCCGCCGTTTAAAAACTACACCCCTTTAAGTCTACTTCACTAAAAATACTTGATCCTAAATATCTTACAAATCATTAACGGCAGTAAAAACATTCTTTTAAACTTTTTTGGACATTTGTAGCCCCCCTAGAAATGGAGTTACCACCGGTAGAGTGCATAAAGATTGTCGTAACTTTTTTGTTCTTAGCAATTTTCTAATTTTGGTTATTGTTGCTGGTGGATGGGTTCAAGAGGAAGCTTTCTTATCAGCTAAAACTTCTCGCTCTCTGTTGCTTTATTAAAAGAACAGTACTGAATACGTACGTTTGGAAGTCTCGGTACGGTAAAATAGTGTCTCTGCAATCTTAAGAAGTACCAACCAATATTGTACAAAGATCAATGTATGGTTAAAGAAAGGCTGGATAATTGCAAGTAAGAAGAAGTGAATGCTGGAGGGCCACCAGCGACGGTCATGCACCAAAGTAATAATGCCATTAGTGATTAAATTATAGAGCGGCCAACTTCGATGATCGGAAACTACCAGCTACCAATCACACCTTGATAAACGGAAAGACATGATCGGACCACACGCCAACCTTTCTGCAAAAATTTCTTTTTAATTCTTGATGCAAAATCCAAAGAAAATTTTTTAGACAGAAAAAAAAAGGGATGTTTTTAAGATAAAACTGTTTGAAGTTATATTTTAAAAATGTTAAACAAAATAGTATATTATTACGTCTCAGATACGTCCAAAA